>JAQLOL010000013.1:6418602-6451486 GCA_029783665.1 Naso thynnoides
CTTTTTCTTTTTTTTTTTTTTTTTTTTTTTTGCTAAAATTTGCTTTAGCAGATTTGCTTTGCATGATCTTAAAAATGACAGAAATTACTGAAATAGGACTGCAATTGGATTATTTTATTATTTATTATTCTGCCGTTAATTTTTGCAATTAACCATTTAATTATTTAGTCTATAGAATGACTTCGAGTGCAAAAAAAAAAAAAAATGGCACATGTTATGTGCTAATTTTCCAGAGGCCTATTCTTTTAATTGTGCATTATGTCAGTCATGTCCAAAACTTAAAATGTGGTCAATTTTGTTCTACAGAAAGTTAAAAAAGTAGCTAATCCTCAATTTGAAAAGTTGAAAATATGCGCTACTTAAGCATAAAATAAGGCCTAATTAGTCATCATATTTGATTAACGGATGTGTTCACTAAATACTAAAATCATGTTTTTTAAAAAGCTACATATCACTGTTGAAATGTGATTATTATAGAGTATGAGGTATTTAATCATTTTTATTAACGATATTTTATATCAGTGTTTTATTACGCATCTGGTACTGGTCGTCACTTTAATTGATTTTCCAGTTCAAATCCATCACAAGATCTCCGGAAACAAACGCTCCCTGTAGGACGCCATAACAACCAAACCCCCAACCCTGAACTTGAATCCTCCCTCGGTGAACGCGCTGTAACTGTACGTGACCCTGCCGCTCACTGATTCATCCTCCAGAGGTCTCTGACATGACTCACAGATCAAAAGGATTAGCCTCCCTCCAACCTGCGCCCCCACCCACACAGATTGCACTGCACTCATAATACTCCCATCCACCCGCGCGCTCGCTCAGATAACATCTCACCAACCCCCGGCTCTTAATAGAGATGGATCTAGTTGCCTCTCACCTGACCTCTTCTGATCTCAAACAGGAATTAAACTGATACAGAGAATCCAGATTCCTCCTAATAGCAATCGAAACGTCTTTAATCAATTTCAAATATCATTTTTAAGGGTCTGGAGAGGTTCTGTCGGTCATTTCTGCTCCGCTGGGGTTGCGTGCAGACATGCGCGCGTGTGTGTGTGTGCAGAGCCAGCATGTGTGCAGTAAGTGTATCTACGTATCCTGCTTTGTGCTTTGGTGTATGTTTCACTTTATTCACCATCTGCGGGGCTGAGGCCCCGGGTGGCTGACAGAACGGAGATGGAGGGGCTGCTGTGGAGTGAGCGGATGTAGTCCATGTATGGGTTGATGTAGGGGTGCGGAGGGTGAAAGGGCGACTCCGCCCCCACAGAGGGGTTCCGCTGGGGTGAGATCCGGATGAGGGAGATGTCGGAGAAAGCCGGACTGCCCGCTAATGCAGGAGGCCTGAGGAGACACACAGAGAAAAAGATATAGAAAGAACCTTAATACATATGTTAAATGTGCTACAAACTCAAAGTAAGACTTACAGCATCAATGATTGCTGTAAACACTGATGCTTGACTGAATTTCGGATGATAATCCCCTTTTATGGGGCATCTTGGGGGGGGTGCGTATCGGAAATGACAGTCTAGACAGATGACAGAAGGTTACATTTGCCTGATAAGGCAGATTTCTTGATTCATGGTATTGAGCAGTTAAATAAAAGCTGATGTTTAAAATGAAATTTGATAAATGGCAACTTCAGTGCAAACGTCCCTGACTTCCATAATAAACAAAGCATCAAAAAGCAGAAAATTTATAAAAGATACTTTCAGTCAAATCTCATCACATAAACCACCACATGTGGGAGAACAATATCTTTTGATCTGAATGAGTTCTTGTGTCACCAACAGTATGTAAACAAAAATCAACAATCCAGTTGAGATCACGCGTTTTTCCTTTGGCCTGACCGGCACTGACCATCCACATTTTACTACTGTGGGTGGACTGGCAGCAGCAAGGCCAGACAAATGAACTGTGACACTATCTCTCTCTCTCCATCTGCAAGGCAGAGAGGAGAGCGCCGCATTCCAACTGCTCCCCACGCAGACATTTCCTCAGATCAAAGGCAGCTTTCACCACTGTGTCTTAATCAGAGGGAAACGTTAGACCGAGCTCACCGCTGGCCAGCGCCAGACAAGCAACGCTACACCGCTTTACTTGGATGGCTTCAAACTCTGCTTTGAGCTGAAACCGTGTACAGAATTGCACATGACGGAAACGGTGTTGTACAAAATCCATCAGCAGGTCTCACACAAGATGCACAATCTTTTTCTTAAAATAGAAAGTACAGTGTGAGCTCTACCAGGCTATCATTTTTTTTAATCAAAAACCTTCACTGTGAATTATCACTTTGGTTTGAGATGAGAAATAAAGTTGAGAACAATCAAGAAAACTTCTTAGCAGCTAAGTTTGAGATGAACTAATTTGTCTCCCTTCTTATAATTGGCTAGGAGGGCTCGGAAACTTCATAATGATGGCCTTCACCACAAAGGCCTTCCCCCGAGGACGTGGAGAAATCCACATATCAGCCAGACATTAACAGGCTAAGAGATTAGACTGAATTAGCCCCTCCACTTCTCTGTGGCTCCCCAGTGGACCAGTCTACTGTGACAAAAGACCCCAGGAGAAGGAGAGGATGAGCGAAGGAGGAAGGGGGAGAGAAAGTGGGGGTTTGAGAGGGAGGTGAGGAGGAGATATGGGAAAAGGGTGGGAAAAGATGGGAGAAAGGGAAAGAAAGAGTGAGAGACCTGGCTCGGAATTTGTCTCACAGTGACCTTGAGCAAGGCCAGGGGAGCGGAACAGCCCAATTACGACCTCCGCCCCTTCCCCTGATCCCCTACCGGCCCCTCCGTCCCTCCACTTCACAGCCCCCCTAATGAAAGAGCTCAGGCCGGGGCAAATAATGAGCACTGAGGAGCGGAAACAACACACACATACACTTGAGGAGAGACACAGAAACACACAGACGCATGTGTGCGCAGGAATTCACACGAACAAACTTTGTCTTCAGGAGCCTTTCTGTAATGAGCCCACAGGGGCTGTGGGACGATTTTAAAGGCTTTCACCTCATTGAAGTGCGTGACAACATGTCTCAATGATGCTGAAGCAGGTGTATGTGAAGCAGACAACAGCGCTCTCGGGGGGGAGAGTCCTGAGAAGAATCTCAGTAAAGGTCTCATTGTTAAAGTGGCAAAGGTGACAGATTTAAGGATCGTAGCCGACGTCACAGTGTTTTCTCCACCTCCATGCGATCGGTGCGTTTCTGCACGTCTCCTGTCAGGAGGTTCATGAGAAATTGTTTTACTTCCTCCACGCCTCACAGGCTACACTGAGGGCAACTGTGCACATCAAAACAGGTGTGTGAGTGAAAGAGTGTGTTTATGATAAGCACAGTCATGTGCCCACAAGCCACCATATCATGCTTCATTTACACAGATCACAACACAGCTGCGGAGTGACGCTCACTTTGATGTCACATGACCGTGCATCTCTCTCTCTCTCTCTCTCTCTCTCTCTCTCACACACACACACACACACACACACGTACACACACAGGAGCACATCCAGCTGAGAGACAACATGAAAAAACACCGGCTTTGTCACTGATGACGAAAAAAAACCCATTTCATTTTTTAAAATAACATTTTAAACACAACATGCAATTGACAATTTTAAACACAGGTAGGCTTGGGCAATGTCCAGAATTTAATACCATGATAATATCCAGTACAAATATTATGATAGATGATATTATCATCCTGAGATGGGGGGTGGGGTGAGGGTGGTTGGGACCACAAATTTTTGAAGTTGCACTTTTTAATCATCACCTGCCTGTGGCAAAGACGACATTTGGCCTTTTTCGAATCCTTTGGTTCGCTATTCTCTCCTGCTTAAGTCCTCCATGTTTGTATATTAAAGCACTGCATGCATGACAACATCGTGCCAATTAACCTGTGATAACCCCTCCACCTTGTCAAGTATCAACGCATGTTGCCTCCAGCACTGTGGCTGCTCTGCATGCATTTTCTTTTCGAATTACAAGCCGCAAGACGCAGAAACAGCTGTTTTTCATGAGATATTGAGGAAAATATTGCAAAAGACTGCAAATGTTGTGATATCTGATCATATCTAAAATCCGAAAATGTAACACTGCACGCAAGAGTCCATTTAAAGATAAAGTTATATATATGTGTGTGTGTGTGTGTGTGTGTGTGTGGGTGGGTGGGTGTCTGTGTGTGTTTATGATTGTTACATATATGTATGCTCAATCTATCTGTCATTGTTATTCTATGGTTATATTCTCTGGGTTTATTTAATATTTTAGTGTTCTTAGTTGTAGCTTATATTTATATTTTTTTAGTATTCTCTCTAGTATGTATTTTTGGTATGTTCCTATATTGTGTTTACAAAGCACATTTTTGACATATTTTCGAAACACATACTCTTTTTCTAATGTCCTGTACTATGTGAGCATGTGACTGTCCAATGACTGAACAACCTTCTGCTGGAACAAGACAATGTACCAAATTTGGGATCAATAAAGTATATCTAAGTCAAATCTATAGTGTATATTTGTGTATCCTGGAAATGGCTGCATAGGAGCCTTTGGACATTGCTGATATATAAATAAGACCCCAGAAGGAAAGCTTAAAAAAATTTCATTGCTTTTTTTCCTCATCTGGACTTCCACATGCCTAATTTGAGGAGAGCCACAGACCGACTCTGGTTGCTATGACTCTGAACCTGGCATGTGTTGACTGCATCTCTCTGCACTGATCCTCTCTGGCTTGCCTTGTTTTTCCAATTAACTTGGCGAGTGAGAACAGAGCCCGACTGAAAGAAAGGGAGAACTGACAAAAGCATTGATCAGAAAACCAAAGAAAAGAGAGCGTGCATTTTATTGGTGGAAAGCTGGTGGCAAGGAGAGATATAATTCAACCTGTTGAATGTGGTGAAAGGGGACAGAAAAGTTTAAAAGAGGAGAGAGAAGGCTGCAGAGATGGAGGGAAGAGCTGAACAGTAGTTGGGAGGAGAAAGAGGGAGAGAGGATATGTGAACTATGAATTGGGAGGAAAAGGTGGACAGAGAGGAGTTAGGAGAAAGTGGGAGCTGGAGACGGACGAGATATCAAGGGGTGTGGAGCCAGGTGTGAGGGGATTTGAGGAGGACAGCAAAGAGATGGATGGTTCGGAGGAGTGCGCTGCATCTCCGTACAGTCAAGAGAAAAATCAAGAGAGTGTCCGAGCCTCCGTGCTCAGCTGCTTTCTGCAGGGTTGTGATCGTCTTAGCATCTGCCAGTGTGCATTAATCAACATGACAAAAGGCAGTAATCTGACAACGTGCAGCGTGTGTACTGGAATGTTTCCCCCTTGTGTGTGTGTGTGTGTGTCTGTGCATATGTGCAAGGAGGTGTGTGCAAGAGAAGTCTTAGTTACACCTGATTTAAGATTTACATCAAAGCTTTACTGCAGGGTTTGCTGCCTTCTCTGGCTTACCAGAGGAAAAACTTTTCCTTCACTCCTCTACTTCCCTTTGTGGGTTTATAATTCCTATTAACCCTCAAAGACGACATCGAGTGCAAACAGGGCACAAGGAAAGGCTGAGCTCCTGACATATGGAAGTCATTTCCTCTCACGTGGCCTCTCTCAAACCAGCCAGCGCCTCTTTAAGACATCGCATGTTTACACGGGGCGGTCTGTGGATTTTTAACTGTCGTCCTATTTCACCGGATGAATATACACTTGCCAAGTGTAAATATGCCCCCAAAAGATTTTGAGGTTTCATGGAAGGGTGTGTGTTCATGTAAACAGGCCTTGAATCTTTGTTTGGAACAAGGTTATATCAACACTAATAATTTTTCTGGTGAAAGCTGCAGCTGAAGCACACAGTTGCGGCGAAGGTTGATGACTTCACTTGGGACAGAAGGTATCATTGTGGTGCAGCAGTTAGACCTGGTGGTATTGACACAGCGGTTGGCTAAAACAGGAACCGTGCTTTGCAGAATACTTTTAGCTCAAGCATGAAATGGTTGCGCATGAAATAAAATGAAAATTTCTTGATGTGTGCTTCGCAGAAGGGTACAGGAAATTCCTGATTCCAAATCCAATAATCCAGCAACTGTGAATGTTCATAGAATATCATTTTTGTTAGATCCATAGCTGCTGGAGTGATCCAAGGAGATTTGAAAAATAAAAACACAAGAGCTGAGAGTCACGATACCAACCGAGTGCAACAGAGGTTAGATTAAACCCAATCCTTGTAGCATTTAATGCTATTTAATTAAAGTCCCCCAACGCACAAAACCATGTTTTTCATTGTGTGCCTTCAGTTGAACATTTGAGCTTCACTGTGCAGAATGATACATGTGCAGAGTTTGACACTAGCAGACATTTTTTACATTCGTCTGCTGAAAGTGGAAAGTTTCTCTACGATCTTTTAAACTCTGATTTTAGGAGGCGGGTCCAGGAGCTTGGTAGGGGGTTGTTACTTCAGACACCAGTTAGACCATGAAATATACAATCCAAAAAGTCTATTTTGAGAAAGAGAGTAGCAGATTTTTTTAGAATAAAACAAATTAAAAAGATGTGCAGTATCACTATTAATAATCACTATTATCCAGCCACAACTACATTTTTTTTAAAGCTATTGACAAACGGCAGCCCTTGACCTCATCATCAGTTTCATCACTGATCCGACAGAGATGTAGCTAGCTGATAGCTGCTGCTAGTTCGTACTTCGTAGTGTTACATCAAATGGATGACATAAAGGCAAAATTAGCCAGTGGAGAATACCAGCTTGCGGATAAGACATCATCAAGGACTAAGTTGGACATTTGGGAGAAGTCTGGTGTAATAATAGAGTGCTGTAGAGCTGAAGTTTTAACCCTGAACATGCACTGAGCTATGCACAGCAAGCTAAGTCTTAGCTGAGCTGGTGCGATAAGAGATGGCTGTACTTCAGGTCTTTTATTAACGAGTAAGGGTGGATGCAGCTTTGATGGGCAACGGGTCAGTTCTGGTACAGAGCTTTAGGGGTTCCGGCGGCTACGGGCTTAAAATGTGGACCCCTGCAGGACTCTGCTCTGATTTATCAAGAAGTCTCTTGGGACCCTAAGCTAAAGACAAAAGGAAGTTGGTCATGTTGAATTCAAAAGCCATTTTGGTTGCCACTATGTCTGAGAACTTCCATTCTTCACATTTATTTGTGATAACACAACCCATAAGTCTTTGGCAGACAAACTTGCACGTTCACAGCAAGGTTGCACTTTAAAGATTTGGTATTTGAAAGACGTAAAACACTTTGAACATGTTGTCCTCATATATATGAAATACACAGGAAGAAAAGGTAGTAAAATACAAGGCCACACGTTAAACCCATGTACCGCATCTTTCTTGACACGTTACACTTGTGGCCACAAGGGGCCAAGTGAGGTGGAACTGAAGATTTGGAGGGAACTGGGATCACACAGGTCCTCTCCTGACTGAGGCTGACAGCATCACACACCAATCCCCCCTCCAACCTCACCTCAATCTCACCACCTCATAGAAACTTGTGCCCCCCTCCAACCCTCCAACCCCCTGACCCACCCAGCCACAGCACAAGGCTGCCATCGCTCTGAAAGCCTAAACCAGAGGGGAGGAAGAGAGGGGCTCCTGACAGCGGAAACAGAAGCACTTTAAAGCTCCAAACCCTTTCACTGAGATCAAAGGGCCACAGGAACAGAGTCAGCTGAGACCCAAGGAGAGGAAAGGGAGTCGAGACGAGGAGAAAGAGAGAAGACAGACAGACTGAGACGGGGAGGCAGACACAAACAGAAGGAAGGTAGATTTATTCTGGCTTCCTAATGACTGGATGGGAAAGTCTTCATTAAGATTTGCCACCGAAGCACATTCCAATGACTTCATTTTCCACGTTTCAATCACAATTTTCAGCAGCAGTTAAACTGAATTTCACTTCATCCACCCTGCCTCTGGTCAGACCACAGGCTTCTGGATGTGGCTGCTTTGCATGTCGCCACAAAAGGTGGAAACATTTAAAAATACATTTTATTCCATCCTACACAACTATTTCTACTCCTAAATTGAATAATCCAAGTGGATACATGAAGCGATGCAGCCGGTGAAAAAAGGATTTTGAAATGCCAACATATAACTGTCATGTCATAAATGTTTCACACTTCTGCCTGCCAGAAACGTTAGAAACCTGCTATCTTTAGCCTTTGACTCTCTGATTTGTTTGTCAATAAATGCTGTCACCAGTGTTGGATTACTTTTTTGCTACAATGAGAAATGTAATGCACAATTTAACTGCAATCTGTTGCTTCTGTAACATTTTACCACACTTCCTAGTTGCTTTTGTTGCCACAAGGGACAAATTAAGAAAGTATCTGATGATTTTCTTAATCCCTACAACAGCTACATGTTTAGGCTCTGTGGCTACATTGCATCTCGTTTAGGCATGACTGTAAATGAAGTTTTACTAACGCACCATTTTAAATGTCTTTAGTTCAAGGAACCTTTTGGCTTTTTTGTAATTTCCTGGAATTTTACTTAACCCCAATAACCCTAACCCACAAATTTGTTAGCACTGATTGAAAAAAGTTCAACTTAAAATGACTTTAAAATCTACAAGAACAAAATTCACTCAAACAGAAAATTTCAGCGGTTAATGAAGGCCAGGAAATCGCCCTTTAGCTTTTTCTTGTTTGCGTTTGTTGCCCATGTAATGTGAATTTCCTTCTCTCAACTTTTTTGTCTTCTAGTCTGGCAGAGCAGACTGGGCCTGGCGTGGCACGGCAAGGTTGCCAGGCATTCAGGGTAACTATGCCCCCCCAGAGCTGCGAGGGCTCTGTGTGACCCCCTGACATCAAAGGCCTGGGTGGGTTCGGGGGTGGGACGACTCTCTATTCATGGTCACATCAAGCAGGATTCCCTCTCTGTGGGAACACCTCTGGAGGCGTGCCAGACATTCCCATACACTGCACAGTCACTTCACACACACACTGTCCAGTTGAATACTCAGCACTCTCCTTCAGCTCCTCAGTCTCCTCCCCCTGTGTGTTTCAGTCACACTCTCATTAGCTACATATAAGCAGCACAAAGAGCACACATGCACACTTGTCCTTCCAGAAACCAGCACGTCCCTGCAGGCACGTATCACTTCCACGCCGCTGGACTGATAGCAAGTGTTTATCAACTGGAGCCAGTGAGTGTGACAAGCTCAAGTCATAACAAACGGGTCCAGGTGTCACAGAAACTGGTTATAGCTGCCTACTGTGTGAACTCAGGAACACGCTGAAGGTGCGTCACACTCGAAAAATGCTTCTTGTTTTTAAATCAAAGCTCCTCGAGCGCTCCGCTGCTTTATCAAAAACCGACAGAATCACATCTTTTCAGTGCTTGCTCTGGTTCCAAATTACGACTAAACACAATGGTTGTTTTAAAAAGTTTATGTTTGGCTTTGCCACGCTGCACGGGTTTGTCGAGAAGCGTTTTTCCACACTGCAATTAAATGCAATTTCAGCCATTGAGATAAGCGTGTCTCCCCAAACAAATCAACAGAGAATATAGCAAGAAAATGAAAACATGAAAGTGAAATTACACAAAATGAGGCTGCCTTTTTTCCTGTAATTTTCAAGGGCGCTCGAATCAGGGAACAAACATGAGAACAAAAAAAAAGGTTTTCTTGTTCCCTTTTGGTCCTTTCCCACGTTTGATTTAGTCTTTTTACAAACAGAACAATCATTTTGCATGGAGCATTCCTTCTTCATCTCAACTTGCTGCAAATTACTTGATAGCTGCTTTTCTCTCAAAGTGAACACAGGTGGAATTAGAGCTGCTCTCGGTGAGTGTTTTTACTTCCTCTGGCATGCCCCGGGCTACAGAGAAGACAGGAGGGGACTCCTGGGTGTTGAAGTGTTAAACTTTTGAAAACAGGGAGGAAGCACATCTATCTTTCCTTTTCCTCTCAAGTAATGTCTCGATGGCCCCGATGCCTTTTGCACAAAAAAACTCAGCTGACGCCTGCAGCTAAACAGGGTCCAGCTTCCACACCCCACCGCCTCGGCTACCCTGACAAGTCAGGTAATGAGCATGTGTGTATGGCACCATCTCAGGTGAGGAGAATGAGTGTGGCCCAGGGCTGCGAGGAGCGGCGTGGATCCCCCTCAATTCACCACGTCACGCTGGGCAGCTGAAATGAGCAGCCGCACGGATGGGCCCGAGCAAATCACAAACAATACACAGCGCGACAAGACAGCGGAGACACACCGCTGGAGATGGTTAATCCTTCAGACTGAGATCTGAGGTAGAACAACAGAAAAAAAGGGAGTCGGGAGGGAGGGAGGGAGAGAGGGAGAGCTGAGACATGGAGAAGGGAGAACAGGAGCATCAGGTACAAGACACAAGAATATATGTTTCCTTCTCGGTAGTGAAAATCTCCTTTTCAGAACAAAATCCATCACGTTTTCCTAATACATACTTCTTGTAGAGGAGGGGAAGGAAAGAGAATGTGGACAGAAGAAAGGCAAGTGCTGGTGGGAAAGTGAACAGACGCAGCCTACTTTATTCTCACCATTTCATCCATCTTGTTGGACTAATAAAATGTCAAGTGGAGTTCCTTGATATTTAATCATAAAGGGACTGAGTGCGTGGTGGTGCCGAGCTTAGGTTTGCCGAAGCTTTGGGAGGCTTAAACACAGACCTGCATAAAAAAAAAAGAAAAAGAAGTGGATATACCCAAAGGAGGATGTTTCACAAACCTGCTACACAAGTGACAACAAACTGATAAGAATGGGAGGGAATTCCTAATAAGCCTGCTTTAGAACAAAAACATGCACTTTTTCTGACTTTGGCTCCAGGAACAAGTTCCCTGGCTTTATTTTAATCCCTTTAAATAAACTTTCATTCCTCATGTAGTAAAAATTACTTGCATAGAGATGTCAAAAGACGATGGGCATGCAGTAAAAAAGCTTGCTGCGGTCACCCTGCAGCTGCATGCATGACGGTGCATTACTCCCGCCGGACGCTCATTGGGGGAAAAGTAAAAAACTTCACAACCTGACCCCCTCCCTAAAGAAAAATACTATAAAGTAACATTAGAAACAGAAGTAGCAAAGAGTAAAATGAAAGTATTCTCTTTCACACTATCAGATGTAATGGACACCACATCTGATAAGGGAGATAAGGAAAGGCTGAGAGAAAAGAATCGCTTTATGTGATATGAATTAATTTTCATTGGTGGGGGAGAGTGTAAAGGGATGTGATTTGGAAGATAAACAAATAGCAAAAAGGGAGGAGAAGAGTCGAGAAGCTTTAAGGGAGGCGATGAACTCATTTCCTCCTACATTAAAAACTGTGAATGCTCTTTAGCAGAACTTAAACTGGACTACAGGCGGTTTTGAACATGTGGTCGTATTTCACTTTGTTGCATTTGGGCTTTTCGTAAATCATAATTTAAAAGCTTGACTAAGAAAGATGGAAGCGAAGGAGAGAGAAAGGGAGGGACGGAGGGAGGATGGAAAATGAGGGGAGTTGGAGAGGATTTATGGCCCTGTTCCTCTGGTCTCGTTACTTGCTGTAACTGGCCCCCAGAGTGGGATCGCAGGGTCTGGAGCCCACAGCCCAGAGATCAGAGTAATGGAAATTCCACATTTCTACACTGCTGGAGCATGACGTCTTTGGGGCACAGGCTGAAAAAAAAAAAGCTGAAAACTGGCCCAAAGTCGTAGTAGTCGAGCGCTGAAATTAATTATCCTGCATTAGGTAAGGAGCAAAATATTTCCTTTTTAAAATCAGCATTGCAGAGCAGTAAAAAAATGACAGCTTCTTTCAGTGGCAGGCTTGCTTTTTAAGACTACTGTTTGTGAAAAGGATCAGACGTCAGGACAGCGGCTGCCTCAGGTTGTGGAGGCGATGTGAGGCGGCGTGCTGCCAGCGTCGGGTAATATCTTGACAGTCGCTGCTGTTCCCTAATAGCTCCCCACCAATGAGAGGAGGGTCTTTTACAAAGCCAATTAAGAAGCGGCACGGTTCATAAAGTGACAGTCAGCCACACCCAGCGAGTAAGTTACCACCAAAGCCACGAAAGACTGTGAGCTTTTACTTATGTGCTCTGTGAATGTAATACATCACACACATTAACAGCACTAAGTGTTTGCTCAATGCTCTCCAAAATATGAGGCGATTAATTAATCATTCAACTGACCTGAAGTGAATCATGAAGTATTTTTAAAATCAATTCATTTCATGCAGTCATTTTTCAGCCTAAATACAGAAAATCGTCTAATTCCAGCTTCTCCAGTGCATCTGCATAAACTGACTATTTTGGGGATTTTGGGATTAATTTTAAGATTTAAAATGAGCGAGTGAATATGTCACATTGCCTTCGGGGAAATTATGTGGCATTCTTTCAACAAACACTACTTACAATTTATACGGAAAACAGTTAACGATTAACAGGCATATTAAGTAATAATGAAAATAATTGTTAGTTGCAGCTTCATTTATAATGTATATTATAATTATTTAAATGTGACAATCAAATGTTTTTGTGAAGTATACATTATTAAATGTCTAATATGAAAATTGTGGTCTAAAATCTCAGAGGGTGAACATGGAAAAATAAGATTTTTTTCAAAATCTTTTAAATCTAATTTTGCTTGTTTTATATTAAAGACAAGGGTAAAAAAACACACAAACTAAAAGCAAAAAAGGCAGTGAAATGGATAAACTGACACTCAAACACTGATGAGGATGCATTTCAAACGTATGTGTGTGTGTGTGTGTGTGTGTAAGCAAGGTGCACACACAGACACACACACACACTCACGCTCCCACATTAGCGCAGGGCTGTTGGCACCTGCCTGTTATCTCTTCCCCTCAGACCTGGTTTTCCATTGTGCTCCATGGGAGAGCAACAAATTGAGATCTCAAACATGAAGAGGGGGGCGAACGACTTGTGCGCCGAAAATCAAATCCACTAATGTGTTACATGTGCAAATTTACAGGCCTCGTATTAGAGATTAATGGACTCCTCTTTTATCAAAAAAAATGTACCTTTTTTCAAACGTATTTAAATTAAATTCAACAAAGGAATAACACTGAAGAAATTACAACACAGAGGAAAAAATGAAAAGAACGAAAAACAAGATTTGATTTGCATAAATATAATTATTCGTAGTTTAGAAATACTATGAATCCTTTTATTTAGTTGAGATTCTTATTTGCTGTTAAGATATGCTTTTAAAAACATAAAAAATGCAGGTGATATTTATTTTATAAGGGCAAATACAAATACGCACACAGCAGCAGGAGCAGCCTCAGCGTAGGTAATCCAAGCCTGGTAAGTAGAGTTTTGGAACATGTCTTAACAGATCTCCACGGGTAATGACTCAAGCCTTAAACCTTTACAGGCCTTGTCAAATATCTGCTGTGCCAAACTCTTTTTTTTTTCTCTCTTTCCCTTCAACCTGCTGGATCCATCATTCTCAAAATACACAGGTGCCTTCAAAATATCATGGCCCTGTGCACCGGCTGAACAGAAAAAAAGACTACACTGCCCATTTAGGCTTCTAAAACTGGTGTATTACAAAAAAAATAGATATACTGTAACTTCAATCTGCCCACATTTCTGCTTAGGCATTTATCTCCTTTCTCTCTAAATCCTGAAATTGCCTCAGAAAAAAAAAAAAGGAGAGGGGGGGGTACTTTTCCTTCTTCGCACATTTTCACAGAGTGGTGCACAACTTTCTTTCTTCCCCCCTTTTTTTCTCCAGTGAAAATTGAAGAGGCTTTATGTCAAATGCGGCTAAAGCCAGCCTCTCCATATCAAACAACGCAGCGCGAAAATTACTGTGGCGATGATAAGGCTGCCAGATAGAGTGGGAGAGGAGAGGCGAGGGGGGAAAAAAACTGAAAGGAAGTGACTCTACTCAATTATACTGCAAAATTGGTATGACTGAATATTTTTCATTCAGGTGACTGATAGTATCAGTGAAACTGCAATGCAGATAAATAAAGGAGCCTTCTGTCAAGAATAAACACCATTAATCATGAAGCCAGCGACTGCGTGACCGCCTGTCCCCCCGACTTACTCCATAGAGAAAGTATTAAAGAGGGGAGGGAGGAGGAGGGAGGTGGGAGACAGGAGGGAGGGAGGGAGGGGAAACCAGTGACTGCACCAGAGAGGGGGTGACCTATGAAGTCACACAGAATGGGTTTTGGACAGTTGGAGAGGAGGATGAAAAAGTGGCCTTCGTCTCTCTCGCCCTGCTTCTCGCTGACAGTGGCCATATCTGGACAGAAATGATCAGATGAGATTATGAAATCACCATTTATTCTTAATGTTATTGATGGCTCCACTTTGCATTCTGTTTTAGTCTAGACGGTATTCAAATGTGAATATTAGCAGCAAAATAGTCACACAGGCTGCGATTTCTAGTGTTTTTCACTAAGGAGAATCTTGTTGCACATAACATTTGTATTGCAAAATTACATATATGTAAAAAAAAGTCCAGCTACTGTGCATGTTTGATGAAAAATGCAGACAAACTTGGTAAAAAAATAGTGCTGAAGTCTCGTCTGAAACAGAAACGACAACTTGACACAGCAAAGTCAGACGAGATCACACTATGAATAAACGAGGCTGCACACCTTAACATTTTCTTCCAGCTTCTATAAAAGCTACACTAGATCCTTTTGTCTTTCTATTGTTTTGCATTATGTGTGTGCGTGTCTGTGTTTGTGTGTCTGCACATGTGTATGTGTGTGTGTGTGTGTGTGTATTGCAATGCTCTGCCTCGTCCCATCTGGAAGGAGGTGTTGAGATAAGACCGTGGTCTTTATGCTAAGCAACACGCCGCTCCTCTATGCCCAGATTGGGCGCTCTGACAACAGTTTATGTAAATAACAAAACAACACAGCACACATCTTAAAAAATATATATATATACACACTCGCCTCCAACAGCAGGACAGCGAGGTGGAAGCACGTGAGAAACAGAAACAGTGTGAAATTGGTGCAAATCTCAGGTGCCTACAGAGAATAAAATTTGAATTTGGAGGTTAACAAGGTGATTTACTCTTTATAATCTTTACATAAAACGAGGCTTCTACAGCAACAGCTCACGCAGGGAATTAACTCCTTACTGAATCATCATTTCAGGGCTGAAGTTGCTCTGCGATGACAGAGACATGCCGCAACTCTCTCCTGGTACCTTTCAGAGAGCCTTCCAGTCGGACCGGGCTCGCAGCTGAACAAACATACTCCTGAATGAAATAACCGCACAGGCTGGGAAAGACGGAAACACACCCTCACATCCCCCACCTGCACTCTGCCTCCACACTGACAGAAAATACACTCCACGACTTTATTCATGAGTCACACTGAGAAGTTTTCTTTAAAATCAAACTTCTTTTTGGCATCTTTGAGCTTCAGATTGTTGCATTTCTCTAAATCTAATGACACATCTTCAATGCAGTTATGAAAACAGAGCAATCTTTGTGATAAATGCATTTCAGAGTAGAAGAAAATCACAGCACATAAGATAACAGTCTGTGTTTTCATATGAAAAATGTTTATTTTACATCTGAAGATGATTTAAATTTTAATTTTGTAGTTTCTAATTCAGAATTTAAAACCTTGTTTCACAAGTTAAGGTGATTCAACAAAAGCATTTGTTATGCTATCATTTCTTTCTGTAAAAATGTATGAATTTTTTATCACAAATACACCTTCAAACTCAAAAAATATCCAAAAAAGTCCAATCTCAAGGCATTCTTTTTGTTTTACAACTTAATAAACTCCTAAATGAACTCGAACTTTTTTGACTAATTCCTAAATCCACACGGTAACCGCGCAAAAGGTTGTAAGTCAATTGCTTCTCCCGCAAGAATGTTTTGTTGTTTTAGTGGCCCCATTCACAGCACGAGGGCCCCGGGACTCCAGAGTAAACTCCGACGCTGATAATTGACTTGTGACGAATACCTCTGTTTGTTCTGATCGGTCTCCGGGTGACCAAGAGCCGGCGCTGAGCCGCATGAGAGGGCTGTTTTGTTTTGCTGTGTACCGTGGTCGGGCAATAAAGCTGGAATGAAAGGAGCAGTCTCTTCTCTTGGCCCCGGCCTCCCTCCCTAACTCCCATTAAGCCAGTCCCGCACAATGGTGGTGGCAGAGGGGACCAGAGCTCCCATGGAGTGGCTGCCCCTCAACCATCAATGTGTTTATTTAACCAGGAAGCATCTTCTCTGGAGCAGGAAGGGCTCTCTCTCTGTTCCTGGTAAGGCTGCAGGTCAAAAAACACTAACTTCAGGACAGGAAAGACTGTTGATGGTCTTGGATCAGTGCAGGACATTAAGGCTTGGCTTAAGGAAACTCAGAGGAGGCTTGTTATTTGCTTTTGGTTTCGTTTCAGACTGAGGTTGTTGAAAATTTTTCCCTTCTTCCATGTGAACACACGAGCTCCTCAGCAAAGCAAGCACCCACAAGAGGGGACCCCCACCCCTCCTTTGACCCGAGGCTTTAATATTGAATGGCACTCTGGTACCTTCCCCACAAGAATTCATAAACTAAACGATTAGCCTCTGTCTGTAATTGCGCTCTCCCTTGCCTAATAGAGGAGGCGAGGTAAAGAGGGAAAAAACAAAGGACAGTTAATTTGTGATTTCCTCTGCTCATTTGAAGGCAAATTAAGTGTCAAACAGCTAATACAGAGCATATTTCATTTTATGAGCTTTTAATTTAATTCTGCCGCCTCATAACGCTGGAGCCCGTTAGGTGCGCTGTGAACACCGGCGCCCCCGTCTGAAAACTGGGGCCATAAATAAACATGTTTCAATTAGGCCCTTCACAGTAATAGGATATGATTCTGTTCATTTGCCACATATGGATGGTGGATGTGTCACTGTGGCTGAGAGGAAACAAGCTGCTGGGCGTTTGCGGTGTTTTTCTCCGGCCACGGGTGCCCAGTGGTGACTAGCTTGTGTGCATGGCGGGGGGAGGCTGGCTGGATTGATGGAACTGCCGCAGGGCCAACCCAGCTGTAATTACAGGCCGTAATGAGAGGCTGCATGGGGAAGTACTGCAATAATAGTCCCTGTGTACTTAGGCATATCTTTGAGAGGGCTAATAACGATTAATTCTGCTCACCGAGGAGAACTTGTCTTAAAACAATTCAATATTTCTCCATAAGCCGCCTCCTTCCATTTCCCTGAAGCGACAGCCATACGTTGACTGCCTCTATTTGCTCCGGCTCGCTACAAGCAACATTACTGAGCAGAATGCATCACTCTCAAATCCTCGGAGAGATTTACTTTTTGGCTGCAGATCTGCAGTCCTAAAGTTGGGCTGCAGCTAAAAGTCGCACAAAACTGAAACCTGGAAGTGTAATTAACTCTAATTTGCCATCAGGTGGTTGGACCCAGATGTAATACAGCAACTGACAGACAGTTTTCCCCACTGAGGAATTTCGTGCTGCTTTTTTAATCAAGCAGGTAATATTGTTGCTTCCCCGTGCAAAGACTCAAAAGTGGTCGAGTTCATTTCTGCATGAAACCCACGTAGGTTCAGAGAAAACGTGTGTGACAGTGAGTTAGACTTGATTTAAATACGGCAGGCCACTAAACAGCTGTCTTATAATAATGACAAATAGTTTCCCTCAGCAAAGCATGTCATATTAAACAGCTCTATGCTTAATGGCTTGGATAAATAGGCCATAAGTAGTGTGGCAGAACACGGCCGTGTCTTCGCTGACAGCAAACCAAGCGCACAGATAACTCCTGTCCGGACAGAGTGACTGAAGACACCGGCGTAACTTCTCCCCCTTAATTCAATTCCCCGGCTGTGTTGTCCCTCCACCCCCTCCTCCTTTCTTTCCTCCCCCTCCCCAACCTGCACTCCAGATCGTACCAAAGCACTCCTGACGGATAACAAGCCAGGCTGTTTGTTCGAGCCTGTGTTGCCAGCGCGTGTTCGCCCCATTATCTCCGCATAAGCTAAATGCTAAATTATATTTGCCATTTTGTTTGCAGTGACACGGGGCATCAATCACCTCCCTTTTTTATTTCCTCGCCTCTCTCGCCCCCTTTTTTTTTTCCCCCTGCTGCAGCCCCTGAGCAGGAGATGAGGGGTTGAGAGGTAGGGTGGGCCGGAGGTGGGGAGACGGAGGAGGGGGACATAAAAAATTCATTACGCTTAGTGGCACATCAGCAAGGGAGAGATATGACTCCTGAGGAGGAGAAGGGGGGAGTTGATAATGATGAAGAATATCAAACATAATGCGGCCCAAGTAGCTGCCCCATCCAATTTGTCCTCGTCGCGCTGTGATCGCTTCCTTCGTGTCTGCGGGAAGGAAACAAGCGTTGCAAGGACGATGAAGCATCTCCTTGTGGTGCTCACTGTTTGGACGCCAAGAATACTAATGATAGAGGGAGTAAAAGAGACAGAAAGAGTGGAATAGGATGACAAAAAGTGAAGGAAGAAATAGTAATTTGTGTGCAAGCGAATGCTTTGAAGTTCTCTGCTGACCTGGCCAGCACCATCAGAAGCACTCGAGGGAAATACGAGACTACTGTAATAAGAGTTCCCCTGCTTATAAATACTTACCGCCCTCTCTTACGAGGCATGACACCATGTTTTTACCCTTACTTCATATTTGATAGCCTATGCATGCATGTGATTGGATAGTTGCGTGCAGCTGGTGTGTCGGGAGCCCATCTGTGTCTGTCAGAGACGGGTAGATGTCGGCAGAGGAATTGCTTCCCTCTCTTGACAAGGCTTGATCACTGCTCTTATGAGACTCGCACGCTCCCAGGCTCCCCTCGCCATGCTCTCATTTTCCATGTCTCTGACACATGTTCATTTGCGTGTCTCTGACATGCGGATCATGTTGCGCACATACGGGGCTGTGGCCTTTGATCCTGAGAGGCAAAGAGAGGCGCGCGGCACCCATGAGTTGGATGCTCCAAGCCCACAGGCGGAAGGAAGTTTAGGAGCTTGATTCGTATCGCCATTAGGAGCGGGGAGCTCGCCAGTGATGCCTGCAATGCAGCTGAATTTATCATGTATTCGCGTGTGATCAGGAGTATTTTGGTGTGCGAGTGTGTGACCAGTTCGAGGGACTTACACGTGTAGAGGGGGCACAGGGGAAGGCTCGTAGATGTAACGCCCCTGGGTGTGTCTGTCGTCGATTGGCACAGGAGGATGGAAGGTGGGGAAGAACTGCGGTGCAGCTGAAAAGAATGACAGGAAGAGAGATAAAAAAATATTAAACATGATTCTTTCTTTACAAGAGACTGTAGCTTCCTCTGCAACCTATTGTCATGTGAATTCATCCCCTCATCAGCTCATCTAAACAGCAGCTATAATGAAAGGCAGTGGATGATGGCTATCTTTGAGCAGACCCACCCAAATTAGACCTCATTAAATTCACTGAACTAAAAGCGGCACTGCTCCAAAATCCTCGCCGAGGAAGTCTCAAGGCTGAAACAACTTAAAAGAGGCAGCGATAAATAACTGTAAGAAAAGCAGCCAAATGCTATCAAGCATAATATGGTTTGTACAAAGGATAATGTTTAAGTACAACCATGTGAAATGTGCAAAATTAGAACAAAAACATCCTTTTTCCATTTGAGCGTTTTGTCACAACTGCCAGAGAGAATCAAGAGAGTTCTGGTTTTTCCCCTCCGGATAAAACATTTAAACATTTGCATAATATCAGCTTCCAAGCCTTTCTCTATTTTTACCCCTGAAATTGAAACTGTTGGGCTGCCACCAGACGCACTCATCTTCTGAACTTAACTGCACGCCACAACATAATCTTTAAAACTCGTGCTGGAATTTTTGTGTTGCAACTGTGCATCCATTGTTGGACGAGTCGCAACAAGCAAACCATGAGTTTGAATTTAGCTCAAATGCTGCCTACCTGGGGCTCGAGTTGTGAAACTGAAATGGGTTAAAACTTGCACAGAAAGGCAGGAATAGCAGATGACTCACACACACACACGATAACTTTTCTGCGTCCGCGCTGCAACAAATTAATCACTTGTTATCGCATCTCATTTTCCAGAACACATGTCATTTTATTGCTGTTACGGAGATCAGTGCCAAGTAGTGTATCACCACCCTGAGGCAAAGCATGTGTCAACATCTGCATACCTTCACACAGCAGAATCTCGGAGGCTGTTAGCTGTGTGTTTTTGCTTGTAAACATTTGGAAGCTTGTGCCAAGAGGGCAGATGGCCAAACAGTGGGGTGCCCAACAGCTCTACAAGTGTTGGTCCATGCCAGACGCCAGGCGACCCAGCAGGTGTTGATCCCCCAGCACCTCTCAGGTCCTCTTACCTCATCACTCATCCATTCACAGAGAAGATCATTGCCAGCTTAAGCTAACAGTGCTGCAATTCAGAGGGGATCAGTTTGATGTTGTTTGTAATCCTACAAGATAAAAGTGAAAGTTGCCCCTTAATAAAGTTGGAGGACTTGCAAAAGAGAGAGACAAATAAAAAGCAGAGGCAGCAGAGGCCAAGATACTTGGGCTTTTTGTCCCTGATATGGGTTTCCAGGTTCAAACACAGATGTCAGCAGATGTTACTTATAGTTTAATTTGACCAATTTTTTCAGAAACTTTCAAGAGCTCTCTCCAGGGCCACAGAGGACATTATACAGCTGTTTTCACAGGCTGCATATGTATTACTCCCTGTGACGAGCGAATTTACTTTGACGTGTTGAATTGTTGGAGTGCCCCTTTAAGTCTAAAACACCAGCACACTACGATGTAACCTGACTCGCCATATGGTTTTATTACACAAAACCATCTGGGAAGTCATCCTTGGAAACTGTTTGGAAAAGGACAGCCTTTTTTAAAAAATACAGGCCTTGTTTATCACCACCTATAGTGAGCTGACTTCAACCAGTCAGATCAACGAATGATAAGAAAGTGTTGGCAGCAAAGCTAGTGGTAAATTAAACTGCTGAAGCAGGTCAAATGAATAGTGATATAATTTTTCAGAGTTGTTCTTTGCTGTTATTTAACAAGAGAAATTTCCAGTTTTGATTCAACTTATCCTACAGCAGCATTTATGCTAACCTGTTTAGGAGCCTCCATTATCGTTTTCACATGACCTCTCACCAGTCATCACACTTAAATCCCATCTCTGAGGTAACCATGACGTGCATAAAGACAGCAACCCCTAATGTTTTCTGAATAGATGCACACACCTGTAACAAAGAGGTAGACCTGCCTGTGACAGGTGACACCTTATTTTTCTGTGCTGATGCCTCAATTAAACTACTTTTTTTCAGATTTCCATCCCTTGTCTGTAAGAATTTACTTCCAAATGTAGACTTCAGTTGTCAAGTATAGATTTTTTTGAGCAGAAGAAATTGACTGCTGAGGTAGGTAAAGTCTAGAGGGGCTGACTGATTTTTCAATTGAGGAATTAAGTGAAATGATGCAAAGAAACTCTTAAATCTAGGATTGAGTCAAAATTAGTGCTGCAAAGGTTTGTCAATTAACTGATTAATTGATCTAAGGGCAATTAGTGGCCAACTATTTGGGTAATCAAGAGATTTTTCAAGGAAAAATGTCAGACATTTGCTTGTTCCACCATGTGCCCAACCAGTAAAAAGATAAACTTAGGCAAACTTCTGGAAGGCAAACGTGGGTTTTCATTCTGTTTTCACAAGAGCAGAGATAAGTGTTAAAAGCCTCCTCCATACAGCTCTGGCAAGCATCTGACCACTCCGTCTCTGTCTGTTTGATAGTTTCCTCCTGATGACTCAGTTTTGGCTTGGCTCACCTCGGCTGATTCCAGAGCTGCTGAGGGAGGCAGGGATGAGGGGATGCTGGGATGGAAGGATGGGCTAGACAAGGGCAGAATCTGCTTTGTTTACTCTCCACAGCTCCACTCAGAGGCTGTCGGCCCTCGGCTGTCAGAGTCGGAAATGAACCCTCAGGTTTACTGGGGTCTATGCACTGTGTTCGAGCTCGATGGGAGTACAAGCTTCATGTTCTCTAATCTTACTGATCCCTGCCCACATTGCAGGAACTTTATACAGACCTCTGTCCTGTTGGGCAACCATGAAGAGATTACAAACTGTGAAATCATTTTAAAGACTCCACCCCTTTCCGCAAACACACACCTACATTCCCACATCCGCCACTCCTCATTGAATTACCCAGCTCCCCTCTATGTTTATGTCTCTGGAGCTCCTCACTCAGCACGGCCCTGCGCCTAGACTGGACCCTTTAGTCATTCTCCTTCATCACTCTTTTCCTCCCTCCCTCCTCTCACTGTGGCCAAAGACTTTGCCGCATGGCAAACCGTTCCGCCGAGGTTTATTTAAATCTTAGTCAGAAGTTTACTTTACCATGGCCCTATCTAAATAGAGCCTGCCACCTCTTTTACGCCAGCGCAGCTCTCCATTAGCAAGGCAAACGGCCCCGTGTCACTGGAGGGAATGTATACAGTCGCAAAGAACAGAGGGCAAATGAGAGAGGGGGAGAGACTCCATCCTGCAATCCATCTCCAGTGTTTCCTGCAGGGACTCCTTACTGTTTACTCCGGGACTAAATTGCCCCTGCTCTTCTGGATATTCAGGGGTATTCTCATCGTCTAATACAGAATACAGCTGGAAGGCACATAGGAGGCCAACGCACGTGTCACACTTTTTACCTTCCCACTGCAGCCACACACCACAGCAGCTCCGGCATTCCTGAGCAAAGTGTAATCACGACGGTTTTGTCCCAGTTGTTTATGGTAAACCACAGCTTGCAGAGAGAGAGGGATTAAAAAAGTCATCTCAACTAATCAAATGCTAAAAGTCGGGAATCCAGGAACGCTGGTTATCACAGTTTGAAAACCTTTTTTTGGATGCATCAGTTGAGCTAGAGGACAGATAACATTTTTAAAGCTTTCTTTAGCTTTTAGAGAAAATCATCTTGAACATTTAAATGACTCTAGCGCAACTTTTTGAGCAGCAGTTTTCATTTTTGGTTTAAATTTTTCTCTTATTTAATTCTTTTTCCAGACGAGATGGAGGTCATTAAGACATGATTACAAATGGGTCTTAATGAAAGGGCAATTAGAGGCAAACTTTGACCAGGCTCATTAATTCTAAATCAGCACAAACACACCGTGCTCAGGACCAAAAGCCAGCTTCCCCTTCATTAAAAAGAGGATGGTAATTGCCTTGTCCTTTATTGGACACTTGAATAATTTCAAAAGAAGGGGGAGGACAAGGGGAGGATAAAGCCTAAAGCTCATCATTTGCAATATCCTTATTGGTTAATCTCCTTTCATAATGGAAGTTTTGCCACAAAGGATCTTGGCTGTGCTTTGGAACAAATGTGATGTGATACTTTAGGAGAATCTGAGCTGTCACTCACAATTTAGATTCGGGTTTTGATAATACACAAACAATTTCTATTCCTTCTCTTTTGTTGTCAACTCAGCATTGTGAGTTTATTGTCTTGACTGCTAAACCTGGGCTCCTCCTCTCCTCTGGTGAGGGTTCACTGACTCTACTTTAACAGAGTGTCACCCGCAGCCGAGGACGAAACACTCTTCCATAAACACTGCACTTCTCATTGACGCTCCGCTGCGAGAGCACAAAGAGCCAGTGACAGATTGTCATAAGCGACTAAGGCGGAGTGAGAAAAGGGCTGCTGGGGCCTGCTCCAGAGGTTTGTGAATTGCTAATGTGGAACATATGAAGCCTGTGCCGGGGCTGTGTCTGCCAGATTTCATTATGCCACCTCTCTCCCCGCTCATGATCTCACTGCTCAGGCACGCTCGTTTGCAGCGAGGCCTGCAGTTACACCATAACTCTGCAACACTTCGCAGAGTGTGTGAAAGATGCTCTACACTTTGTCTGTTTGAGTGTTCACGAGCGCATGTGTGTGCAACTTATGTTGCTCCTTTCCTGGAGGGAAAACAAGCACACGTACACGACTTCACAGGGCAAATAAACAAAACAAAACAAAAAAAGAAAGTTCTCGGTTTATTTTGTTAGTGTTGCTTTTTACCCACTTCTTGCACCTAATGACCCCTTAAAATGAACATCAGCATACTTTGCTTATGCCTATGAGTTGTTAGCAGTTCCACGATAAAGTCATTTTCCCCTCTCATACTTTTTCATGTGAATAATCTTAATAAGCCCAAAGACATAAATATTTGGGGTTTTCTTTTATCATCTTGCAATTGCTCAACCTCATACCAGGAATCAGCATAGCTATGGTCTGGCCCTTAGCGTAGCATTTTGATTTTTTTAAAACATTTACTCTTTATATCAGATAAGCATTATGTCAGAAATAATCTCCATCCAGACTAACATGTCAGAAACAGTCAGAAAATGCATATCACATGATCATTCAGGTACACTAGAGGCTTGGCTAGACAGCCACAGATACTTGCAAATGTCTGGCAGCACATTATAAAATTTACAGACCATCTCTCATCATCAAATGACTCAAGGAAGATATGCTCCTACCAGTCACTGACGCCATGACTGCAGCACAGAACATTGTAATATTTATTTCTCTGTTACGTAGCTGAGTCTGTCTGGCGTGGCAGAGTTCAGCACCACGACTTGACAAAGCGAGTGTTTAGATCTCTAGATGATGTACCAACATTTTTCCAATCGGCGTAATTCCACGTTGTAAAGCTGCATCACCAACGCATGCACTGAAACCAAAGTTGTTACCACAGTAACACATGCAAACAGGTCAGTACCGAGGAGTGATGTCTGGACACAACAAATAAGATCTGATCACTCACACATAACACTGCGAACACTCGGTCTTAAATTTCTGATTTCAGAAACAAAATGATTTGCGTGGAGCCTGAACAAGGCCAAACTTTGTGCAGGTTCATGTCGACGCCTGTTGGTCTGGCTTACTCTAACAATGTTTGACAGCACGTTTTTGAAATTTTATGTGGATGGAGATTTATTTAATCAAGTGCTTGTGTGGACAAAATTTTTGTTTTTATTGATGAAGGAGGAAAAACCCTCTTTTTAAAAACATCTGTGTACGTGTGGACTAGGCCTAAACAGGGCCAGCAGATTTCCAAAAGTGTTCATTTCAAGGGTTTTAAAAACCCAGAATTTGACGGACACCAAGCTTAAACATGGTAATAATTAAGAGCTATATGTAGAGTGAAAATATATTAGTGTGATTTATCCTTTGATGTCATAAGTGGAGAATTTAATTTGTTAAGAATTTTAATTTTACTTCTGTTCAAAACAGATTTTTTTAAACCAAATTTAAACAATTGCAAAAAGGGAAATCAATCAATTCGTCATTACAAAACAAAATGATATTTGTTGCACTTTATTTAAATTGACTCCATAAGTTTGCATCATCTCATCATTAAGGCAACTCTTCTTTTGGCAAATGAGTGTTACAATATGAACTCTCTGACTTTGTGTGCTTAACTCTTCCAAAACATCTTTTCTTCAAACATGTGATTCTGAGCCTCCGTGCAATTATCAGGCTGGAGAGAGAAAGAGATGGAGACGCCCCATGCAGATTATAAGTGGAGGCAGTTTGGAGGCCGGCGAATTCTCCCTGTGATCAATCCCCTTACACCCCGTCTCTCATCATGTTTGCTTACACTGGGACCTCAAGCTGTTTTGACATGTAAATAACACTTCCGGTGACTGTTTAGCTAAGCTCAATGGGAGTTGCTGTTGACTTTTGGAGCGCTTTGCTTAATTATGGCTCCCAGATTGTTTCAGGTCTAATGGCCTAATTACCGCTGTATAAATTAGCCTAATGTTCTTGCTGTGCAGAGCCCTCTATACTGTACGCGATACTTGGGCACGAGAACAGAGAGAGCCTTTATTAAGCAAAGCGCAACAGTGAGGAAAAGGGAGAAGAAAGCAGACAGAGAGGTTAAATAAATAACAGAAGAATGCTAAGTTTTGCCTTGCCAGTCTCGCTGCCATTCATCATATATGGAAGGATGGCAGATCACACTCTGCCCTTCCTCTGTAAATCAATAGATTTTTTTCCCTCTTCCGCTGTGCTCTCCTCTGTTCTCCCTTTCCCCGTCTCTCTCGCTCAATTGCTCTCACACCTTTTAAACACAAACAGCCTCTCTGTGGGTAAACCTAATTAACATGGCAACAGAACAGAACAGAGCAGAACAGAGGAGAGAAAGCAAAGCGCTGAAGAGAGAAACGTCAGCTATGCGCGCAACACGCTCTCTGTTCCAGTATACATTCCATCGCTACTCGCTGTCAGAAGTAATTTGTTTGTCTAGACTGAACAAGTCGGTCAATGCCCGGCCTTTCTCTTCGTGGTTCTACAAGTCTTTGCATATTTGCTTTGGGATTTAATGTTCAAGCAGGTTATCTCTTTGTGCCAATATTTACCAAGTTATGTTTTATTCAACCCACGGGGTCACTCTGCTCATACATTATATATGTGACATGCAACGATTACCTTAAAAACTTTATCTAAAAGTTCAAATTTTCACTGAAGTATTCCCTGTTAGCAGGGCATTTATCTGAAATAATGCACAGAAATGAACCTTGATTTTAGCAAACAGCATAATGATGATTGAGATGAGGGCTGTGCTCCAAGTAGCTTGCAGTTACCTCCTCCCTTCTGCAAAGGTGGACCAAATATCTTAATGGAACTCCAGCATCTGCAAGACATTTGCCAAGCCGAGTCAATCTTAACAAATTGCACGCCAGCACAAGGACCCTTGCCTTGCTACAGAGTGGAGCTAAGCACGCACACCACTCTTCCAGGGGCCCCCAGCACCATCCAACCCCAACTATGCCCCGTTTTTCCTCCCTTCCCTGCCTCCCTTCCTCCCTGTATCCCAGTGTGGATCAGGGAGTGAAGGTTATTTCACAAGGCCTCTGCGGAGCGCCAGTCTATCTCCTACATTTGGTGAATTTCCCCAGATTGGGATAAGCTGGGGAGCAGAACAAAGCGCTATGCGTCGGCCCTCCCCCCCCACTCCAGCACCCTTTTTACCCTACCCCACCCTCCAGCCTACTCTCCCCCACCCAGCGGGGGAGAGATTTACACAGCAGTTTAGTAGCAGGAACACTGCGCTACACCTCTTTCCCCCTTCTCTCTCTTTATCTCTCACATCTGTCTATCTCCTTCTCTCCCAACGACGATACCTCTCAGAGAGAAGGGAGTTGATTTAAACCTCAGGTTAACTCACCAGGACTTTGCTACATTTGTTTTTCTTTAACTCCCCTTTGTGATTTATACTCAAATAGAAGACCTCTTTAGGGTTCAGTCTTTTTTAGATCATTATTTAGGAAATGAGTCACAGAAGAAATCAAAAGTCACCTCCACATTCTGTTTTTTAAAAGTCTGTGTCATGGAAAATGTATGATAACTTATTCAGGCTTACTGCAACATGTATAAATAAGCCAAGGTGATATCAGCGACACTGTTCATGAATGCCCCGGCTGTATCAGGCTGCTCTGTGACAGGCTGACCTCCACCTGTCACAGCCTCTCCCTGGGCCACGATGTACAAAATACTACAACTGCATGTGTCTGTGTGATAGCAACTGTGAGGCTGATGCACCTGCATTATAATAAAACGTGGGATGGATGCTGTTTGGGGAAACTGGACAGATTCTCAATTTTGAATCTTGCTGAGAGGCCACTGACCAAAGCCGGTCATTTTAATGTAAATTTGTCACAAAAAAACATTTCCAGGTAGCCATGGTTCTCAGTTTAGTTAGTGTGCCACGAAAGTCAATGTGCAGAGACTTAAATGTTAGTTCTGAGTGGTAATTTATCACAGCGAGTACTTTGTGACCTTTATTTTTATGTCAAAATTATGTATTATCGCATGGTAATGTGGTTAAAAGAATGAGGCCAAGTTTAAGATCCTCCTCAGTGATGCATTCAAGGGCATTCTGACATCCAAGATTAGAAGGAGAAAGGCCAAACCAACAGTACTTTAGTTCACTTTGTTAAAAGTAATTATTGAGTGCAGTTTCATGGATGTTGAAAAAAAAAGGACGTTTCTTGGATTTAAATAGTCGCATTTTGAGAACCAACTGTGAATGGTAAAAATTTGAACAACCACTGAGCTCCTAATTGAAAATAGAATGTTTTTGATGATCTGTTTAAGCAAGTTGTACGTGTCTGTGAGCTGATTTTATGCGTTTGGGTTTTTTTTTAAGATATTTTGGGATTTGGGGCCTTTATTGATAGGACAGCTGAAGGACTAGTGAAGAAATGGGGGAGGGAGGGAGAGAGGAAATGCGATGCAGCATAGGGCCACAGGGTGGAATTGAACCTGTGGCCACTGCAGTGAGGACGCAGCCTCTGTATATGGGGCACACGTTCCACCAACTGAGCTACCAGGGTGTCCTGGTAGTTTATGTTTTAAAATTAAGTGAAACCAGTGACTGCCTCGAAGGTCACAACTCGATACAAAAAACATATGTATCCTTTCGAAAATACTCATTAATACATAATTTTAAGTTTACAAGCTCAACATTTAACATCAGTGTAGTCCTTATCAAATCTTTGCAGTTAAATTGTAATTCCTCCTGTACTGTAAATCTTTTCCTGTAGTTTTCATCAACAGATATTGAAAATCTGTGCACAGGCCTCTGGAGGCACGTGGCCCTCATTTGGGCTACAGAGGAAAATGGCTTCATTATCAAAGGCAAAGCTCAGTATCACAGCAATCCGAGAAATGGCTGCTGCAGGACCAGACAGGGGTTGACACTTTCAACAACATCTGGAACTCTCTGATTCTCTCTCTTTTCCACTCTCTGTGCCCTTTGCGTTGCTTTCACCTTAGCCTCTCTTTCACCCTCTCTTTCACTGTTGCATCGTCTTCCTAATTCTTTCAGTTAATCCTGCTCTCGGCCTATCTCAGTTTCTCTCCCTCTCTCATTATTCAAAGCACATCCTCCCGATCTCTCCCCTTTCCTTCCTCACAGCATCCCAAAACAAGGACAAAGTTGTAATCCATTTACTGCACCCCTGTCAACAAATTCACCCAAATAATCCTAAAAGACTTACAACCAGGGTAGGTACTATCAAGAGACGGAAGTAAAGAAGAGGCAGAATGCACAATGGAAGGCAAGTGAGAGCCATAGAGAAAGAGGAGAACATACTGGAGGAGTGAGGCAACAGACGGAGGGAACTTGTGTCACAGTGATTTGAGTCTTTGTCACGCAGGTGGCGCCTAGGGGTTCCCTCAGCCTGGGCAGAGAGACAAACTGGGGCCCATGTAAACCTTAAAGAGGATTAACCCTGCCGGAGCGCTTTAATGAGACCTGAAAGTGCCGGGCACCGGAGAGCCCCACTGATTGAGCCGCGCTCGAGTCAGCTCCCAATGGTCCACCAGCCCAGTGGCCCAGCAGCACTGCCGCAGCCCTGTGGCCTACAGCTGCCCGCTCACACTGAGCCACATCAAAGCAGCCCGTCTGGGAGAACCCCAAGACAGAAAGAAGGGGAAGGGGGGTGGGTGTGAGGGAGGTGGAGAGTGTGAGTGAAGGAGAGGTGGGAGGAGGATGGTGCCTGGATGGAGGAATCCCTTATCTCCTCCTGAGAGGATGCTGCTCTGTGGTGCGAGATTGTCTGGAGCTGCCACCTGTCCCAGGCATCTTTAAAGGCAACACTAAAGCCTGTGATGGGCCTGACCTCCTTGAGCTCCCATTCTTTTATGTCTCTCTTCATTTTCTGCTTTGTTACACCTCCTCCTCCTCCTTCTCCACTCTATCTGGCTCTTCTCTCTTTTTCTTACCCCTCTGTCTCCATTATACCCTCAGACTCTGCTCTGACTCCCTTCCTCTTTGCTACAGTGATATCTTACACTTCACCAGGCTGCTACATTTTAATTATACTGTGTTCATCAGCCTCATCTTCGTCTAGAACAATGTATACTTGCGACCCTCCAGAGACGTGAGCAAGATACGGGTTGTTTGTTGAAGGGATAAGGGCGCTTATCTTTGCCTCTATGTGAGAGGAGTGCAAATGCAAAAAGGAGCAATGAGATTTGGAGACAGAGGAAACAAACATGAAATAATTCTGATTCTTCCCGAGCAAACAGAAGTGATTATCCTGCTGGAGACTACAGGGTAACTTAAGGAGGAGAGAAAATGCTCAACCAGCTAGCCGAGGAGAAGCCCCATGAGCATTTAGTCTTGTTGTCTTTATAGTATAATGCTTAATGTTATTGTTACCAGTGGTTTGCTGCAGTTGATTCTTCTTTTGCATTCACCAAATCTTCATTTTAAGCCTTCACAACATCAGCAAAGTGCTATTGTTCAGCCTTGCCTCTGCTGGTGGACTGATTAACCAATCTTATTTGAAATGCAGTAAAACACTCTGACAGCTGTTGTGACAATGATACGAAGAAATGCTGAGTGTTCTTTTTTTTGAACATCTTAAGTTCGCTGTAAGATTCTTCTTAATTCTTCTTAGCCCCCTTCACATTTAATCTTGTCATTGTTAATAAGAACTGCCATTATTCGCAGATAGTCCATTCACAGGCATTAGCTTTGTGGTACGAGCACCACATGACCTTAAGACGGTATGAAAGTGCATTCTTGAAGCACTTCAAACTCTGCTTAACCCCCTTAAATCATCAAGCGCTACAAAGGGGCACATGCATGTGAGAATATGGCCCATCTTACAGCATGAGATGCCTCTAATAAGCTGTATAAAAGGGGATCATCTGATTATCCCTGGTGCGCTGGACCAAGGGGCCACAGCAGAGCACAGGCCCATGTTGTTCTTTCTTGATGAAAGGAGGTGGATGGAAGGGATCCCTCTTCATCGCCTGCAGTGTGCCCCAGGCTTCTCTGTGCCGGCATGCCGCTGGGGGACTACACTGTGCCACCGCGCTCAAAAAGCCAATATTGAAACAATCACAAAGACAAACTCTTACCCTTGAAAGAGGCACGTGTCTTCTCACCCCAGGCTCTCCTCTGTACTCCCCAGTTCTTTGGAGGGAGGATGTTTGAACCTGTATCCCAGCCAGCAGTTGTCACGTTTAAACCAACAAGAGGCCAGAAGTTTGTTTGAGTGCAAGTTCAGAAGAGTTTTTTCCACCTTTACACACACCCATGCTATGATAGCTGTTTCTTGCTTTAAGATAAATGGAAAGGCTCTGTGCAGTACATATGAACTGAAAGACCAAGCACGGTAATTACCTATAGAGAGTCCAGGGCCATTGATGTGCAGACCACGTTCAGTTCGGTGACAGCTAGCTCATTCAGTTCATTGGTCAGCTGCATTTTGATATTGCGGCAGACAGACTGACACCGGGGCAGCGGCTGGCGTGTTATGGCCCAGCAGATCTGAGATCAGCTCGACACAGCAGTTTTGAGTTTAACCCCTTTGACTGGACAGCGGCCGCCCCCACCACATCATAAAATCCAGGGAAGGGTTTTGCATCGTGGCTCAGTCTTCACGCTAGCTTTCCTAGAAAACAGGGTCTGTATGATCCAGGTAGCATTCACTGTTGTCCATGCTAAGAGAGGGGGGTTACTGTGGTACAAGTGAGGGAATCATCCAGCCAAGAGATCCATGCCTCCACTGTCTCTAGCAGGCTGGGTTTCTGAGATCAGTCGAGGACAGCAAGGCTTTGGTGTAAGGATTAAGCCCTGGCTGCCAGATCCAGGCTAGATTTTTGAAAGAGCTAACCCAAGACTACTGGACTTAAATGCAGCCATCACATCCTGGAGACACACCTAATGTGCCTGCTATTTCTATTAATGATCCACTGTATCACAGACACAGTACAGCCATAAAACTTAAAGCACTTAGGCAACAAAACACTTTCACTGTCTGTAAAGCTTGGCCAATTAACTTTCCTCAAGTTGCCTTCCATTCTGGGATGTTTCAGTGCAGTTTTAACATTTGCAAGAAAGCCATTGAAAGCGAGGTACTTAAAGTCCCTCCATGGATGTGTTCAGTCTGGCAAAGAAGGGCGGTGTTTAAGAAGGAGACACTTTAAAGAAGAAGATCCCCTCAGAGGAAGCAGAGATGCTTCGCCAGCAAGTGGGCTCACTGTTGCCGCAGGACCACTGACCGGCTAATCAGCGCACAATGCAAACGGTTGTCTGCGACGCGCATCCCATTCACACTTTTGCACAATTACCATCTTAAAAAAAAGAAAGACTTCTCCCTCATTAATCCTCATCTCAATCCTTTCTTCTTATCCCACAGCAAAGCCTCATGTATTAGTGTTGTGGTAAGAAGGATGTGGACTCTTATCCCGTGTTTGCCCAAGAAAAGCGGCTAAGACTCAGGCATCATCACGATTAACTAATGCTAACAATAGGGGCAATGTTTCCTTAGTGCCTCCTCTTTTCTGCGCTGAAGTGGGTGTAAAAACCAGAGTAAACACAGTCTTAGGCCATGGATGGAAGAGGAGTGGGAGATCACAAGTCTGGGTGAATAGCAGAGATTTACCCGGAGCACAGACCCCTGGAGATAAACTCCCCCTCGCTGTCTCTCCATGTTGCTCTACTCCCACGCCTCCTCGAGCTTCACCAGCCCGTTAATGACCCAGCGACCAGGTGTGTGAAGGCTGCAGGTGCCGTCGCATTTAGGCACATTAAGCACTGACACACTCCGGCGGTAAGAGTAATCGGATTTACCTGGCTGTCTGCTGCGTGGCATGGCACGCTCTGCAAGCACAGCACAAAGGCTTAGGGCCCCCTCTCCATCACAAACACACACACACATGCACACACCTGGGATGAATTTAGGAGGTGACAAAACCCTTATCGAGCAGGACTACCCCTAGTGGAGTAAGGGCTTTGAGTGTGCGTGTGTGCTCACATGTGTGTGTGCTCACATGTGTATGGAAGCAGAAACCAGAACAGGAGCCCGTGGCTTTTCACACCTTGTGGTGCAGGAGTGGCGACAGACTCTACAGGCTCCCGGTTCAAAGCAGCTGAGGGAGGGAGGGAGGGGATGGAGAGGTTTTA
>JAQLOL010000013.1:6451586-6464202 GCA_029783665.1 Naso thynnoides
GTTGTGGTTGGTTGGGTGGGGATGGAGAGGTTTTAGGGGAACCCTTTCGTTCTGCTGACCCTCAGACCAGCGGAGCTCATGGGGATTGAGCTCTGGCGCTGGGTTCAATCAGACAGAATGGGACCGCCGCCTTGAGGGACACCCCCATGTCCTTAACACCTGGGGCCAGGAGGAGGTATTTTACACAGCTATGCTCTCATCTCAGATCATAAGTCTTCCTCAGCAGAGGCAGGATCAGTGGATTGACAGAAAAAGCATCAATAAATAACACTAGAAGCCATTCAGACTCTTTTTAATGTTGAAATTTGAAGGGGGGCTGTCTTTATTGCCATTATATCTCTTTTTCTCCTAACTTTTTGGTAGAAATTCTTAAACAGTTGCCAACAGTGGGGCTGTAACTAATTAAATGGTTCAAGAATTGATTATTCTAACCATTTTTCACCGATTAATGAATCATTTTGTCCAGAAAACAAAATAAGATGTCTTTTTACACATTGATAGAGCTTTAGGTGACATCAGTCAATTGCTTGTTTGTGTAGCCAGCAGCTGCTAACCTTAACATGTTTAACTCACAATAATATCCAAAAGAGTAAAGTAGCAATTCTTTAAGTGACCAAAGCTGGCAACGTTTTCTGTGTAAAAAATGAACAATTAGGACTATCTAAATATTGCAGAGAGATGCAGTTCTATTTGATGATATACAGCACACCTACGACCAAACTTGATGTTGCTATCGTGTCTGTTTTCTAAAGGTTTTGCAACACCCATTGTGGGGAAAAGTTGCAGTGCATGCAGAGATCAGGCTCGCCTATGAAAATGAAGCTAACCAAGCTTTTATATCCGGCGGGCATGGTGGATACAGCACAAGAGGGCCAAGTTTAACAGGCTAGCTTGATTCATGAGGGGATATTTTGCAGCAAGTTTCATCTTGTTAATGTTAGTTAGCTATAGACTGAAGACAATGTATTTAATTCACTGTGCCATTCAAAACCTAAAGCTACAAAGCTTTTTTTATTTTTCATTTTTTTAAGATGGATTGGACAGGAAATGGGGGAGAGAGGCAATGGCATTCAGCAAAGGCTGCAGGGTGGAATTGAACCCAGGGTCATTGCAGTGAGGACCTAGCCTCTGTACATGGGGGGGGGGCTCCTCTACCCACTCAGCTAAGTAGGCTAGCAAGGACCCTACCAGCAACTTTTAGGGTGGAATGTTTTCTTGCATGTTTACTCAGTGCAGGATTGACGTTGTGAATCAATCAACAAACCTTAAACATTATTATAATAACTCTGACCAGTTGTCATTACTGTCTCTCTTCTTTGTCAAATGGTTAAACAATGATGTAATCTTTAAATTCTTACAAATTTTAACTAGATTATGCAAACTGCAAGATTTTATCACCCTTTCCTCACCTGGAGACCTTCAAAACCACCTACGATTGGTGATTTGTTTATGTTTATTAACGAATTGTTGTCTATACCAACAATAAAAACTACTAAAATTTTTAAAAAGCAGCATAGAAGGAGAATAGAATTTCATTCTCTCATCTCAGTCCCTCAACTTCCCAGCAAGCATCTCTGTTCTCCCTCCTGCCTTACATGATTGCAGTCTTTCAGCCTCTTGAGTCCCAATACAAAAAGAAAGCCTCCTGAAGCTCTACGGCCCTTTTGACTTTTTTCTGCTGCTTTTGAACTCTCCATTTCAGACTGTGACTTTTCCACATGACCCCAAGCCTCAGAACGCCACCCCCCATCTCCCCTCTCCAACCCCAAGGCTTCACTGGTCTGGAACCTCCAGAGCTACTTCACACACACACACACACACACACACACACACACACACACACACACACACACACACACACACACACACACACACACACCGCGCGCGCGCGCATAAAATGAGAAGTGGCAGTGTTGCTGAGTTAGGTCAGGATGTAATGGGCAGTAATGTTCTGCCCTCGAGGATCCTGTCCACAGCACCATTGCCTGGTTTTAAGTAACCTTTCCCTTAAAGAGGCACCTTGGTGACTCTCCGGCACCCGAGTGCAAGACAGCAGCAGCTAATGAAGTGCCTGAATAAATAGAGTTACAGTATAAGGTTGGGGTCCACTGGACTTTTCATTACCGCCACTGGATTAAAATCCCTCTGTCCCACTCTGTCTGCCCCAATTCAGAGCCAATTTAACCAAACTAAACAAGCCATCACATCAAATCCTTGTCTGCAGGCTAAGTCCTGGCTACAGTGGCCACTGAATTAACCTCCTAATCAGCCTCTTACTCCCCCAATCATCTATCTCCTGTTCCCTCTTTCCACATACACACACAGCTTCACTTTCATCTAACTAGTACTGTCTATCTCACCTTCTTTTTTTCAAATTATCTTCAGTATCTCACTCAAGCCACAGCTCTCCCTTCACCTCAATCTCTCAGGCTTCATCTCCGTTAGTCTCTCTCTCACAGTCTCTGAGTCCCACAGAGGGAGAGAGAGAGAGAGAGGAAGAGAGAGAGAGGCAGAGTTGGGGGTGGTGAGGTTTGACTCGGCGCTGCTTTGGGGCTTTGAAGTGTGTGTTGATGAGAGAAAGCGGAGTACTGTGTTCAGACAGGCCCCTAATGAGGGAATTAAGAAGCTACGCTGGCCGTTCCCCATACTAACTTCCCAGGCACAAAACAAGACGAGTGTGCGTGCATGTGTTCACAGATGTGTGTGCGTGTGTGTGTGAGCACGAAAGAGAGAGGCTAATCTGTCAGACTTAATCAAGCATCTGGCAGTCCTGCCTCTCACCTACAGTAAAGAGACAAACTTGGCCTTAGTGTTTGGAGAGCTAAAAAACGCGTCCTTGAACTGTGTAGTTCCTTTACTTTTTACAAATTCTTGAAGTGTTTTACTGTGGCTAGTTACTGCTAGCTACTTACGATAGTGTGAGTCAAGGTAGCCATTGCGGGGGTCCATCGCGAACAAAGTGCCTCGGTACGGCAGGGCATGGTCAGACAGGTGGGGCAGGGAACCATGCAGCTCCTTCTTGAGCAGAGAGGGGCGTTCTTCTGTGGAGGTGGAGGGCTCCTCACTTATGCTCCTGTCCGCCGGTGTTGGGGCCTGGGAGCTGATGGCATTACGCCTCTCACGATGGTACGGCGTGCCTGAACTCTCGTCTTCTGTGAGGGGAAACAGAGAAAGAGTGATGTTAAAAGTTTGGGGGTGGAAAACAATGAGCTGCTGATTTATTACAAGCAAATATAAGAATGGGAACAGATGTGAGAATTTCTCTCCCTCCCATATTTCATGCACACATCCACTCTCTCACACACACAGGTGCACACATGCATGTTCTGAGCATTTATGGTGAGGAAGTCAGTTCACGTAGGAGGCGCTGGTAAAGGGAGGAGCTGGAGTTTAGGCTTGCACACCTAAATCCTACAGGGCATTATGGGTGTAAATCTGCCAGAGTTGGCCTTCCAAAGCGCCATATGTGGGAGTTCATAGGCAGAGGGTGTTTGAGCAAATGGACACCATGGATGAAAAAATCCAAACCTTTTCATTTTGAAAAGTCGAGGCAAAAGTCTGTTCTTAAATTAAGCTACGTTTGTTCTTTTTGTAAAGAAATGGATTTCCATGGAAGAGGTGTTGCAGGCTTTCCGTCTGCGTTCCAAGCTGCCCATTAACAACAGTCAAGGGTTTTATCAACTCCACCTTCCTTCATGTTTGCTCTTTTCCCCACTCTCTCTCTCTCTTCTCAATCTCTTTCTCTCTCTCTTCTCAATCTTTCTCAATCTCTGAGGGCAAAATTAAGAGGAGTAGGGGTCTAGGTCCCCTGGCATGCTGTGTAGAGAGGATATATGTGGAGTTGAGTTCAAGGGCTGAGCTCCAGCAGGAAGACACGACCCTTGACCTTTGACCTGACCTCTAAACTGACATGTACAAGGGTCAGCTTGCCTTCTGACCTGTTTTTATTATTTTCCGTAGTACCATACTACTTCGACTAACTTAGAAACTGAACAGCATTTCAAAGTCAGTGTGTTTACAAGCACAGTTAAGTTGAGCTACGGTTGGAGCGCGACTATACCATTTAATTGGACTACTGTTCTTGTCCCAGTCTACAAGAACCAGAAGAGAATCAATTTACTGACAGAAGTACATCGGATGACATTACAGCAGGTGGCCGTGTGCCCCCTTTCGGCTGGTTGCTATTGGACCTTCTTCTAGTTGACCTACTACGTCACATACCTAACAAGCAGCCATGGAATCCCATGTCCCAACAGTGAAAGTACGGCCTTTACGGCACTGTACATTTCGTACAACCTTTACGCTTTACTTTTGGTACAAATGATATGCACCCTATCCTTGCGCTTTTGGCATTCTTGTTTTCTTTCCGGCTTTTTTCTAAGAATTTATGCTGCTTGACCTCCACTTCAGCGATCACTGTGAGATAGGTGGATCATGAGCTAAACACCCATGCCAGTTTCGGGCCAACTGAAGTGTTTACACGGAAGTTAATCAATCCCAAAACATATCATTTTGATGTGTTAGTTTGACTGAGAAATTTGCCATACTACCATTTCAGTCAGACTAACATCTTTACATTAATTTTAAAAGTTGTTTTAGTTGCACTAAGGCAATAAACTGACTTTTCCTAACACTATGTAAACGTACTGAGTGGTGAGGATAGGTTGCCTGAAAATGTTTTACATTTTTTGGTCTTTAGTGAGATCATTTGGCTGGGTGAGACCTTCCAGACTTTCAGCCCAGAGCTGTCAAATCAAGTTCTTGCATTTAAGTCCAATTTAGTCTACTTTATAAGCTTCTGCTGTGAATGGGCTTCATGTTCAACCCATTTATATGCAGTTATGATTTGAACATTGAGGGTGTTGGTCATCAGTAGCCTTCAATGCTCTTTCTTGCATTAATGTGTCTCGCTGAGAACCTGGCAAAACGCTTCTGTGCTGGCGCCAAAGGTTTTGTACTATTAACAGCCTGACAGTGCAGGGCTCCCCCCACTATGCAGTGCAACCTAACAGCATCCAACTGCCAATTAAGAACAGAGGAGAGGGGCCAGATTAAAGAGCCCTACCTTAAGCGCTGAAGAGGACCGCCATAATGCTGCGCCACTTCACAGAAGAAGAGAAGCGATCAGAAAGGGGGAGGTTAAGAGAGAGAAACTGAAAGAGGGAATGAGATTGAGAGAGGCGAAGAGAGAGCAGGGTAGCAACCCACGGGTCCCGCTTTTATTCCCCTCACTCTCCCACATCCATTACCAGCGTTTGGGCCATCCGTGCATCAGCGCAGCACTGGCAGCAGATTCAAGGATTCTTAACGCGGAACTGACAGCCAGAGAGGCAAGCCACTCTCATCCGCAGGAAATGACAGTGTCAGTTATGATATAAGTATTTAATCCTATACTGCACAGCCAGTGATCTTATTAAGGGAATAATGGCACTTATACGGTTAAAGCTGGATTAATAGGTCTGCTCTTGCAAAGCGCAATATTAACATAAAGGGATTTTGGAATTGGGTTCATCTCCTGACATGGATTGAAAGAAGTCGAGACTGTAAACTATGCTGGGAGCGAGCACTGCTACGAGTAGAGCATGTAGCTGTGTGTAGCACTATGTACTCTCAGTTCTTAACATCCAGAAAAGCAGGCATTTCATCTGTGAAAGTAAAAACGGCCTCCATATTTATGAACTCTTTTTCAGATATTTGAGGTATCATAAATACATTCATCACTTATCACTTAGATAAGTTAGGCCATTGGGTACTAAAACCAAACCACTCGCTAGAATAAATCATCTGCAAACCACGGATGAAGTGAAACTTCATACTTCTCATATTTCGGAATCTTATATTTCAGTTTTCACTTATATGTTATGACAACTGCGTGGGTAACGTCTGGTAAGGTTTAGGCCCAAAAAAGCTTGCTTAAGGTTTGGAAAACATTATGTTTTAGTTTAAAAACAGTTTTGTAGCTACATGTTTCAATGTCACATTAAAATTGCATGGTTTTGTCACCTTAAACATGGCTGGACAATGTCCTGACATCTCTCTAAAAATTAGCAGCTTGGCTATTCAGAAAATGAGAGGGGGTCTTGAATGGCGGTCTGCCGCCTAGTAGCTGTCATACCATGGCCATCATGTCCTTTGTCCTAATGATAAATTAAACTTATATGCACGTAATTCAAATTAAATCATTTTGAGGTACTTCGAAACATTGATATCACACTCAATAAACATTAAATGTAACATTTTTGTGGTTTTCAGAATTTCTTTTAATCTAATTTTAGTTTTTCTTGTCCACTTTCTTCCCTATTTCTCTTGTTCTTCTTTTTTTCCCTCTTTTGTCTTGTGACCCCTACTGCTATTCAGATATGACTCTCCTCCAAGGGAGGTCAAGCGACTAATAGTTCAATCACAGCAGTGTCACAGTTCCAGCAACCCCCTCCAGTCACCATGGAAAGCTCACAAGGGGGTTCATCATTCTACCATATACCACCTTAAGGGGCTTCATTACTTCAGTTTATAGCACCTTAAATGGTTAAACAAACACACAGCAGCACAAGGGTCAATTGACTCCTTGTACTGGCAGAAGGGAAAGTCTCTAGTCTGGTCTCAGTCTGAGGATTCTCTTCTGTGCTGCTCGTACCTGCAGGTTGAAACTTTTGTATCCTTATACCATGTCAGCTATCTGTCAAAAAACGGGCTAATGAAGACAGAGCAGACGCAGGTAAACACATGCAACTTTGAAAAGTTCAACCCTGTAACGCTTCTCTCACTCGGACCATCCGCCCAACAGACCCATTCCCTTTTTCCCTCCCTCATTTTTTATTCCTCTTTTATTTCCCTCTCTTTTCCCATGGTTGCCACATCCAGTCTTCTACCAGTTTGCAGGTCTATTCAGCCCAATACAAAAGCAGCAGGCCGGTCCTCTGTGGACCAGAGGAAAGCATGCCTCTCAAAAAAACAGAAAAAAAAAGAACTATCCCGCTCTCTCTCTCTATGGTGATTGAATTTCTTAACATCTTTTCAAAAAGCGCTTAAATGCCTGGAGGCGAGAGGAAGAAACAAGCTAATGGTGGATGGGGAGCACTGAACAAATTTCAGAGCCCTTTCCTGCTTGCGTTTGAGGTTGAAAGCGAGCTCCTGCCTTTCAAGTTTCAAAGTCCTCCTTCCTCCCGCAGTGTCACTGAAGGATTTGAAAAGAAGGTAATTGTGCTCACTGCCGTCCTGATCAGAGCACACGCCCCGGCTCTAGTATTTCAGGAGCTTTCTCTGCCACTATTATGGTACCTGGTGCTCCATTCCTGCATTCTTCCACCCTTACTCCTCTTTCTCCTCTCTCTCTAACTCTCTACAAATGCACTTGCTCTTGCTCTCCCTCACTTGCTTTCTATCCTTCTTTCACCCCCAGCAAGCCACTCATTAAATCCTAAAGCCCAGGTTTCTTCCTTTTTCCCCCTTGTCTGGGGTCTCTATTGTAAAACTGGTACGAATACCTTCAGAGAAAACCCTATGCATGGCCTTTAATATGGCCGGCATAAAAGCGAGTGTGGATGCAATGACAAAATGAAATTTTAAAAGAGATAATGAGGAAAGGAGCGGGGCCAAATCTTCTGAGAGTTGGGCTCTGGGACAAGGGGGGGCTTAAGTTAAGAGTGCCCAGCCGATTCAAAGAAATGAAAAGTGAAACAAAACCCTTGGCTTGTTGTTTTTGAAGGTATTTTCTAGAGGCAGAGGTTAAGAACAAGGATTGCTGTTACTCCACATGCCAATCTGTCCTTGACTCTCAAGCATCTGATTTGCCCTCCAGCCTGAATTCAGCCAGTCAGAGTCTCTAAAGCTGGGGCATGTATGTTTCACGGGTGCACAAAGGGCCACTGCACATCACATTACAACTCCCCCACCACCATTACTGCCTTTCCTAAAAGCCTAAACATCAGAGGAGGTGTTGTTGTACCTCTGAGCCAAAGCCAGACATATGCTGCGTTCCACCTTCGAACTTCTCAAAGCTCTGTTGTCAGTGGCACAAACAGGTTTTTGGCTGGGGAGCACATGGAGAGCGAACAAGGAGGAGAAGGAGAGGAGGATATACAGTGAAATCACAAAACATTTCTTCAAAGCTCCACTCCTCCTGTGCAATAATCTCTTGCTCCTTTTTTTCTTTCTCTTGCAAATCAACTCCCGGGAAAGACTCAAGACTCCCCAATTAACAATAAGAGGGGGAAGAAAAATTCCAGCAGCTGGCTGGAGTTTAATAAGAGCACCTCTCCAAGCAGCTTAGGCTTATGTACCTGATTCACCGGCCCTGGCATTGGCGCTATAGACAGGGGGAATCTTTGACGATTAGTGCAGGCTGAAAGACGAGAGAGAGAGAAAGAGAGAGAGAGAGAGAGAGGCCGCTCAAACTCCACCGAACCCAACACAACAAGAGCACAGGGGATTACTGCAATTGTGTGAGGTATTTTTCTGATCAACTTCTTGGCTAACGGGCTCAGTGCCACGAGGAACTGGGTGAGTTCAGGCCTGCATTATGTGAGGGTTGCTAAGTCCTAACAGGGTTGCCTGTATCTGCCTAAAAAGGGTGACATTCGAAAAACTCCCTGACAAACAAATTATATAAATGTCAGAAGGCAGAATCAGGTCATTACCCTTCGCTCTGCAGGCAGGATGGTTAGCAGTCCCCAGTCAAAAAATTTGTCAGAGTCCTGCAGAACTTCAGCAAACATAAAGTTCACTCTCTTTAACTTAACAGAGACAGAATCAAACATGAGTGCAGAGTAAATCCGTAGTGGTACATTATTTAACCACCAGTGTGTGACTGATGTTTGGACGAATTGCAGAGAGAGGCAAGGGCAGGTCAGGATGTTCCCTCTCACAGTGAACAGTTGATTGTCAGCTGCTGATTTCCCACACAGCATCAGCAGTGCCCTCTTCAATATTCATCCAGGCAAATTTGATGACTCCCACATCTCAATTTGGCTCTCAGCAGCCCACGCCCTAACCCCTCCTTCTCCACGGCGCAGTCCCAGCCTGCTCTCTCTGCCGCCAGGGGTCTGCTGGGACGCACCCAGAGCTCGGCATCTCACAGTCCCAGCCTACAGGCCCTGGGGCTGGGGAGGGGCAAATCAAAGTCTGCTTGGCGCCTTCCATCTTCCCTTCGCTCACCTCAAATCAGCCTCACAGCGGGGGTGTGTCGTGCCAAGCCTCCGCCTGCCCAGAGCTACCCCTTATTCACCCATTAGGGGCACAGGCCCACCATAGAGCGACCGAAACCCCACTACCGTTTCATCAGGGCCACATTGTGAGGGAGCAATGAGCATTGCAGTGAGAGAGCTGAAAGCCCTGACTCTGAAATGCACACTGATGCTTTTTTGACCATGGATAGTTATGGCTTTTAAGGTTTTTCACTCAAAGGGCACCTTGGCCTGCATTCTTTGAGGAATCAAACACCGAAAGATGCATTTGATCAAGGCTTCAAAGCAAAAAATGCCATTTAGCAGTCTGATTGGCTTATAGACTATATTAGCATTACTTCAGATAGTCACAAGCCAGCTATGAACAGCCATAACCTGTCAGTTATTTATACTGTCCTCTGTAACAATATAGGATGATTGTTTGCCGGGGCAGACGAGGGCAGAATTATGTCCATTTGGGAAAGTGGGTCTTTTTGGGTGAATCTGGGCCCCATGCCCACCAGACCAGACTGGGCCAGCTTTCCACTGGGCCCCAGCATTGGAATCCCACTTCTGACACCAGAGTGATCCGGACCAAGTCTGTGGCACTCAGATTAGGACCAGCTCGCCAAGAGAAATGGATATCCAGCCAAAGCAAAGAAACACAGAGCCAACAGTTGGGATAAAACAGGAAAAAAATAGTGCAGTAATTTCAAGCACTTCACAAAACGATCCAGAATGCCACTGTGGATGTTTTCCACCTTACAGTGTACAATAATATAAAGTTCTTTCACTTACATTTTTATTAGTTAGTTGGTTCCCTACTTACTTAGTGCAGTGTTGTGCTCTCTGCGTGTGTAAAAATGCACATTTCCACATTCTGCGGCATGTATTTAAGTTTGTTAAGTGTGCATTGCATTGAGGCATAGAGGCCCCCATTAAGATAGTTAGCCAGCACTTACTAGGAGCTGGATAATTAGACACTTCAAAGGCACCTGCCCGCCATCCCAGAGGGGGCAGGAATCGCCGCGCACCACCCCATTTAAAAGCATGTTAACTCCTATCTAAGGCTAGCAGGCTAATTTAACTCTTGACATTTGATATCTAAGGAATGAGAGGGATCAGCCATTTAGCTGGAACAGGATTACTCCCCACACACCCCTAGCAGCCCTCCTCCTCCTCCTCTCTCCCTCCCATTCAACCCCAAAAACCCCCTCTCCCAGTCAGGCCGGATTCATTAATTTTCCTGCTGCTAAGCACTTTATCAATGACTGGTGAGCGTCTAAGTCCAGAGTGAACTCTCTCTCTCTCTCGCTCTCTCGCCTGTCTAAGTGTTGATTAGGTGTGTGGATGTTTGGATCTGTCTGTCTGGTCAGTTGCTGCTGATCTATTCTTGCACCTGCTCTGCAGCACAGCAAACAGAGGTGAAGCTGTTTCAGGAGCCATGTGTGAACAACGCTTACTCTATGTCCTCATTAGGCAGGCTCATTTTTAAAAACCTCAATGAAGTGTGGAAACCAGAGTAACATTTCCAGGTCCTTTAAGGAAATGTCTCTGGTTAAACTTATGCTCTGCTGTTGGATCACCTGTTGATTTTTCAAAGTAGCTGTTCTCGTTAATATATTTTCCTGTTTCTGTTTCAACTGAATTACAAATGAGATTCCAAAAAAGTTGAGGCACTGTGTAACACAAAACAGAATGCAATTTATCAATTGAAAATAATACAAAAACAATATATTTAATGTTATCAACTGTTATCAACTCACTGATTTTTGGAAACTGATGTTTAGCTTGAGTTTCAAGCCGGCGACATGTTTTAAAACAAGTTGGGACAGGGGCAACGAAAGTCTGGGAAAGTTGCGTAAACTCAAAAACACACCTGTTCAGAATATTCCACAGGTAAAATGCCTCATTGGTAACAGGTGATAGTATCATGATTGGTATTAGAGGCATCCTTGATGGCTCAGGCATTCACAAGCAAGGACACGGCGAGGGTCACTACTTTGTGAAAGACATGACTGTATAAAGGATTTTACTACATGAGCTCAGACCCACTGTGAACTGTTTACAATACTAATACTTTTTCTGCAAATAATCGCATTCTGGCTTATTATACATTTTGCACAACGCTGAACTGTTTTGGAGTAAGGCTTCTGTGATTAAATAATTATGTCACTTGGGTCATTAAAGATTTACTGGATGTAGACTGTGGGTATAAACCTGCTACAGGCCAATTATTTCAGTTAGGACTCTCCTCCCTTCTCGCTTTCAGCGTGTTTCTATTTTGCAAGCAACATCATGGCCTGAGCACTGTCCAAGATGATTTGTTGGGTTTAGAGCTATGGTTGGTTTATTGACTGGTTTTAAGAAATGCAAAACAAACCACAATTGTTTCCCATCAATAGCAGTATAAAAATTGATGGCTGGCATTTCTCCATCACTAATAAAGTGCTTTGGGGGCATGCAATGAGAGACAACTGTTACTCAGGTGAATAGATGCAGTGCTGCAAAGCCGGCCTCTTAACTTTTTACCACAAAGTCCCTGATCAGGCTTATTTAATTGTTATACCCATCCGTGTTGAGACAGCCTTTCATTTTCAGATCCATCCACTAAAAGTCAGATGTTACACAAAGAGATAAAGAGCAAAAAACTGACTTTATTTATTAAAAATCTACATTGTTTTCCAACAGCACCCCAGTCAAACATTCATTTAGTCAGTAACCTTGGACTACAACAGGTAGTGAGGTGCAGGGAGTTAATTTGCATTCATAACTCTACATTAGTTTCAGTCTAATGCCTTCTGCTGAATGTCTACATTACAGGTTGAATTAGAGGCTACACATGAGTGTGACGGATTTGGGTTAAATGAACAGCATGCCTGGGCCTTTGATGGTGCAGCTGGTAATGCTTACAGTTTCTAACCCGTCACATTTGGACATAAGGTCTTTTTACCAGAGAGCATGACAATCAGAATTCCAAAGTACAAGCCAAATGCCATAAAAATAACACAACTCAACTGACTACTCACACTGCTCCCACAATGAGAGGCTGTTCTGCACACACATGAAGTCACCTGGTGCTAAAAAAAAAAAAAAAAAAAAACACCAATGCTAACTGAATCAACTTTTTGCCCACAGCTTGACACAATAATTATCTAAAATAGCATTAGTTCATTTTCCACATTTTTTTTTTCAATTGAGACCTAAGGGCCAAATAAGCACACAAAGAACCCTTTCATCATTCACCTTCCAACATCCCATCATCATCACGGCTGATGGTTGGGACACGTTTGCTACATAACCCCAGACTTGACCCTCACCCGCCCCCAGCATGGGATATAAACGAGAGCGCCCACTTAATAAACAGGGTGTAATTCACCCCTCCCCCTCTTGAAGAACAGGTGAGACCTGGAACCCATCATTACAGTGTCTGCAGCAGGCAGGGAAAGCTCTGC
>JAQLOL010000013.1:6464302-6491822 GCA_029783665.1 Naso thynnoides
AGGCAGGGAAAGCTCTGCAGATTAGAGGATCTGCTCTGTTGGCCAAACAGACTTAACTACAGTCTGCTGAGACGAGGTTGGAGGTTGGAGGTGAGTCGGAGGAAGAAAAAGGCACCAGACTTTCTGTGTGATATGATAAGCGACTCACTAGTGCAATAAAAAGGACAAGAGGGTGTCGAAGAGTCAGGTTTGGATGATGGAATTTGACTTGGCAGAAAAATCTTTTGGTATGTCACAGGTTAGACTCTAGTCATCACTAGGTGTACACTGTAGTGTTTACTAGAAAAAGGAGTTATTTGAGGTACAAATTCTATTTATTAACTTCATTAATACATAACTGTCAGTAAGTTAATTTGGAAAATCGTGAAGTCAAAGAACAAGCAGCTACCTTGAAAAAAAATCTTGATCCTTCATTCTCTTTACGCACATAGTTCCAGGTAAATTCCCGGAACAACCTTTCAGACACACTAATGATTTTCACTTTCAGACTTGCAACAACATTCAGCAACAAGGACACAACACTTGCTCCAAGTGAAAACGTCTTTAATTTGATCTGCCATCTGCACATGCTTGTTCCTGCAATGTCACTGGATCTTGGAGTGGAAAAACGTACTGATTTTGAATTTACACGCAGGAAATGTTTCCAAACATTTCCAACATGACTGTATGTTTGATGTGCAGTTTTGATTAGAACATTATTGGTAAAAACACTGTATGCAACTGGGAAGGAGGATTAGGGCAGGCAAGGTTACTTTAAAGCATTTATTATACATAACTGACAGTAAAAATACATAATCGGAGAGAATCTCAAGTTTCTATTTTGACAGGTATTGGGGAATATTAGTTTAACAATTTATTACAATTTACACTGAAAGTTATTGCTTGCACCTGCTACATGCAAATTGCCGTGCCACACTTTGTGCACAGCAGACAAAGCTTTTGATCCCACCAGGTAGTCCAGTTGGATAAAAGTTGTACAAAGAAAACCTTCCTCTATCTAGTCACATATTATGTGGCTTTCTAAATCATTGTCTTGATCTCACCCTTTTAGTCTCTCCTGCTTTAACACTCAGTCTCCCTGTGTCTCTCGCTGTCTCTCTGTCCCCTCTCTGTAACGAGCTCTCCTCGTGTTTGACCTCTCCTGTCACTCCAAGTAGCCGAATCCTCTTCTCTTTCTCCATTCTTGCCTCTTTCTCTAATCTCTGCATTACATTGCCATTAATCCCACATTCCATATGAGGATGGCTGGTGCAGCTCAGATTGGTTGCCTCCATAATCCGGTGTTAATATTGGAATGAATCAGTGAGATGGAAGCGGAGTAGCGTTTAAAATTATCATAGTAAAAGACTCGGCTGTAGCTGGCCATTTGAGGATTCACCTGTTGCATTTCCCTCCCTCTCCATCATTTGTTTCCTCTCGTTTGCCTCTCCACATCTCACCTGCTGTATCTCATTTAGTCTTTTTCCCTGCTAATCTCATGTTACTTGCTGCTGATTTCCTGATCTCATCCCTCATTTTCCCAGGTTTTCTCCCGGTTCCCATGTCTTTCCCAAATCTCCACTAGTTCCCTCCCTCCATCCATCCCTCTCCCTCCCTCCAGAGCCGCAGTGGGACTGTTGGACTCACGCAGCCCCATGCTGAGCTGCTCCAGAGCCAAGCCAGAACAAAGAGCCCATTGAGCCGAGCGGAGACATAATGTGGGCTGCCTTTGACAGCAGCTAAGATGAAGTCATGAGGTCGCCAAACAGTTAATAATGACGGCCCATCCTCCAGCTGCACCGAGTGTGTGTACAGTTTGGAGCCGCCGAGGAAAGTGAGAGAAAATGAGAGATTACGTGCCTGTGTGAATGAGTATCTGCAGTATGCAATGCATGTGTACATATCTTAAAGCATGTGGATGGATAAAAAGCTTTTAAAAGCGTAATGAGATACTCCATGACACTCAAAAATGCGTTCAATCACTTGGTAAATACCACAGAGGAAAAACAAAACCTTCAGAGAATTGCACTTTTAGTTTTGGCTTTGCTCCAGTTGTGTTGGAGAACACCCACCCCACCCCGCCGCCCCCTTTCCTTATTGGAGTCTGTCTGGCGCAAAGTCTGACATGAGACACATCTCCGCGGGACTGAAGCTGTCGCTGCGAGGCCCACACTCCGAACATCATTAGGCTCACAGCTCCAGGTGAGATCAGGCAGGGGAAGGAAAAGACGAAGAGAGGTGCATGTGTTTTTGTGCCTCTGTGCAAAAGCATGCAATGAGGTTCAAGCATTAATCTCAATGCCTCTGAATGGGCATGGCCTATTAAAATGTCTTTACAGGACCACTTGTTTGTCAAGAGGCCTCCTGGTTGAGTCAGGACAAGAGGAGGGGGAAGAAGTGTGTGTGTGTGTGTGTGTGTGGGGGGGGGGTAGTGAAAGACAGCTATGCAATTGATTAACATTAGGAGGACTTGCTCAAGTTAAAATTGCATGGCCCTTGTGCTGTAAGCTACAGACACGTTTCCCCGCAAGTCCAATGTTTCTTTCAAACTCTGTCTCTGCTACACATCTGAGTTCAATTCTCCGCATGCCCTCACTCTGAAAATCAATTCCTCCTCCTCTCCTCTGCTCTTTTCCTCCAGCTCTGCAAGCAGACCAGGGCGAGGGGATTACGCTGTCCCTCCCCAGATCCGAGCAAGACAACAAATGGTTCTTATCAACTGACACTCCCCTGCCATCCAGGAGGAAGAGGCAGAAAAACTGGCCAAGCCGCCCCGGCACGGATGTGTTTCTGGGCTCTGTCTGCCAATCGCGGCAACTCTTTTCACACTTGAAGCCTGAGCTATTTACGAGAGCCCTGGGAGAATGCGTACGCAGCACCGGAGGGTGGGAAGAATGGAGGGGAGAGCGCTGCTGCTTCTCAACCTCTGCTTCTAATCAATCACCAGAAATCACTGCCATGGTTTATGGCCTTTGATCCTAGCTCCTCTTTCGCACTGCGAGGGAGAGAGTTGGGCGGGGAAAGGGGAGGGGGAGCATGGAGAAGGGTGAGAGTCAAGGCCCAGAGGGTGTGGAGGTCAGGGGAGAGAGATTAGGGGGTGTAGGGCCTTTTGCTCTCTCAAAGCATGTCTTGTTTTAATCCAGTGAGTTTTGAGCAGTGAGTGGAAAGTGGCCTAAAAACATACAGGATGCTTTCAGACAAAAAAAAAAAAGTTTCCGATTCCAAAACAAAGAATCTGCTGCATTCACACAAAAACTACAATGCCCAAAAACATTGTTTTCAAATGTTTTTATCTACATCAATGACTTTTTTTTAAACAAACTAGATTGATTTACCAATTCAAAAACCGTTGCCTGTACACCATCATGTGAGAAAAATTATAATTGATGGGGAAAGAGTGTAAAAGACAAACAAGATAAGGTATAGATTCTTTCTGAAGTTCTCACCACTCATATAGCATGCAACTTAAAAAACTAAAAAACTATATAAAAAGAAAATGCCGAAAATACAAAATACTTAATTTTTGCCACTAGAGGTCTCTTAATCAAAACAGTAACAAAGATGTAGTCTGATGGCATCATGAAGTAGCATGGAATCACGGGATTTGTTTATTTCATTTTAAGCAGTCACTATTACTAATGACCATTTATCTAACTGACTCAGGTAGAAATGCTCATAGACAATAAAATGTGAAAGAGTTTCCTTCCCGTTCCCTTTTGTGACTTTGTATCGACTTCCTTCCTCATTGTTTGATGCATTATCTCATTTATTTCTAGAAAGTTTTAGCAAATAGAGGGGGTAAAAAGAGATTTGACATCTTTGTTAGGTATATCAATCAAACATGGCTTTAGCTTGAACAAATTGATGGATTTCTCTCGATTTAAACACTGTTGAACTTCACAAAACATATCACAAACATTTTAATGCAAAAATGTTATATATTATTCCTTTAACATACATATTATAAAGTATATTCATGAAAAACATAACATACTGCAGGCAAAAAATAAGCTCAACAGTAGGATCTGTCCTTTTTCATGCAGAGTCATTCTTTCATATAAACTCCGACCCTGGTGGCAAGGACACTAGTTGCTACTTCATCTTAAGTCCCATTCAACAAGAACCCGACTGTGGTAAGGAGGCGTGAGCGAGCGGACAAAATAGACTGGACGTGGACAAGAACACACCACAATAAATCCTCCTGGCAGGGTCAGGACACTCCTGCTTTGTTCCTCTCTGCAGGAGGGAGGCCACTGAAGCCTATCGACAAATGGACAGAATGGTAGAATAATCAACTACTGTTTCCCTACTTTATGGGTTTATGAGTTTATGGGGCCCTCGGTCGTCCCTCTCTGAGAGGAGCAACATCCGGCAGGGCCACGGTGCCGCTGGGCTGCAGCAGGGTCGATGGATCCTCTCACACAGGGCAGGCTGATTTGTCTTTGTGAGGCTGGTCGTCAGTTCACAGGCTTGTCTCTGACCCGCGTGACCTCTGACTCCCGGGCCATTCTGGCTCTCAGCGGGTCAGCGAAAATGATCTCAAGTTCTTCTAAGGAGCCATTGTGATGGTCAGCGTGAGTTATCAAAACCTGTTAGAATTAAAAATCTATGACTGAGATGTCAAAATTGAGCTTGCTGTCTATAACTGGTGGCAAGTCTAAAGGTAAATCAACTTTTTATAGTTCTGGCCATTATCTCTAATTGGAAACAATATCACTGCACTCACCAAGTTAATTGCCAGGATCTGGGAATGCGGAAGCATTAAATTCAATCCAAAGAAGGAAAACAATCACACAAGCTTTTAATAAACTTTCAGCTTAATTTGGAAGAAAACCCAAAAGCCACAGATACAGTCGAACCGTCTGTTGCAAGCATTGATTACAGTTTACAGACTTAATTCCTGGTTCAGCTTTGACCTGCTGCTCTTATGCCTCAGTCCAGTTTTCTTGTTCAACAAAAGACTATTACTGACATGAAAGGTTACTCACTTTGGGTTTTGAACATCCAAAAAAAGTCTCTTAAATAACCATTAAATAAATAACCAAATACTTGTGTGACTGGCTGACTGCTCATGTTTCTTGCCTTGTCTGACTTTAAAGGTTCCCAGATCACAATAATCTCTTTGGTGATCCCAATGTTATCATAACTAATAAAAATAATGGGAACAAATTACAAATACAAGACCCAAGTTTAATAAGCTGGAATTTCCTTTGAGGGCTACTTTTGAGGTTTTCTCTGAGATTCAAAACTAGATTTCTTGCTACGCCCTTTAGGGCAAACAAGCAGGATGATCACTTACCAAAAACAACACACAAAAAAACAAAGATGCAATTCCACTACAGCTAAATTCTGGCCGCATCTCCACAGCATGCAAAGTCTTGAGGCGAAAGCTTATATGCATCTTCCGGCAGTGATGAAGCAGTTGAGCTCCAGCAGCCAGAGCTGCGCACGTGGAAGCGAGCCAGACGAGAGAGGCCAGGCCCGGCTTGACTGGGCCAGGCAGCTGAGGTTCCCCTCCGCCCTGAGTAGCAGCGAGGCTAAGCTAATCCTGCGCCTCAGGCCCCTGTGAGGTGGTTCTGCCAAAGCCTGTCCCCCTGCTGCTGCAGGAAATTGCCTTCGGTGCAGAGGTCCATGAAATAGCTATGGCTCACCAGTGAAGGCAGTGCATATCAGCTGTGTGTGCACATGGGACCAGTGACTCTAGAAACCCGAATCTACAGGTAGATTTTATATTTGATAGCTAAAAACTTCATGAAATGCTGTCATGAGAGCAGCAACGGTAAAAGAAAAATGCATTTTCTTGTGCATTTCTTCAACTATCTTCACATTTTATGTAGTTTATGTTTTATTGATGTACCATATAGAGCTCTTTTGACACTAAAAGCCAGTTTTCCTGTGTGGGGTTGTGTGTCAGGCTCTATAACGCCTCCTCCATTGTGCTGTTTGACCCCTGGGCCAGCCAGAGCTCCCATGAGGTCCCTTATCCCTCCATCAGTCCTCTCTCATTAGCCCCCACAGGCAGAGCCCAGAGTAGAGTAACACAGAGGGGCCCATGCTTCTTCCGCTGGTCCCCATGAAATAAATACATACAGCAAAAACACAGATGACACAGATCACCTTGTGCAAACTGCAAAGTGCAACTCTTAAAAGAACTAATATCCTATAAAAAAAAGACAAATTTAAGAATAAAAGTTGATGCATTTTTGGAATTCTTGATGTTAAATCACTGGCAGGATTTATCATCAGGCACTGTCTGGGGGTTCTTGTTCATTTTAAATGTATTTATAAATCACAAACACAAAGAAAGATCAGATTGCCAAACTGGATCATCTTTTAAGGGGGATAAAACGGGGATAAAAAAGTGGAAAGCAGAGGTGGCGGCATGAGGAGGAGGAGGAGGAGGAGGAGATGGGGCAGGACACAGCGGAGAAACAGTTGATTATGAGTCCCATCAAGTGATCAATGATTTCATTAATAAGACGGATCACGCGGCTGTCATAGCTGTGACACGGGCTGAGGGATGATCTGCTCCCAACGCTCCATATTCCCCCCCTTGCCTCCCTCCTTCCCTTCCTCCTTTCCTCCCTTCTCCCTCCCCGTCCTTCCAATATCGGCTCCCTCCGCCAACGACAAGGCAACGCCAGGGAAAAAAGGAGTGGAGATGGGAGTTGACGGGGGCGGAGGAGGGGGGGGGGTTAGTCATGAGGGAGGGAGGGGAGCGGAGGGGGAAGAGAGGAGGGAGGAAGAAAAGTGAAAATCCATTTTGAAACCCATTTTCAATTAGGGGTCCACAAGCTGTTATCACAGGTGTCCCAGAATGGGGGCCCGTAAGTGAAAATGTCTCCTATCCGTTTCTGAAATGAAACCTTATCTGGGAGGCACAAAGATGGCGGGGACAGCGTATCTGTAAATTACTTTCCATCCCCGCTGTTAACGGGAACTTTATTTCTGTCAGATGACATTCCCCTCTATTTACTGTTGATCATTTAAATGGCTGCCTAAAAAGAAGGTGGCCCCTCACTCTTCCACTATCTCTCCCCGGCTCTCTGTATCACTCTTCCCCTTCTTCCCGTCAGGAGATTTTTCTTTTCAAAGCAGTCGAGTGCTCTTTTTTTTCTTCTTTCTAAACACTTTAGCCACGCTCTCCATTTGCTTAGGGATTTCTCCGCTAACCTACACGAAAGGCTCACATTTGTTGCCCTTTAAGGCTTAAGTTGTTTGCCTCGAGACCCTTGCTCTTGCCCTTTTTAAGCATGACCATTAAAAGGTCCCAGCTAAATCACTTCACAGTGGCTCTGTCATGTCAAAACAGCATTTCGTGACAATTTTCCGAACTATGTCCACTTGTTCTCCTCCCCACTTTCTAATTCCCATCCCACTACTTACACTAACTCCCTCTCTTTCCTCAAATCAGCAGCACCAATATCATAAAAGTTCAACCAACCAGAAACTTTTTCCCCTTATTTTTCTCTTTTAAACAACCAATCCTTTAGCCCCCTCCCCCCCATTTTCTCTCTTTTTTTTATCAGCAAATTATCCCATGACGACAGGATTTATTCAGGCAAGGAGCTCGGACATCTTTTTTTTTTTTTCCTTAGCCCAGGACCCAACAAAAGAATCAGGGGACTTTGTGGTCCACCTGCCTGCCGAATGATGAGGGTGGGAGGGGAGAGCAGCCCCCCTCTTTCTGAACCCCGTCCTAAAGAGCACCAATCACAGCATTGTTGTGGCACAGTCGGCTCTTTTGAGCTGTCAGTGCAAGAGGAGGGGGCACAGAGATGAATGGCACACAGGATGAAGCCACCATTTAGCCAACCATGTGGGAACGCTCGACCAAGACTCAATAATTACTCTGGGCTTGCTCAACTCGGACAAAACTTGCAGAGAGAGACAAGAGAGGAGGACGGAGCAGAGAGAGAAAACTATCTCTGTAGATTTTAGAGCTCAAAGTGTAGCTAGCTACAACAGCTGATCAGCAACGAGACCTGATCAATACCTGTTTGCAAGCTGATCCCAATCTAAGAATAATATTGCAGAGAACAAGCCAAACATCATAGTGTGCTCTCCACCTGCTCCCCTACTTCTTCTCCACTTTTCACAACTTATCGTAGCAGGCTGTTGCCAGGCACACCACGGGGTTTCCGCCACGCTGAGATCAGGGGCTGCTACCCTGCTTGACAGGGGGAAATATTTTGCTGGGCCTTCCTAAGAAGAACCAGTCGCTGGGGTTCCACAGCTGCTCACAATTACCTTTTGTTTGGATGGAGGCGGTCGGGCAGGGGCTACGGGGGTTAAAGTTGAGGCGAGTGTAGGGTTACTCCTGATAAGAGGTTATGAGTTCTGGGGGCGACTTGGGAATGTGCTGTAATTATAACGGCACAAAGAATGTGTAAGCTATCTTCTGATTCCGACAGAGAGATTGGGATCTAAAAGGGACCTTTTCTCTGCAGATAAGTATCATCCCTCCCTAGCGAATTATGAGACTACTGTATTTTAGGGAGTGCAACATTGCTTGAATCTTCTGACGTGACTGAGTCAGTGTTGAAGAATTCTCAGCTAGGTTTGCAAGACAAACTTCATGCTGTTAAGAGCTGTAATTACCAGCACATTACCAAGAAAAATCCCCAATCACGGAACCAAATTGGATCCATGCTTTTTCCACAACAAACTTTGTTTCCCTTTCTGCCCCTTTCATTAATAAAACAGTGTTGGCCATCTGGGAATGACTAAGAGTCAGAGTGTTCCCAAGGTGCTTCAGGATGCATTACCTTACCCACTTCCTGTGATAACTCCCATATGGGGAGCAAGACGCAGTGACGGATCTACTCTTCCCTGGATTGTTTGTCTTGTGTTCACACTTGGGTTGGTTGAACCTGACATCAGCGGAGTCAAGTAGGGGGGGTGACAGAAAACTCAGGCCACAAGCTACTACAGCCTACCCTCCACACCCAAAAACCTCCAAATCCTCGCACAGCTAATGAGCACAGCTGCCGCTTAAGCCGTGGTGATGTCAACTTTGGTTTTGTTATGACTTTAGCATAATGCTCTAGCCCAAAAAAAACGGCATATAATATTCTTCATTCCAGCATCTGAATTGAGAATGAAAAGCTCAATGGCAACAAGCTGAGTGAACTTTAAGCTCTGCTTCACTTTTAATAGCGTGTGTTGAAGACACTGCAGTGTAAACATGCCAAAGTTTTGCTACCAGTGAGGGTTGAATGTGACTCACTGGGAACCACAAGAATAGCCAATAAAGTAAACATTTGTAATGGAAGCAAGGATCTGTGCATGTCTAATTCTTAACATCGTGTTAAAGCTGGGCTAGGCAGTTTATTTTTGGTGTCAGTGGGCAAAACTTTCATAATTAATAACCTTTCAGCATTTTGTAATTCAGATGGTCTGAAAGAACACTAGATTTCCAAACCTCTTCTTGGCTCTCTATTCAGGCTTTAGAAAATGAAGACCATGACGGGCACTTAGCTGCTTTACATTAAGCGTCTTAGTGACGACAAGTGACGTCACTACGAGTTGATTGGCTGTTGAAACAGGTGGCGTGGCTTACATTCTAAACGGGCCTCTGGCGACTTGAAAAGCTGAGTTGCAGGCGACACCATGAGTCTGCTTGAGTCGAGCTAAGGGGGAGCGGTTTACTTCGCTGCAACTTTCGCTGCATCCATTTAGTCTTGTGAATCTTTGGTTTAACTGGCCTTAATAGGGAGTGTCAACAAACAAAATAAAACACAAGCCAGAGCAAAAACAGGGATGGGAGGGTGCAGCAGAGTTGCTTCCTTAGGAGTCTCATGCTAGCTTAATTTCCAAATGTGGCCTACCCCAGCTTTAAAAGGAGTCTGTTTTAAAGAAATTAGAACATAAGCAAGAAGAACTATTAATGGGCCCTAAGTGGGTCAGTGGCCCCAATGCTTGTTATGTTGAGTGATTACAGGTGATGTTTAGTAGCAACACATCTGTTTGAGAGCTTTCTTAGAAGTCTTGAGATAAAGTCTCTTTGATTTAAGCTAAATTTAGGGTAGAAAGGATGAAACTTGTGATTTAAACACATGTTTACAAGGACTTAACTCAACAGCTTTTTGCCAGAATCAATCATTGTTATTGGGTGAAAAAATACAATATATCCAGAGTGATTAATGACCTAGTTGATGGCTAATCAAATGCAGTAGTCTTGGATGTTTTTGCAGCTTCTCAAGACTCATAAACATTTCATCAGTGGTTTCCAAACTGTTGGAAAACTAAAAGGGTTTAGCCCCTGAGCAGCAGTAACAACCCCACCTAAATTTAAAAGTTCTGTCTGCAGTGGAAACACAAAACATGTCCAGGGTTAAGCTACATGTTGCTGCGAGTTAGGTAAGCTAAAGAAATCAAGGGTACCAACCTGAAACAATCTCTCCAAAACCTACAAAACGGCAGATTAACCACAGCGGTTGGGCGTGCAGTTAGAAGTGTAGCGTACCATTTGAGGTGGTGCTGGAGGCCACCGCCTTCTCGCTGATGTCATTGCGCGCCGATGAGCCCTTGGTCGTCACAATGGTCTCCACCCTCTTCTTCTTCTCAGCTGCTGAACTGGCCTGGGACTGGGTTTCCATGGCGATTGCTCATTCCTTAACACCTCATGGAGACAGGATAACTGGCGGAGAAGAACACAGTAGACATTTTATTACATGTCTCTGCTTGTAAAACTGGAGGAAATTGTTGGTTAGATTTGTGCATGAAGTTTAAAAATAAAGCATTTCTTCTAGTTGATTTAAGTTGAACATTTTAACAAAAGAGTGCCTCAAGAAAAGACTGCAGTACTGAAAACCTCGTGAGGAACACTTCAGATCCAATCTCCCCTTTTCATGATGCCCAGAGCAGACCACGGGTCAATCCACCGGCTCACCCTCAGTCATCTTAACTAAAACCTGCTGGGCTCTGATGTGCTTTTCACTGGGCTGATCTCCTTTTCAACTAACTCTACTTAAATATTCAAAACAAAAAAATTTTGCTTACCTTATTTTCAACTCTGTCACACTAAACTTCTGACTTCTTGTCAAAAAAGCAACAACTCTATAAACATAGCGAGGCAGGACATCCTGCCTCGGTTTTATATCTCAGAATAGAAGTAAAGGCAGCTTGTGGATACACTGATAATCCTACTCTAGCAGTCTTTCCACAGAGAAAGGAGAAACCTTAAGGGGATACCACAGAGAGAGAAACGTTCACAGTCCTAAAAAAACAAGGGTTGTTTGAAGGCCCTTTTGGGAATATCATGGTGCCGGGCAATTTTTCTTTCAAAGAATAAAGGTGGTTCAAGTTAATACTGTCTGTGGGTTTAGAAGCGGTTCAGCCAACAGTCTTGCAGACATGCTGCTCAGTTCAGCACCTCAGAGGCCGTCTACAAACTCAACTCTATCTAGGTCATGGAGGTCTCTGATTTTGGAGACAGCACAATGATGCACAATAACCGCTCATTTACACAAAGTACAGGACAGCTTCATTTACTCCAATACGAAGCCTTTACTTAGACTCCATAATTCATGGATAATTACTGGAAATATTTAGTCTGACCCACATTTTCTTTCCAATAAAGACCAGCTAATTACCCAACTGTACTATTTAATTGTCCTCCACCCTATAAACATGCATGGACACAAAGGCCAGCAGGAGAGTCAGCTATAATGCAAACAGAGGAATGCTGCTGAAACTACAAGAGAAAGGAAGGGGGGGCTGATTTTTACCAACTCCCCAAGGAGGGAAGGCGAGGGGGAAGTGGTAAGGGGTAAACTTCAGACAAACACTGTGCGCTTTGTTTGTTTTTTTTCCCAACCCCCTGAAAAACTAGTCTGTCTTCCATTCTGACCCGACAACAACATCTGTAAGCAATTGCTGGCTTACAAAAAGAGAAGGAGGAAAAAAAGCACAATGCAATTACTCCCTTAGCAATCAAAACAGAATTAAACAAGAGCTCGTCCTCTAATCACTCCCACATGAATACATGTGTAGCCGTCATCCCCGACCAAAGACATTTTTGTCCTACTTGCACAGATATCATCTCAAATCACTGCTGCATGTGTTTGATAGAGTGAATGCTTTCATTTCTGGGGGTCTTCGCAGCATGAGCAAGGTAATCATTAGAACCCGTGGGGTGCGGTTTGCAAGTTCCTACTATGATAACTGATCATAAATGCTGCTCATCAATGGAGATGCTGAAATGAGAGCATGAGCAAAGAAAATTTGAACTGTCATTACATCATTTTAATGACCGGACTTGCGTAAAATAATAGAGGTAAGATACTTGTTACTGAAAAGCTCTCAACTAGCGCCTGATCAATATTATTGATGGTCCGCCAAAATCATCCGCCAATATCGACCTACTGCAGACCTATCAGTCTCGTGTATAATCTCCATTATGCATCAACATTAAAGCTAAAATATTTTTAAGGCAGGAAAAAATGCTTGAACTAGCGATTTAAAGTAATGTATCTGCATAGTTTGTCCAGCAGAGGGTAGCCTGTTGTTTAGTAACTAATAAGCAAGTTTTCATTGGTTAGTGTAGTGTTCCCAAAGCGGGGGGCAGGATGCACCGGGGAGTCACGAGACACAGAGGAGGGGTCGCAATTTGCCTTCCAAAAAAACATAAACATTTTTCAAACAATCTAAAGTTGCGTATTTAACCCATTATTGTATAAATTCTGGTTATATTGGTTTTTATATTTTTTCTAAAAGTATTTTAAAGTAGTATTACAGTTGCTAGGCTGTTGTTCTTTTGTTTTGTATTAATGCCTGTGTTTGCATAGGTCTAATAGTTTGTGTGCGCGGCTGTGCACAACATTATGCGCCACCTCCAGGGTCGATGGGGGTCCCCAGTATCTGGCACCATTATTTTGGGAGTCGCGGGCTAAATGTTTGGGAACCCCCGGTTTAGTGCACTGATGTTTGGAATAACGTTTGTTTAAATTGAAAATATCCTGCCTCCATTACATATCTTTCTCACAAGTATTTGGCTAATAAATCAGATATTGGAATTTTCCCTCTCGCAAACACCAATAGCAGCACCAGCCCCAAAAATCCCACATCAGTCAACCTATTCTCAGCATGTTTTGCTTGTTGGGTTTGCATACATGTGAGAGTCTCCCTGCAGCTCCCAGGTGACTGGGACCAGAGCTAAAAGTGCTGAAAGTGCAGAGACTATGAGGGGCAGGATTGGGGTTTGTTGGGGAGTTGAGGAGAAAAGCGGGCATTCCACTGGTCGGGCAAATATTCACAAGTCCAAGCCAGTGAAGCGTGTCTGACCGGCCTTTTGTGTTCCACAAGGCAGGCCACAGTTCCAAAGCAGCAATTAAAAGCAGGACCTTTTCACCCATAATCCCTCTGACCTGGACGCCCACACCCAATCCTGCAGATGTTCCTGTCTCTGCTTTCGCCTTTCGTGTTGCTCATTTTCGCCCTGTCCAACTCTCTAAAAACACTCTGAAATTCACCCTTACGAAGACACTAACACCTGTTTTTAAGTCAAGACATTATCATGTGGAAAGAATGCTCCTAAATGTTTTGTTTATTCTTTTGCATGAGATGTTAATTTACAGACGGATATTCTAGTTCCCTAAAGAATTACAGTGTCGTGTCATTTTCATTCAGCACTTTGAACTTCCACTAAAGGAAACAAAAACTATACAAGATGCAGATATCTGATTTTGTCATACATTTACATGAGGCAGCACAGAAATATTAGTAGCAGTGGTGTGACACAGAGGCCTGGCACAAAAGAAGGAATTACGACACGGCATTGGTTGCTGTTGTTACCCAAAATAAATGTTAATTTCATATTAATGTCTTTCCCATGAAATGTCTGTCCTACACCCAATTAGAGAAGAGAGAAAGAGGGTGTATCTTTATTTGTGCTCAACTGTAATCCTTCCACGCAGAAAGGGAGGCGATTAAACAGGTTTAAAATGCCACAATTCAGATGGTTCCCTCAGAAAAAAAAAAAAAAACATTCTTATTTTATAAGCACATTAAGCAAATCAATTTAACATAAATTATACGCCTTGGTGACAAAGGCACTGAGTTGAAAGTCATCTGCAAATTGTACACATCAAAGTGAAACACTAAAATAAACTTTTGCCTTTGATGGAAAAAAATTCCGGTTTTCCTTTCTTTTTTCACGCGAGCTTGAACGACTGCTAACGCTATCAAAAAATCACGGCCTTTTGTTATTTAAAGGCTGCGTCTTTACAAGCTTAATTCTATGAAACTACTTTACGTACACCTCCAACTCCACCGCATTCTGTCATTGGGAACACATATGCAAATACATGGTGGACACACACATATACACATACACACACACACACAATGAGAAACTGGGGGACATTTTTATATAAACTCTTGAAGTGTCTTCTTAGATTTGGCAACCCCCCCTCACAGACAGGGTACTGTATTTGTGTTCATTTCATTAGGGCAACTGTTCAGCGTCGAGGGCCCCCTGAGGGGGGGACTGGCAGCGCCGCAGCATTCATCATCATTACATCAGCGACCACCGAGATCTGCTATCTTAGGCTTATCAACGCCGCACAAACGCACCGCAGCGCAGCGAGTTAGAGGGGAGGGGAGAGATGGGAGATGGAGACGATTGAGGGAGATTGTGGGCAAAAGCGGGATAAGAGGGGGAGAAAATGAATGGAGAAAGGGAGGAGCATGAGAATGTGTGCGCGTGCGTGTGTGTGTGCATGCATGTGTGTGCCCCTGCATGCCTGCACATGTTTTCCTGTGTGTATAATGTGTGTTTTTGCACTTTCTGCAGCTATGCCAACACCATAAAGAGCTCCTGCACAGCTGGAATAACTAAAAACACTGAGGGGCAAAGAGGCAGCAGGAGTCGAAGCCCTTTGGCAAGATTAGCTGAATCTTGCCTTAAAACAGAATGAGCTGGTTGACCATTGTTAAAGGTCAGCAAGGGGATGAGGCCCTAAAGGACACAGTGGAAGTGCTCGCTGGTGGTTAGACAACCTGTCATGGGCTCAAAATTCCTACTTGAGGAGGTGTTTCCAAACTGAATGGCTCTGTGAGGAAACCGCATACTTATGTTTCCATGCTGCGTTCAACACTGCACTTATGGCTCGCCCTTGGCCCTTGAAGGCAAAGAGGAAGGGAGGGAGAGAGGAGTGGGGATTTGGTGGTTATGGCTCCCATTCACCAGTGAAACTTAACATTGTGCCCAGATGGCACTAAGTCTGGCCTACAGCTGATGGGGACCAGCCCCTCAAGTAAGGGCCATTTAGCAGGAATTAGTCACACCCCGCCACACACACACATATCAAATCCCAAATATGCACATGCAAACTGGTTTAGTACTGGGCCTTCTCACCCTTTTGTATGTAGTGACATGGCTGAGCTATTCAGATTGACGCTTATTTACATGTGTCTGTATCATCCCACCATGATGCGTGAGAAATATTTTTTACATTACACTGCACAGCTAGAAGTTGGTCTGATTACTGGTACGATTTATTAGCTTAGATCTTAAATCAGGAAATCATCTTGTGAACACTGTATGAAAAATGAATGCATATTTTCTACTTTTTCCTTTATTAAGACTCTACAAGAGACCTGTCCGTCTTTGTTTCACCTTTACAGCATTATAATGGCATCTACCAATAAACAATAAACAATCTGGGCCACTATCACTAGAGCATTGCACTAAATTTGAGAAAGAGAAGCCTGTGTAAATGAGGAGTGTTTATATTTTTTGTCAAGGACAAACAGTGCACCACTACAGCCCATCAGTAGCTTTCAGCAGAGCTAATAAGATTATCCTCGCGTGCGTCTCGGTCCCTCAGACCTCTCCACTTAAGATGCTTTGGAGAGCTGGTGAGGGACCCTGTGTGCCACACGGCAGAATGAGCTGAGTGCATCTTACATTCCTGGGTAACAAACCCACACGATGTAATCGTAATGCTTACACGATGCTTCTTTTGCGCTCGCTACCCAGTAGATAAGGGGCGAATAAAGCGCACGCCACAATGGGAATCTTGCGCGTTTTCCCCACAGCCCAGCGCTTATTAGATTGTTTATTTATTTTTGACTTTGTGTTTGTTCATGAGCCACTTGTGTCGGTGCAAGTGGGGCTGTGAAGACTGAGACAATGGATAATGCACACAGCTTTGTTGCTGTGGTGGCCCAGTTATGTGGTACTGGTTTCCCCATACACTCCACTTCACTCGTTTTCTTTCCTTGCTGCAACATGGAGCCTTTGTTTGATCAGACACTTTTCCTGGTTCTTTGGAAGGAAGAGATGCTTGTTCTGCCATTTATACCAGGCCAAAGCAAACAACCCAAGCTATTAAAAACTATGATGGTCCCTTGGCAGGAAAGAAAAACATTTTTCTATATTCAAAAGTTTTTTTGGTCATGAACTTGCAGAAATTAAGATAAGTATGATTACAAATATGTTCCTACATCCATGCAGGCAACTGAAATTCAGTTTATTATAAAAATCAGTCTGTCACAGCAGCCGCCTTATACTTCACTGCTAAGGTTTCCACCGGAGCGGCCCCTGCACACACTGTGAAGCAAAAGAGAGTGAGGTCTGTATCCTGTCAGCGGGCCTCTCATCTCCAGTGAAAACACTCTTCATACAAGACTTTAGAAAGCGCTCTGCACGATGCCACAACCAGAGCACGACAACAACATCCTTCACAGCCAAAGAGTACATGTTGCGCCATGTGCTGCATTGTTTGAGAGCACAGTTCATATGTAACACGTGTGTGTGTGTCACTGGGTTTTTAGAGTGTGTGAGCCTCGCTGCATAGGAGTCGGATGCACCAGGTGCTCTACACGCTTCTCAGTATGCAAGAGCGATCGCTGTGCGTGGAACGTAAATAAGAGAGGGGGACCCCAGGGAGGGGATGAGTGGAGGAAGAGAAATTCCTGAACTGATGAAAACCTCACACACACACACACATCTCTTGCTTCCTCCTGCTCACACGTGTGCTCAGAGAAGGATCAAGCAGATAGATGGGCCTGTGCAAGTGTAGTGGCAGCAGGTATGGCTTTGACAGAAGGTCTTCACACTTCGCCCAGGGGACTGCAGAATGCACTCCTCTTATCCTCCTCTGTGCCTTAAAAGGCAGTGTCTAACAAAGAGAAGCGCTATTTGAGGCGACCGAACTGCTGAAAGCAAACTGGAGGCTGCACAGCTACAGGTTACGAAGTCATGTGAAGTCGTCCTGAGCAATTGGACTTTTCCTTCTCTTCTTTTAGTTTTTCTCCTCTCCTCTACTCTCGTGCCTCTGCTTCTCCTTTCTATTTCTTTTTCCCTTTCGTCGTTCCTTTGTGTCAGTGGGATAAGTGTTGGAGCAGAGTGAGTCAGTGCTGCTCTGTGATTAATGACAGGCCCTGGCGTCTCCGGGGCCGAACGCTAACAACAGCCAAGGGGCAGCGCGATAATGCACAATAATAAAGCCAGCAGACAATCAGCCAGGCAAAGCAAGGCCTATTAGCTCGCCCCATCAGGACGGCTAAGTGAGAAATTAGCCCTTCCCGAGCTCCGCCACGATTCATCAAGTGCTGCCCCTGAATCCCCCCTCAAGAAGTCATAATGTTTACTTAAAGACTGGCCTCGATGCCCCAGCGGTGAGCTTTATTGGCTCTTATTAATTCCCGTTCTGGCCCTCGCAGCCATGCCATTTAAACTGAATTAAAGGGCTGAAAATTGGATGAGATGAAGTTGTCTTGGTGTTTGGCTCTCGCATGATCAAGCCGGACCTAAACGAAGGCAGACTTGAAAAAAAATAAGAGGGCAGGGCAAACAAATCGGCATGTAAAGGAATGCTGAATGAAGCTGTCCTGAAATGTGCCACAGTCAGTCAAAGGAATGCAGGGAGAGAGGAGGGAAAGGGAAGAGAGAAGGAAGAAATGGCATTGCTTTAATGCTCCACTTCCTGTGTGGATGGGAACAGATCCAAGAGGGTAACACCGGGTCACACATTCCACAGATGCAGAAACGGATGATTCTGTTGTATCTTCGTGTTTGCCTTATCTTTCATCACACGGATTGAAAAATGCCTGAAAATAAGGTCACTCCATCAGCAACCTTATTTCAACATGTCAGTGATGGACAGGACTAAAAAGGAGGGGGAGGCACGCACACAGAGTACAAGCTTTTAATGAGGTGGCTGTGCTGCTCTTAAAAAAACAGGGCAATGAATCACACTTGAAATGTGTCTATTTTCATCAGCTTGGTCAAATTACCCGTTATTTAGAGCCGTGTGTGTTAGCTAATGCTGAAATTAGATAAGTCGATCCAAGGAAATTCAAGGATCCAACTATTTCTATTATTGATTCATTGTTTCAGTCATTTTTCTAAGCAAAAATGTCAAAGATTTGCTTATTCCAGCTTCTTAAAAGTAAGAATTTGCTACTTTTCTATATCATTTATGACGTAACTGTAGACTCTCTGGACAAAATAGCAATCTGAAGACAAAATGGGCTCTAGGAAACTGTGACGAGCATTTTTGACATCTTACAGACACAAATATTAATCAGTCATAAATTTCTAAAAAACCATTAGTTGACACATTGGCTAAAATGTATAGTTGATTAGTGGGGTTAATTTGTCTTTGTCAAGAAAAATGGTTAATCTTCGCTCCGTTCAGCTCCCAAAAGGTGAAATTTTCTAACTTTTTTCTGATTTATATCGTTGTAAACTGAACACCTTCAGGTTATGAAGGCTACTTTAGGTCGGACAAAATAAGACACTAGAAATTATCGTTGGCTTCAGCAACATCTAAACAGCACTTTTTCCTCATTACTGACATTTGTTACACTAAACAATCATATTAATGGAAAAATCAATCAACAGAATAACTGATAAAGTATATAGCCAGTCGTTATGGTCCTGTTTTTTTATTATTTCTTCTTGAAGTTGCTGTTTTACATGTTCGTTCCTTCTGCAGACACACAGAATCCGGCGAGGACCACTTGAAGCTCTGGTGGTTGGGTGACGTGCTGTTTTGGGCCATGTTTGGTTTATGTTCATCTGTTTTCAGCATGGCTGCCAGACCACAAAGTTTCTCATATTACAGCTAAAAAATACACTAAAATATGTTTCTCAAAACACTGCAGGCATGAAATGGGCAGTGCAGTAACAGAATCTCGACCAATAGTTTGTTTACTGCTTTGGTTGACGGTTTGATCAGAGAGTAGCGAGCCTGGTGATTCACACTGGATGAACTCTTCCACATAAAGTAGAGGTCGAGGTCGAAAGTCAATTAAGATTGGACCATAGCTTCATTGACTTCATACTCCGCGTGACTCATGTTCTTATTGACAAACAAGTCAGATCTGTCAACTTGACATCAACAGATCCAGTTTGTCTGCACCATTGGAGGAGCCACGTTGGCCCCTGTGCCGGCCTGTAAGTGAACTGTGGGTGTGTGTGTGTTGCAGGATTGGCAGCAGGTGAGTGTGTTCTATAGAGTAATATAGAGAATATGGCAGCAGAGGTGTGAGATCAAAGACAAGCAGAAGCTCAGAGGGAGTCCCGGAGACTTCCAGCTCCCTGACGGCTCTCCCAACGGCAGCGTCGGGAGACAACTCTCTCCCTTCACTTTCATATCAGCCACAGAGCCCCCCCATCCCTCTGCGCCGGCTCATACGCTCCACACACACATGCACACTTGCAGGCAATCTCAGAGGATTTGGCAGTGCTGCCAAACCTGCACCCCACCTACTGCAACACTCCTACACGCACACACACACACACACACACACATACATGCTGTTGCTCATCAGAAACCAATGCATCAAAAACACACAGCTGAATATTTTCCGGATTTTGAAGAGCTGAGCTTGGAAGAAGAAACTTTCAGCCCCAGTGAAAAAGTCTCACGCAACTGAAATACCAAGACAACATCACACCACACAACAGCCGAATGAGATGCCATGAAGCTCGCAGCACTGCCAAGCGTTCAACAAAAAAAAAAAAAAAACTTCCCATAAACTCCAAAGAGCACAGTCACAAAATGGGCCCCTGAAAATCCCCAGCATTAAGAGCGAGGAACAAGACTGTCATTAGACAGGCAGCCCCCTCAGGCCCGCCGACGCGATCATGAGGAAGCCAAACATCTGGGTGTATTTACTTGTTTCAGCTGTTTGCAACCCCGCCTCGAATAAATCTGGGAGCTGTAATGCCTTTGCTTAGGACAGCTCCTAAACAAACATGCTCAACGCTTGCCGGCTCACTCACTCACTCCTCACCGCATGCTCGAGCATCCCAACCGGAGCCAGGCCGGCTAACGCAGGAAAATAAATTCGTGAGGAGGAGGAGGAGGGCTTAATTGGAGCGTTTGACGGGTGCCTGGGGTTAATTGGGAAGCATGGAGAGCAGCTGGCTCCACGGCAGAAGTTGAGACAGGGATAATAAGTTCACCCTTTGCAGGAGAGACAGTTAGTGATGAATCAGATCAGAGGAACAGTGTACAGTGTAATCTTCCTCACATCTCCCCTCCTCCACCCTGCTCTCTTGACAAGCAAAGACAACCTGGCTCCCAGCTACACAATCTGGCACCTATCACACAGGACTGGCAGTCGCAGGGAAGCGATCACCCGGCGATGGTTCACACACACGCACACACCGCTCCAACCGAGAGTTCATTCAGCTAATCACTCACACACACAATAATTCTTACCTCTAGGACACGGAACCTAGTTTATCAGTTTGCCGGTCGATGTATGTAAATCTCTCCAACAATGTGTGTACTAATGGCTTATTACCGTGCGTTAGCTGGTTTGCATTGATCTCTATGCCAGAGGGAGATGGAGAAACTAGAGCAGTTCGCTGCTCATATGTACCGAGCAGCACAATAATCACATCCCAGCTTGTTTCAATAAAAGCAACATTAACATAAACCATCTCAAACACACTAAAACCTTCACCCCCGCTCGGTCCGTGCAAGAGTGAGAGGGGAAAAAACTTTCCTGGATTACAAGGTAATTAAAGCCATATGGGATGGCTCTGTATAACTTTGTGTCTCTCTGAAGTGTATAGATTGTGTTTGCCGCTGCAGATTACGACTCTCTAAATGAGAAAACTATTTTTCCACAGGAGCAAATCTTTAGTCGGTGTATAGAAAGAGAAAGAAGCTCTCTCTGGTAGCTGTAAAGGGTTTAAACGTAACACCAAACTTGGTTCCTTGTGCTGGGAGGGCGGCTGAGGGGGCGTTTGGAGGCTGAAGGAAGCCCAGGTAGAGTCATAGGCAGTAATGGGAGGAGACAGGGACTTAGAGCGCCACACAAAAGCCAGGCTTTATAAATAATTCCAAAAGCTAACAGCATCCCTTGTATGTGTGAATCTGTGAAATACATTCACACATGAATGCACACACACACACACACACACACACAACGCCACCAGGGGGAATAGGTTATTCACACTGTTCCACTGTGGCTGTTTTGAGTCTGACCTGCCTGGACTGGCAAATTTGGGTATAATATATCTGTCTTGCATAGATGATATAAAAAAAGAACACATCTTAAAAAACAGAAAAGTCAATTGCAGCAACACACACACACACACACACACATTTACACACTCACCCACTCACTCACTCACTCATAATGCAGGGCAGCAAAGCACACCGGAGACCTGTCTTGTAAATCTCTTTGTGAAAGCAGCTTTGGGGGGTAGACAGGGGCTTACACACTGAGCCCTGAGGTAGAGCTACACACTCCACTCCCTCTAACACCCCCACTGTCTTTCTCCCTCTCCCACACACATACTCTGCTCCCTCGTCTTCCCTCTTCCTCACTTTTCTGCCTACCCCACATTTCCTCTTCCTCCTCTGTTCCTCTCTCACCTTTGCTATCGCTCTCGCTCTCTCTCCATTCTTCCCTCCTCTCCCCTCTGTCCTACCCTCTGTCCCAGCCCAGGCTCCGGAGCGCTGGTCCTTAGCCCTGCAGGCTCCCGTGGTGTTGCGGTGACTAATGTTCTGCCTTTGCTCAGACAATGAGTTTGAGACTGAGCCGGGAAAGTGTTGAGGAGGGAAAAAGACTCCAGCACCTTTGACAAATGGAACCCTTCGCTCTCCAGTGCCCGCTGAGGGAGGCTTTACAATGTCGCGCTCCACGCTCCACGTCCTCCGAGGGACGGCTGCAACCCGCAAAGCCGCATCTGGGGAAACATAATGAATTCTTTGGGAAGTCTAACCTGGCTTTCTTCATGAATAAGATATATTTCCAAAGCATGTCGACCCCTCTTAATAAAAACACCAGTCTGGCAGGAATAGCCAAAGCCGTTTTAGGGCCCCATGTACACGTTAATATTTCTGTTTCTCTATAAATTTTCTCAGGCCCAGTTCTTTCCTGGCCTGTCACTGCAAGACCAGCCCCACATTTACCCTGCAAGGTGGAGGAGCCACGGTGACAAACTGTCATTAAAAACGGCTGGAGACCCTCTCTTTCAAGGAACTCCAACTCCTGGATGCGCCCTCCTCTTACCCACGTACCCTACCCCCCATGCAACCCTGAAAGGAACTGGGCTTTGTCTGAGGAGCAAAGGAGAGAGGAATCCCCCCCTTACCACCACCACCACCCCCTTCAACCATGCCTCCCCTCCCCGAACCCTGTTCCTCACTCCCTGCGGAGTATTGTTAAAACACAGCCCCCTCTCTTTCCATGGCCGGGGCTCTTAAAACAGCGTGCTTTGCATGAGAAAAAACGATTAGTCTTCAAATGCTGCGCTGTCAAAGAAGGGCTCTTTCAGGTTGGGGCAGAAATTTGCTCAGATAGTAGAGTCCCCCTTTTGTTTTTCTAAGATGAGGCATTATTAGAGCCAGGGTCTGTTAGCATTCATTGGTAAGAAGAACACACCAGAGGGGCTTGTATAGGATGCCCGTCACCCCTCCTTTCCAACTTGCCCCAAGTCCCCAGCAGACGGAAATGAAGGAGAAAAGTGGGGGAAGAGGTACTCATCTAAACATGCTTGGAGAGGAGAGAGAATGTCTGGTCTGCACTTCTTTCAGGTATTAACCTTGGGATTTACATTTTGACATTCAAACAATAGACCCCTCCTTGACCTCCACTCCAGGATGCAGCACGACTCAAGGATAACTCCCAATGAAAGACAACTACAAGCAGCATGGGATTGCAAACACATGGGGTTCATATTGTGAGCAATACAGCATGACAATGAAAAACCTAATTAATTCTGTGTGGAAAGGAGTTTTGTTTAGAAAATGCAGCTAATGATGAAGGTTTCTCTTGCTTAGTTCAAGTGAAAAAAAAAGTGCAAATGTCTGGGAGTAGACAAAGCCTGACTCATGGCTTCACACATCAAGAAGCAGGGGTAAGTGACAGATCATTGTTCACAGCAAGCAGCCAGTTCATCTGTCCCCCAATCGCCACCCCGGACGAGAAAGCACAGACCCCCTCACGGATGCCACAACCGGCTCCCATCAAAGCTGACACAATGCCACATCTGCAATAACAGCCCTGGCCCCGGGAAAGTGTGTCTTCAGGCGCACAACTTTACACGCAGCCCACAAGCAAATGGGCCCCGAAGCGAAGCACTTCACCTCTTGCTGCTATACTTCACACCGCAGCCCCAAAGACATTTTTACGGCAGCCACAGCAAACAGAGGAGGGGATGAGCGGCGCCCACATGCAGGCGTGACCTGTCCTGTTTCTCCTCAAGTATGTGAGAAAAGAAAACGCACACTCTGGATTCTCACACACCAGCCTTGCAATAAAATTTACCATGACCTACAACGGGCCATATGTAAAGCTGTCACACACAACTCAATCAGTCATAAATTCAAATCACTTGAATCAAATTTACTCAACTACTTTTTTTCCCCTCTTTTTTTTTTTTATTGCCCACTCGCAGCCTCGCTCTGGGAGAGCAGTTGACCAAACTAATTGTCAGGTCCGGTTGGAGTCTCAAACAGGCCAGAGCCTTGAAAAACAACCCAGCCCTCTATCAGCTCCTGCTAAGGTAACTAAAGCTCCTTCTTATTTTCCTCCCATTCTTATTTCTTTTGACAAATAAAAAAAGTTGCTTCCACACGGAGAGAGAGAAATAGGAAAAGAGAAGGAGAAAGAGTGTGAATGAGCATGTACATGCATGCATTTCCAGCGTGCTGAGGTGTGTGACTGTTCTGTCAGCTCTGCTTGCAAAAGCCCCGAGTGTATTCAGATTCCTCAATGTGTATAATATACATATCTAAAATAACAGTACGATATCTTGAGTCTCACACTCTCTTCATCGCCACTTTCCCCCCACCGTACGCACGCCTTATCCAAAGACATCACCCGGCTTGAAAGGTGCCTTTAGCAGGCTCCTTGAAGAGGGGAGCGGGGGTCCCGCTCTGGGACAATGATGGTTGAGGTGGAGGGGAGCTGGGGGAGCAGGAACACATAGCATATTAAATCTGCTGGCGGAGCTGGGTCGTCCGCGCGGAGAGCCAGAGAGCCAGATCTGAGGCATGCCCTGAAGGGATGGCTGGGCCTGGGGATTAGGAGGCCAAGGAGAAGCCCTCGCACACCCGAAGACCCCTTCTTGTCTCTGCTCACACGCAAATGCATCCAGACGTTTTGACGCTTCTCAGGTTTGCCATCTCAGCCCAACTTTTCACAGCACTCCTCAGAGCACAGCACACACACACACACACACATACACACGCGCACACACACAGGCACACACACATTTCCGACCGCTCTCATGCACAGCCTTTTTTTCCTCAATCTCTACCTCTGTCTGACTTGTCCTCTCTCTTTCCCCACTGTGTCTGTTTCATTTGATGTCAACATATCAAAGTATCAAATCATCAAAGTGAGAGATTTCTTTTGGGGGCCATCCACTCGACTACACCAGTTATATGCACAGGAAGCAACAGCTAATTCAATCATACAGGGACTTGCTGCAAACTTTAACAAGTCATGTGACCACTGTGATGTGTATTTTAAAAGTTATAATATTTGACACTATTTACACCACTGTGTTGTTCATGCAACATCCCAAGAAACAGAATAATTTAGAGTCAAGAGCAAAAAAATTTGAACAACACACACAACCCACCCCAACCGGCAGAAAATCTTCCAAAACAAGCAAGCAAATGCTAGAAAATAAACTGCAGCGTTCGTTATCTTCAGGAAAATCAACTTCCTCACATTTGCCCTCGTTTTAACACAACATTTGCCACCTCTTTGAGAGCTTCAGGTCACAGCATTAGCACAACAACGCAGCTCATTAAGGCCTCTTGCATACAACCCTGATAACAGGTATTCTTCCTGCAGGGCGTAAAAGGCCCGAGGACAAAACCAGCTTTTAGCTGTGAATGTAAGGCCCTTAAAAGGAGGAGAGGGCCATACCTCAAAAGCTAATAGCATGTCATCTCCCTGCTTTAACATGACAGCCCCTATTCTGCCAGGTCGCCGGGTCACGGCTGTGCCGGCCCAGTGTCGAAATGCATAATTTCGCTTAAAGGAGTGCTTAAAGTTGAGATAAAACAGCACGTTGCCGCTATCTGACGGAGTGACTCCTGCAGAGGGGAACGTTATCCGCCTGCTCTTCATGCGCGGAGCTGGAGGAGCAGAGAGCGGCAGTGATACGTCTCTGCTGGCTACAGTAAGCGAGTGGCTCAGAGTTGTGCATCTCATTCCAGCAGATTAGCATCTTAAACACTGCTGCATTCATCACTGCTGCTGCATCGTAATGAGACAAAGTCTTTTTTTTTGGTAAAGGTGCACCTGTTTGACATCAGTATCCCCCTCTGTTGTTTCTTTCAGGCAAAATGTAATGGTACAGAAAGCTACTACAAGTGTACTTAAACTATACATTTCTTACTGGATAGAGATTTTGTTTGTAAAATAAAGCTGTGTCATGTGTTTTATGATAAAGTACATATTTAAAAATTATACTGACATTCATATGTTGTGCAAACTTAGGGCATTAAAGAAATTAAATTGGTTTAATTTAGAGTTGATCTTCAGAATATTCAATCAAATGTCCACGGATTCTCTGTCATCAGACATTCACTGAAACTCAATTTAGTCTCACTTAAATTTTGATTTTTGGAAAATATACCACATCTAATAATTAGGCTACACTTTGAAAATTAATCAGATGCCATCCTTTAATTTCGGCCTCAAATAAAATAATATAGAGGGAATTTGTTTGGTGTTTTTAAGTATGTTTAATTTGAAAATGATTAACAGGTCACAAGCATCAAAAAGAAAACACACAGGGGGAAATGTTCAGCTCTATTTGTTTAATCTCAATTTAAAAACTGTAATTACAAATTACTCTCATGATGGCATTTTAAAATATTAAATATTAAGCCTGAAATCTAAATGATTTAGGGCCTGATCTGTATATCCATTATTTTTCATGTTAACTGAGCTGAATTATTGACATGACAGTGATTAATTTCCTACTTATTGGCCCTGTGAAATGTTGTTTTCTTATTATGCATAAACATATTAAATGACATTTTATGTTACAGCTCATTTCAAATTTAATAGACAAATTTAACCTGCAAAAACTCTGCTCACAGCCAAATCCACAGCCAGGATGAATGACGGAAAAGTCTCATAAAAGCAGCTAAAAGGAGATTTTTATCTGTGTGAACTTACGCTGTTAAACATCTTATTTTGTGTGTTCACTCTCTGCTCCGTCTCAAGGCAGCCAGACCTCCGTTAATAATTTGCCAAGTGTCAAAAAAAAGGAGGATTTGAGCTGCACCGCATGGCTGAGCACCTCGGACCCTCGTCGTCTGGATGAAACCCGAGAGCAGACAAGCAGATAAAATGTGGAACAGCTGGCGCGGACAGGAGGGAAAGTTTCAAACAAATATCCCCACATGTGGAGGCTCGGGGGCTCCCAAACGTTTTCATGTCTCGGGCCCCCAAAAAGAACACACAGACTTCTGTTAGAGATTTTTTTTCCCCCTTCTGCATAAGTCAGTGTGAGCATGTTGTTTTTAAGTGTTTATTTTATTTCTTAAACTGACTGTGTCTAAAAGGGGCGAACCTGTGATTGTAGTGGTCCTTTTTATTTATTTTTTATTGTGAAGAATTCGTAATAAACTTAGTTACTGTACACTTTTTCTAATTTTGCTTGGGGCCCCATAGAACTCCCCACATGGACCCCTGCAGAGCCACAGACCCCAACTTATAAGGGGCTTAAATTTTTCTGAGGGCTGCACATGCCTTCAAACACGCTGTGATGCCTCCTCAGACATTTTTCCTCTTTAGAGGTTAAGCACATAATAATTTGAAAAACTTTCCAATGCAAATCAAAATGCCAGACTGAAACCGAATGACTTCCTGCTGCTAAATGTTTTGATTCCTGCCAAATTTAACAGATCCTGACACTCATTTCTGCAGAAAATAAAATCAAAGTGCACCAGAAACACAGAGAACTATTTTACCTCTGATATTCTGCAATTTTTACTTGTTTAAAAATATTATTTAAGAGCATTTTTTGAAACTCAGTATTAACATGGGCATTTTAACAGTACAATATTTCTTTTGTCTACTGAAAAAAGGT
>JAQLOL010000013.1:6491922-6506060 GCA_029783665.1 Naso thynnoides
AGTATATTAGTATTTAAATTCTTCAGGGGTTTTAAAATTAAATATGTCTTCATGTTAAAGGTTAAAGGTCATTCATGAGCTTGGATGGTTTGAAAAATATTAAACTGAGCATGAGCATGTGCATGTCACTGTTTCTGCAGACTATCAACCAAATCAAAAACAGACACCGAAATATGATGCACATAAATATGCCCCCCAACCCCCCCACCACCACCACCACAACCCTTAACCCCCCCACGCGCGTTTCTCCAGGCAAAAAGTCTAGTAAAGTTTTTGTTTTGTTTTGTTTTTTTTATGTTTGCACAAGTTCATAAAGTTTCAGTTCAAATACTCTCAGCAGAATAACACGTGTTTCCTTTTTTTTTTGTTCTGAAATAGGCATCAAAATGCAAGTTTTTTCATTACCACCAAACTTTATGCAACTTCGATCTGACTTTAGAAATGCACATCTGTCTGTCGGTCACTGCGTGTTAAGCGTGTGCCACTCGGGGTTTCTAACAAGCAGCACTCGTTTCAAAGAGAATCTCTCACAGCCAGGCCAAGTTTAACACAGGCTGCGCTGCTTTTTCGCATGTTTTTGGATCCCGCAGCGAAGCTTTCACCGCTGTTTGAAAAGCTGCTGCGTTTCTTCTGTCCATCCACTTCACGTCTGCATCTAAACTCGTGTTAACTTCCATCGCTTTTTTTTTTTTTTTTTTTTAATGTGGAACCTCTGCTGCTGCACAAAGTCTGACGGCGACTCACTTCAGTAAACTTCACAAAAAGCGCAACAATGTTCAAAACCAATCCCGCCTGTGCGTGAATTTACTTACTTCTTCCTGGGTGATTTCCCCTCTAATTCTGGACTTTTATCTTCACAGAAAAAAAATGAAATGATGCGTCTTCTTCCTTCGTCTTCTTCTCTTGCTAACTTGCAGATGTGCCTCTGGAGTTGCCTGGGACTTTTTTTTTCTTTTTACGCTGCAACTCCAACTCCAAAACGGCGCTGCCAGACTTTTTCCTCTCGCCCGTCTTTCTCCTCCTTCTCACAGTTTGCTGCGTTCAACCACCGCCGGACTTCCAGCATCAGCCTGCCGATAATATCTGCCAATAGCAGACCGCAGACGTGTGTGGAAACAACATAAGCGTCAGCGAAGCGCATGGAGAGTTGTTAATACATTTAGTGCGCTTTTTCGAGGAGAGGAGAGAGGGCGAAGTGTGGGACTCCAGCTGCTCCTTCCCTCGCTTGACTCCTCCCTTCGGATTGCTCCCTCCTTTACTCATTGCCTCCCTCCTTTTTTATTTTGTGTACCCCCTTTCTTCCTTCCTTTCTTCTTTTTTCCTTTTTTTTCCCCTTAATCCAATATTATACTTGAAACTTAAATCCCGGTTACTCCCAATATTTTAATTTACCGAATTTGACTGCAGGCGATCAATAAAGGTTTATCTCATTTATGGAGCATAAAGCAACATTAAACCTAATTTATTTTCTCACCTTTCCATAAGGCTGTGTTGCACATTAGGAAGTTTACAAGTTTTTAAAAAAGTTTGAAGAGAAAATAAATTGTGTTTTTAATGACAAGAATGTTGATTTTTTTTTTTTAATCAAATCTGGCTTCATTCTCCTGTTTGTTTTTTCCTTGTCTGTCCATCATTACAAGTGTTTGAATGAATCTGTGCATGCAATGAAGCAAATGAAGACTCCGCTTTATAAAAGTTATCATGCTTTCACCTGGTACAACTGCACAGGTGCAGTGCAACATCACTCAGAGCTGCCAGTCACTTCAACTCAAATTTTTGACAGAAAGAGAAAATCCTCATTAATAAACTTACTGGACATCAATGTGTTGTTATATTAAGCATAATTTCAACCTGCATAACTCAGTTAAAATGATTACCACCAAAAAAATAAAAAGCATTTCCATCAAATGCAGTTAATTTTCTTTTAATTGCATGCATAAAATACAAATCCCGCACCGTGTCACAGTTTGGTTAAATTAGCTTTTATATTTATGGGAATTTTTTTATGAGTTATAAAATTCAACAGTGAGGTTTAAGTGATATTTCTTACCACATTAATCCACAGGCCTCTTACTCAACCATCCGCCTTAAAAAACCCAATTTATATTATGGGGCAACCTCACTCACATATTGGAAAATGTGAAATTAAGGAAACTAAAATAGTCTCCTGGGCTCAGCACTGGTAGTAATACCTAATGCAGCGGTAAAGCACAGGGTAGCCCTCCTGTAGGGTTAGGTTATAATCAATATACATAATCAATATACAGGGAAATTATGTGGTAAGAGAGGTCTTTAGGGGGCTGTTTCAATCAATGAAGAGGTGGGAGTTTGGAAAATCACCAGTTAATCGTTTAACCAGGATTTGAATGTGTGTGTGTGGCCAAGAGGTCAAGTCAACCACAACACAGTTGGTGTATTTATCCCGACACACATCCTAATCTAAAGGAATTTTTTGCTTTTAATAAGCTGCTTTCTGATGCTCATTATCCCAATAAAGTCTGAACTGACTAATTACGGTCTTAATCAATCAGAGTCTAAGATGTGCTGTCACAGCTGTCACATCTTCATCAATAACGCTCCAAATGTTTGAATTTAGATCCTGTCAAATTACGAAGACTGATATGAGTGTAAAAGTTAGGAGACTGTGATGAGTCCATGACCAATTCCTCAAAATATTTCAATGCAAAACATGGTTTTAGTGTCTCTGCACATCAATAAATCAACAGATACATACAGTGTTTTCCTTATAAATCACAAAAAAGTCAAATAAAAGCACAGATGTTTGTATTTTATTCCATTAAATTACAATCCAGACATTTTAAATAATTAGTTATGAGTATAAAGACAGAAACACAAAACATGCACAATGACAGAATATGAGCAGCAGCAGAAATCACTGTCAATACCATGAAAATGCTCGTGTCCGTGACGACAGGAAGTCGGGCCGATGGAGGAGACAGTCAAAGGTGCTCTGTAAGACACGACTAATTCTCCTGTCAGTTTGTCAGGCGGTGCTCATCTGGCCTGGACTACACAGAGATAAAGTCCTTGTTATGAATCTCTCAAAGAGAATCCGAGGAACGTGGAGGTGGGGGCGAGGTGGGGGAGAACAAGAGGGTGAAGGAGGAGGGAGTGGGGGGGTGCACATGGGCATCAGTAGGGTTAGCGGCTCCCGAAAGTATTTCATCAAAGAGGGCCAGGATCCTGGGGATTGAGATTCTGCCTGGAGGCAAGTAACCAATGGTCTCCCAAGAACATATTCCAGAGTAGGGCTCGCAGAGCCAAAGCACACATCAAAAGCACCTCTGTAGCCAAAGCGATTCTGGAGGAGAAAAAAAAAGGGGTTCGGGTCCCTTCTTGGCCCACTTTAAGCCCCAGATCTCACCCCAATTAAGAAGGAACTACTGTTTGTTCCAGACCCTGAGATCTACACACAGGGAGGTGTGCTTACTACAGACACTCATGCTCACAAACACACAGACACACACACATACTATGCACACACACTCACATACTGTCACTTTTTCCTTCACAACACCATCAAGAATCTTAAAGAAATGCACCATCTGCATTCAAAAACTGACCAACCAGCAGAGCGTGTTCCCAGTGTCAGCCGTGATCTCACTGAAATGATATGTAGTGCTCAGCGTGTCCACGTATGTTACATGAGTAACAGTAAATCAATACTTGGCAGAATGTTGTGAAGGCATTTGGATTTTTGCCTTTAATTCTTTCGCCGCTGGACAGATGTCACTGTGAAATGGATACGGCAGAATAAGCATATTATATCCACACAGATGTGACCGCTGGAAGTGCACAGGCTGCACGAGCAGAGGAATGACAGAGTTTTTCACAGGCAGTATTTTAAGATAAAGGAATATTTGAACCGCCTTCCGTTCGCATTGAGGTCTTTTACTTGATCATACGTGGCAACGAGTAACGGTCTTACTCAAAATTTTTGTATAGATGTAGAGAAATGCACTATAAGACTTAGTTTAAAAGGAACAGTTGTCATTATGCAGAATCTTTATCATATAAAGATAATGCATATATCGAATTGCTATTATGTGATAGCAACATTTTATTTTTGTCAAGGAAGAGACCATTTTGAGTTTTGCATGCACTGTTTCTTCCATAGAAAAGACCACATTATATAAAATGAAAGAAGAATGAAGTTTTATATGTAAAATCCTGACCTGCGAATTAACCAGTAACCATAGAAGTCAGAAGAATTTAGTCAAGTGTTCGAAATGTTTTTAGCATAAAAAAGAAAATCCTAAGTATGGTACTCGAGTAAAGGAACTTAGGTACTTTTCACCACTGGTAGCACATTTTGCTCACTCTGAGCTGCCAAGTCTAAACATTTATGTATGGTTTTTACTTTTGTAGTTTGAATTTTAAAGATAAGAATATTCTTGTTCAGTCCACCCAAATAACAGCAAAACTTCCTCTGTGGAGCTACTTTATCCCAGACAGAAATTCTTTATTGGCAAGTCATTTGTAGACTTTTTTAATTTAATGACACTTGTGATAATCTCCTGGATTGTTAACAGTAATAAGGTTGAGGCATCTGGTTAAGATTCATACTGTTTAACTGCAATTTCCCGCTTTGACACAGGCTCTCACTCCCCATTCCTATTGTCTGTCTTATACTGTTCATGTCTTATTTATCTATCAGAAGAGCTTTTAAACACAAGTAAGAAACATCCTATTTAAGCTGGATGATGCTCTCTCTGAGCAAACTATAACAATACCCACAACCAGGGCAAATTCAGCATGTTTCACAAGTGGCAAAGTAAGTAAACGCAATGTCTGTCCACAAGGAACATGAATACTGTGCATGGCTAAAGTATTTTTTGCATTTTATCCGAATTTACCCTTTAAGCTGTGAATCAGAAAGGGAAATTAGTTTTCCATAGGTAATAGTAATCAAAATATTTCCACATTTGGTGTGTTTTTCTCAACCCTAGATTTTATACTAAAGAAATTCAATATGGTTACAGCATAAATCATTTTTTAACCCTTTTCGATTTTTGTCTGTTGTCCAAAATGTTCCTCCTAAACGTCAGCTATGATGAAATGAGGAAAAACAACCTCTTTTTTTTTTAGCTTTGGCAGATGATTCCATCAGTATTTAAATTGATTCTTTTGCTTAATAAGTGATTGATTTGCTCAAACCTGAAAGAAACACCATCAGTTTATCTGGAAACTTCAAACCCACCGTATTTTCTGCACGTGTTCACACTGCCTCTTGATTTACTTGCTCTTAACCTTACTACAAGTGCAAGTGTGCCAACCAACAACTGACCACAGCCACCTGACACCAGGCCTGTTTGCCAGGGACCTGAGATGTGGGACAAAACAAACGCACCATAAAGGAGCGTTAGTGACCTTTGCACTGTCCGGAGTGTGTTGGAGTGTTAGCCATCGATAAGCTTTGTGCATTGACTCAAAAGCTCCTTCACCTCCCTCTCCTCTCTGCTCCTATCTTCTCTTTTTCTTGCATGTGCTGTACCTGTACACACATGTACATTCAGGATACTAAACACAACTCTCCCCCCTTCTCCTCCCAACATGCCTCCTCTCCTCCTCCCCTGCCGGAGGTATCGGATGGCTTGAGTGGGGCCATTAGTGTGAATGAGTGATAAGACTCTCAGCCCCCAATAACCCCAAAAAGGATATTTGCAGTTATTTTGAATCCGTCAGAAATAATAAACGCCAAACTATATCCACTTGGGCTATTTAAGCAATTTCGCCGTGATAACATCCTGTGGGGATTTCATGTGGAATCCAAATGACGACATAATAAAACCACGACGCCTGCACCCCCTTATCAGGCTGGATTAAAAGGGAATAATGAAACAGAGAGGGTTTGGAGCCTTGTGTGGTATGAATATGATTATCTAATGGACTCCAATGGAAAGGCATGTTAATTCCACTTTAACGCCAGACCTTTCTCAGACTATCTCCTGCCCCTGGCTCCTCCTAAGACCCCTCCTTCCTCCCCCACTCGAGTCGTTTCTCTGCCTCTTTCTCCTCTTCCTTTAAGTTTAAATAATCGTTCTGCTTTTTTTTGCACAGAAGTCATTATGCCCGCCGTCTATCTCTGTGTATGAACGTGAGCATGGGAGAGTGATAAATCCAGCCCCCTCGTCTTTCACCCTCTTTTTTGCCGTCTGATTGGAAAGTGTTGGCCTCTTAACTTTCAGACAAAAGCACTCTAGGCAGCTATCAATATTCAGATTTTTTTTTCTTGCATAGAGATCATTGTTGCTTGAAGAATGTGGGTCACCCATACAAACTCACATCAAACTTTCTGAGCACCCAGTTGAATCATATTACATGGTTTCATACTGGGCCTAGCAAGGCTGCAGTGTTTGAATATTGGGCCAAAAAATAAAAGCATCAGTGTGGGGAGTCACTTTAAATTATCCAATGTTTGTTTATTTCTGTGTTTTTTTAAGATGACATTTGTTCACTTAAAATTTGTCCAAAAACTACGCTACTTTTTGGAAAACTCTTGAAGGATTCAATCCACATGTGCTCAGATGTGTTCTGTAGCTTGTTGCTGTCTGCGCTGTCACAACAAATTCGAAGTACATGGACGTCTGCAGGGAGTCTAAACTCTCTCATGACAAATTTATACTGTGCAGACCTTGCTGGACAGTGAAAGGGACAATGTGGATTAAAACTGACCATTATAAAGGTCCTATAAAGCACTTTAAACCATCACTGCAGAGAATCTTGACCACTGACAACTAGTCTGAGTCACAAGGAACAGGAGTTTGGACTGTTTCAGTTGGCATTTTCCACTGCTTTCATCATTATTGTATGATTACTTTGCAAGGGCACTGTTGCTGCATCCTGGGCTAAGCAACGCCTAAGACGATTGTGACTGGTTTAAAAAAATACAAGCCAGGGTGTTTTTTTCTCCTATTCCAGAATGATAACAGGTTCAGTCAGACCTTTCTCCAGCGCTGGCACAGTGTGGAGAAAGGTCTGGCTGAGCAAGACTAATGACAAAACAGAGATACCACGGGGTACCAATGTCGTTATATTTTTGACTCACAAGCCTTTGGACATCTTAGACATGTAAACAAAGCAGTCATTTCTGAAATTTTACAAATAATAATTTAGCAGTCTGACTGCTATGTGCTTTTATCTGTGCCTGTATGTGATCGTCATTGTTCTCCTATGTGTATGTGTATGTGTGTGTACGTGTTGTGTTATTTTTTCATATGCCATCAACCTGCCAGGCACAGCTGTCACGGTCTGGAGCAGTGGTTGTGCTATTTTATTTGTCCACGCTCATGTGCTCTTGTCTTTGCTTATGTGGTGTGTTTTCTTGTATGCTTTATATTATCTCCTTTAATGCCATCAACCCGCAGGGCCTGCAAATAAGAATTAGCCTGTATGGCTTAATCTGGCACATTCCTACATGACAGACTCTGAAGGTAGATTCTGGCTAATTAATATGCATTGTCCCTTTTAAAATAAAATAAACATAAACAATCATAATAATTTTGGGGGATGAAAGCAATACTTTTATTTTGCACCTTTCTAAAACTCCATGTTATTTTATTTTAATCATTCGTCTACATATAATGTTACCAATATAGCTCTTAATTAACCTAATCAAATTCTTTTAAAAAGAGGACTTTTTGTTGTTGTTTTTTTTAAGGTGTCCAAGCTAAGTAAACATGGGTGATTTTTTAGGTGGGTTTTCTTTATAAGTTAAAAAGCATGTATTTAAAAACAGTGCATAAATTCTGCCACTAGAGGTCTCTCTTTCAAAACAGCAAAAACAAAAAACAGTTTGATCATGACGTGAAGCAGCGTGGGATCATGGAATTTGTTTATTTCATTGTTTTATTGCACATAAAAATCTGTCTGACTGACTAACATGAAAGATAAATAATCACAGACAGGGTGATTTAATTGAAATTTTATTCACGATGTGTCACGTTTTCGACTTCCTTTCTCCACTCTGACTGGTGTTACCCCAGAAAATATAGTGACAGGAGACTAAATGAAAAGCGCCATTACCTCGAATAAAAAAACAGAGTTCTCTGATTTTAAACATTTGGGATAATGCAAGTACACAACTCAACATATATACAAAAAAGATATATTACTTTTTTGACATTTTAATGTTGACATTTTATATATAGTCAGCTTAAAGTTGGCTATAAAGCATGTAGGCACCTTTGGTCAAGGGCAAACTACCCACCATCCAACAGCAAATAAAGATTTAAGTCATGTGCAGGCTTTGCTGTCAAGATTCTGTAAAGATGTTGTCAGACACACATCACATGTGTGTGTACTTTGCAATAGGTGTGGACTGATTAAAAATACCTCTTCTTTTGATCAACAAGAAAAAAAAGGTCCCTGACGAGTTCAGGCCCAGAGTGGGGGGTCATCATTAGGCCCATTAGGAGCGATAAGACTCCTTGAGCTGCGTAGTCAAGTCCATTCTCATCTAGCGAGGCGCAGAGCAGTATTGTGGATCAGCGCACACATCCTGAGAGCAGACGGTGCTCCCACAGGACACAGTTAAAAAAAAAGAAAGCATCAATATTTCATCAAACTACTCTCTCTTTCTGGTCCAGATCAAAGCCTCGACTCCCACAGTCCTACAGGTAGAGATGGCTCTTTTGTTTTTGCTCCTCAGGTAGAGCAGCAGTCAGACTCTGTTCGCTTTTTTGGAAACCTTGCAACGCTCAGCTCATCCATCTCACAGCTTACTGCCTCGCTTTTACAGAGGGGAGGTAAAAGGAAGGGTAGAGACCATGAGGGTGAAAAACATGTTCCAGAGACGTCCAGAGACTGAACCTCTTCACCTTGCAGTGCTGTATTATTTCCTGTTTTTCTCAGGTTGGGCCATAGCGAGGCTGCAGTGAAAGCAAATCAAGGGTAGTGTAATTTCTTCCTGAAATGCTGCAAACGTCCTTTCTCACTGGCATACACATCTTTACCATTACTAATTTTTAAATATTTGCTACAGTCTACGACAAGATGCTGTCATGTCAGAAGTCAGCAAACGCCACATTCAATCAGCATTGTTCACCAGGAACCAACATTTTACAGGCAAAGAAAAGCAGATTATATGTTTTCTTCAAGACTGCAAAAAACATAGATGCAGTCTCCATGACCTCACATGTTGGTTTCTGAAGAACAGTGGAGAAGCTTGCTGTAGTGACTCTGGCCTTGGCCATCTTAGCTGCGCCAAGGCCTCAAATGTTTGTTGGAGTGCCACAACAAGTCAACCTCTATTTGCCCTTATTTGCTTATACTGCAAATTAGGGGACTGAAAATTATTTTTGACATTATTCTCAACATTTCATCTTATTTACTACAATTTTTTGAGCTCATAACTGCTCATCAAGAGGCCTGCATTCATGGATGATCTCATGGTTTTTGGCATAAACACCAAGAAAAAGAAAGGTAGGATTTTATGTTGTAGGCCCCATTTTCATATAATTAAGTAGACAGTAACTGATGTGGATTTATGTAAAGATTATGTTAGAGAACAAAGTAATTTGCTTTTGATTTAAGGGAAAACAGACTGTTTTTAACAGCAGCTCCATTTAAAATGCTACGTAACCTGTAAGAGTCTGTACGAAGTCATCTGACCGCAAACAAAAGAAAAACTTACCAAAAAAATTCTATAAATGTCATGATAAAAGTTTCCAGTGATTGAAAAAAAAAGAGGAGTATTTTGGGGATTCAAATGGATAAATGGTTCTCAGCCGTTGTTTAAAAAAACATCACTCGAAATCTGCTCATAAACTCAACATAATCAACAAAAATCAAACTATAAGTTTGTCGAAATTTTGTCTTTCTTCCCTTCAAATAAAACCAAATTAAGCAGTTCACTAGAAACCTTGAAAGAAATTCTTAAGAAATGACAGGATCATTAAAATAATAAGTTGCTGGAGAATCCTGGTGGCAAAGTTGATCGAGTGGGCACCCCATACACGGAGGCTGTGCCTCACTGCAGCGACCATAGGTTCGATTCCACCCTGTGACCCTTTGTCTCATGTCATTTGCTCTTTCTCGCACATTTCCTGTCTACATTTTAGCTGTCTTGACAAGAATAAAAGGCAAAGCCCCAAAAATGTCTTAAGAAAATAACAATCGCTGAAACATGCCGTAAAGCAGGATATCACGCTTATGTACCTGAATGAGAATTATTAACCGTTTAGATTACAGATACAGTAAATTATCATTCAATATATTTTTGCAAATTAGGAGGACACATGATCCCTCACTGTCTCTCCATTGTGTCATTACAAAGACGGAGCAGTTTCTCTTTTAATCCTTGAAGTGTTTGTGCATGGCTTTGTGTTTGTCTTTTTAAGTGTGTAAATGTGTTTCCTCACTCCCTTACATCAGCCGCAGTTTTCTGTCATTCCTGAACGCACCAGGCCTCTCCTCCCCTCATCATCTGCGTCAATCTGTGGCTGTCACTCGGAGCCGGACAGTGACTAACGACACTCCCAGTCAGTCAAACACTTATCACCACACAGGTAACACACAGGCCTGGAAATGACTGACATGAAATGGAAACGTCTCTCATTCTGTGGGCCCGGAGCCGAAGTGAAATATTAGCTGTGGGAGAGATGGCGGACGATAAGAGGCTCCCTGTTTGGGCTGAAATTGTGGAGGTCCGAGTTCTATTACATTTCTTTTTACGCTGTGGAGAGGTATGAAGATCCTGTTTACTCGGATAAAGGATGGCATTGCTTCTCCATTTCCTTTCTTATATGCACTGTTTTTATTATTTTCTTCACAATACACTTCAAAGTTGCCAATGAGCCACAGTCTCACTTTCCTGAGGAGCTATTTGTGACTTGTTAAGTTGTAAATGCAGCTCATAGCCAGCGGGTCACTTGATGCATACGCCATCGTCCCTGAGGCTCTCTGTGGTCCACAGAACCAGACCATCGGCCAGCTGAAAGCAGACTGCAGCCTGCTCAATGTCAATGGGTCACATCTGCTTACTTTGACTCTCCTATTACTCATAGACTCCAGCATGTCCTCCCTTTATTCTTTCTCTCTCTCCCTCTCTCTCTCACACACACGCAATTCCCCCTGTGCAGAAAGATGGATGGGATGTTCCCAAACCACAGGTGCTGCTCCACTTGTGAGTCTTTCCTATTCTTCACCACACAGTCCAGACCTGCTCAGTTTTTTTACTTTTACTGGTCTCCCCAGTGGTGGTGACTGTGGTTCTTCAGATGTGGGATAATGAGGAACAGAATATTAGTAATAGAGTATACGATCAATCTCCCTGTCTATTAGTAGCTCAGTGGAAATGAGGCTTTTTTGCAAGAACAAGACAAACCTGATGAACCTGTTGATGTCCAACGCTGCTCCCACAGACATGACCTCTTACCCAGACTGCCACTAGATGGAGCTACAGTTTAATTTCCAACTTGTCTGTTTGCTGGCAACTCTCCTGAAACATAATAGCTAAGGTCGGCTGTGCAAGTTGTGCCACCTTGTGGTGGATATTGGCCTTTGATAGAATATAAAATAATAAAAAGCTCAAACTGTTCTTTGTTGTTAAAGCTTTTTATCCAGACTGAGTTCTGCAATTAAAGAGAGTGACACTAATCCAGGGATGCTTTTACCTCAGGGGTTAATCATGCAGATACCAGGGCACTGTTGGAGAGATTGTTCAGCTAATGCAGAAAAAAAGAAATGATGATTGTGTTTATCCACATATTTGTGAAAACAAAAATTAGACTATTAAATTGTAGAATTTCAACAGTGTGAAGTACATTTTATAGATTAACTTGAGGGTTTTTACGTAATGCCTCATAATACTTCTACTCCACTCTGTTTGAAAGGGAACATACCGTATTTTTTTGTTGCATTTATTTGGTTACTTATTTGTCTTAAGATCTTACATCTGTAAAACTCAGGATGAGCTGTTAAAATTTAACATATTGTCAAAATCAAAAGCTTCAGCATGTGTATACTTGAGGAAAATGTGATGCAAAATTTTTCAATCAGTGATTTCCAATATTTGGGAAGTGACCCCTAAGAAACTGTGTCTCTTTGGGAACTTTGGGGAAAAAATTTTTGTCTGAGTCAGAAGTTCCACCGTAAAAGGGGTTTCCAGGGAACTTCTCAGTTTCATTTGGTAATTGTTTTAGATGTAAGAAGCCAAATTATTCATTAATTTACATAAAAATTTTAAAGATGAGGAAAAAGTTATTTTTAAAAAACTGGTTTTCTTTTTTTCTTCTTTCATATTTGTCAAATTTGACCATTTAAGGACCCTAAAACTGAGGCTGGGGACCATTAAACTAACAAGTTGTATTCACAATCATTATGACTCACTAAACCTCAACCAGCAACAGCAGTAAATGCTGCTTACATTAATGTATCTGTTAATAATTATTTTGTACATAGTAAGCCACAGGGGACTTTCTAGTATAGTCTACAGTCTGCTACTACTCTTAGGTCAAAAAAGAGAAGCAGAGGTTTTGCTCGTAGTGTGGTTTTACAGTGTACAGCATATTTTTTTCTGTGGTATTGGTACTTTCATTTTAATAACTTACTTTTATACTGTTGTTGTCTAGTAGATTTGTCTTTGACCCTAGATCGTCTAAGGTCAAGCCTCAGTTTCCAAAAACATTCATCACAGATAGCACCAAACTTTAGTACTATTAAATGTTATAATTGAGTGTTTCATGAAACCAGTAAGCAAAAAGTCAACTGAAAGCTCAAAAATAATAGATTTATAGTTTTATAGTATAATAAGCAAACCAGATTCTTTGAATCTAAATGATGGAAGTCTAAGTTTGACCCACTGCTGAGAAAATCGAAAAGTTACCAAGCTTGACAGGATAATTACGCCCACTATGCTTGTAATGTTTCATGCAGCAAAGACAAATGTTAGGCCGTTGCTTTGTTTGATCTCAAACTTGTATTACATTATGAAGTGTCTGTATTATTGTCGTCAGATGGTCTCCAAACGAATTACTTGTTTTCATTTTGACCTTATTTACGATCAAATTAAGTCTGCCGAGGATCTGGTTTCCTCACATATCAAATGTTCATTCAAAACAGCACAGCTAATCTTACAACATCAGTTATGAAAGATATGTTCAATTTTGCAAGAGGACATGACACACTTTTGCAGTTCTCTTTTCAAAGTGGCATGAGAAGCATGTAGACCTCCTGGTGGACTCAATGTGACTCCTAGATCCTGTTTATGAACAGTCACACAGTGGATTCAAGAAGTTGTATATCAGCAAATAAAAAATATTTGTAAATGGAGACGGCGATGCACTGACATGCTCAGTTTGATTTTTATTTTATTCTATTTTATTTTACCTTTTGCTTTTAACTCACATGCTTTTCATGTTTTACTGGTCAGTTGTTGGTCTTCCATATTATTTAGCTAATCTTTCTTTATTTTAACTTTTTATCAGAGGTGGCAAAAGTGCACACATTCTTTATATAAGTAGAAATACAGATACTTGTGTGAGAAAGGACACTACAGAGAAAGTAGAAGTACCAACTCAACTTCTTTACTCAAGTAAAAGTAATAAAGTAATGCTGAGGAACTACATTCCCTTAATACACCGTAATAGGAAGTAGGTCATTAACCTTTTTTAAATGTGAATAATGCTTAAACATGGTGTTTTGACCATTGTACTTACTTTTTATTTATTTATTTTGTATTTTTGTCTATTTACCAACCTTGAATATACAGACTATTTTTGACCAGTTGGATGACCAGGCCATATTGTATTGTATGTTGTGTTGTTGTAATGTCATGTTCTTGCTATTGTTTTGGTATTTTGGGTCAGATTCAACACACATATTCACATATACAGCATATCTTGTTACATTTTTGTAAATATTTTAGCAGAGACACTGTAGTTGTTTTTATTTCCTTGAACCATGTCTTATGTTATGACTGTTTCTGCACAAGCTTTGCTGGTCATTTTGTACCCTTCACAAACTTAAAATTAAAAAAAGTTGGGGAGAAAACTACTTAAGTACAGGTTCTGAAATGTACTAAGAGTATTAAAGTAAAAAGTATCCCACTGAAGGCCTTTTCCACCAGCCATTTCTGGGCAAAGCTAACTGAACCTCACGTCATATTAATATAATGC
>JAQLOL010000013.1:6515247-6535228 GCA_029783665.1 Naso thynnoides
TGACGGCAACAGTTCAAACAGTGAGTGTCCAGGGTGAGAAGTGTCCTTTGTAATGTTCTGGGCTTTTTTGAGACAGCGAGAACTGTGTAGTTCTTCCAGTGTGAGGAGAGGGCAGCCGATGATCTTCTGGGCCGTGTTAATGATCCTCTGGAGTGCCGTCCTCCGAGCCACCATGCGGCTGGTGTACCACACACATATACAGTATGTTAATATGCTCTCTATGGTGCACCGATAAAAGGACACCAGCAGTTTCCTGGTGATGTTGTTCCTCCTAAGCACCCTCAGAAAGTGCAGTCTCTGCTAGGCCTTTTTCAGCAGCTCAGAGGTGTTCACACTCCAGGTCATGTCCTCCTCAATGTGGACTCCCAGGAAGTGCAAGTCTGCCACTCTCTCCACCAAGTCCCCGCTGATGATTAGTGGTGGAATGTCTGTTATCTTCTTCCTGTAGTCTATGATGAGCTCCTCGGTCTTTGAGGTGTTGAGGAGCAGGTTGTTTACTCACCAAGCTGTCAGCTGCTCCACCTTGTCCCTGTAGGCGGACTCATCCCCTCCAGAGATGAGCCCCACCACTGCGGTGTCATCCGCGAACTTGACGATGGTGTTGCTGTGGTGGATAGAGGTGCAGTCATACATGTAGAGGGTGTAGAGCAGGGGGCTCAGCACACAGCCCTGTGGGGAGCCGGTGCTGAGACTGAGGGCCATGGATGTGTGATGGCCCACTCTAACCCTCTGGCTGTGACCAGACGGGAAGCTGTTTGTCCACTTGCAGGTGGAGTGCGGAAGTCCCAGGTCCTGTTTGTTCACCAGTTTGTGGGGGAGGATGGTGTTGAATGCAGAGCAGTAGTCTAAGAAGAGCATCCGCACGTAGGTCCCTTGCTGTTCCAGGTGGGACGGTGCAGCATGGAGGGCTGTGGCTACGGCATCCTCAGTATATCTGTTTGCTCTATAAGCAAGCTGGTGGGGGTCAAAACTGTGGGGTAGGAGTGATGTGATGTGACCCCGGACCAGTATTTCAAAACATTTCATCACCACTGGAGTGAGTGTGACTGGCCGGTAGTCATTGAGGCTGGAAATGTGGGGTTTCTTGGGCAGGGGGATGATGATGGAGGACTTCAGACAAGGTGGGACACCGGACTGGGACAGGGACTGGTTGTAAATCCTGGTGAAGACTCCAGCCAGCTTTCAGCACACATCCAGGGATGCTGTTGGGCCCGGCAGCCTTACTAGGGTTGACAGCCCGCAGCGTGTGCCTCACCTCACACTCCTCTATTGTGAGGGATAAGCTGCTGAGAGCCGTGGGGTGTATTGTGGCTGCCTCTGGTGGCTCCACCTCGAAGCAGGCAAAGAAAAGATTCAGCTCTCACCAACGAGGCATCACCTTTGGCAGCTCCGAGGTTGGTCCTGTAGTTGGTGAGATGCTGGACTGCCTGCCACACCTGCCTGCTGTTGTTACTGTCCAGGTGGTCCTTGATCCTCCTCCTGTAGTCTGACTTGGGGGCAAAAGAGCTGCATGAGGCTCAAGAGCCACAGGTTACAGACCCCTGATCTATGCTAAGCTAAGCTAAGCTAACCGGCTACTGCTTATGAGAGCGGTATCATTCTCCCCTAACTCTCAGTGAGTGCCAAATTCTGCATTTGACTGGACATTAGATGGTTTGAGCCAAAATTTAAATGTATGGCTCCATTCTTTACACTGGCATTGGCACTGGACTATAAATAGAGTCACATGTTTGTACAGAGACTGCTGCCAAGTTTATTCATGTGATGTTTTCTGCACAAGAAGGAACTTTCTGCGAAAACAGGACAATGCAGAGTTCACTGGTGTTACCAAAGACAAATGAATAAATTGACAAAAATACACCGTTGACCACACTGGTGTTAAAAACACAGCAAAGTAGAAAGTCCCTGTAACACCAACACCATCACTTTAAGCCAGAACAAAACGGGAAGTAAAAATAACTGTGAACTAATCTTGAGATAACAATTGAACAAAGTGACACAACAATTCTAAGTTTAAAAGCCAGTGATAGAGTAAAATTTTATCAGTCAAGCGAAGTCTTTTAATATGTTTTTTTATTCTGTTTTCTACAAGTGTGTTTCTTATTCTTGTGGGAATGTTTGGGCCCCTTCTGAAAGCTCTCACAACGTGGTGCTATCAGTTTCATTTCCTGGCCTGATATAACTTTTTCAGTCTGAGCACAAGGTGAACATTCAACATGTGGGCTACCGGCTCTTCAGATTTCTACCAAACATCAGTTGTGTTTCTCGGTTTTAATCACAGTGAGGTGAGGGGAAACGGTAATGTCATGATCAAATGAGTACTTCCTTCTGGGAACTAGCTGTTGAAGAAAGTGGCATTCTGAGAAGTCTTACACAGCATCACAAAGCAGCAAAGTGCAGATGATTGACTCTTATTTATCTGCAGGCACACAGATGCTGCATTTGCACAGGAGATAGAATGACTAGTCAAAATGAAAATTTATTCGCTTGTGAACACAGATGATAATTCGATTCAAGTCAAAGTGAGATTAAAAAAAAAGAAATGAGACATTAATATTTGCATAGAGACAGTGGTTTTGTTACATGCTTTTAGCATGAATGACTGAGACATTTTGATATTTCTGTCCACCACTGATTCACTTTTGCTTTGCAATGATGCCATGTTGTTCGCAGTTGTTGCAAAGCAACCTTCTGGATGACTGAAAGTCTTGAAACATGTTTATAATATGTGAGGGGAAATACAATATCAAGACATCAGCTGGCCCACAAGTTATAAAATATATTTTTAGCTTAAAACACACGCATATCATTCATCCTCATCAGTATGAATACTGCATAGTGTAGTATCTGCGTGGGTTCCCCTCGGATACGCTGGCTTCCTCTCAGAGTCCAAAGACATACAGGTTAGGTTACTGGAGACTCTAAATTGCCTGTAGGTGTAAATGTGAGCATGACTCGTTGTTTGTCTGCCCCGCACACACACACCTGACCCTAATTGCTAGGCCCGACACAATTCAATCATGAGTCACTTCCTTCCCTATCATAACCTCAATACATCAGGCAAAAGTAAATAATAATAATATCCAGGTAAATAACTTTACATCCATGAAAATAATTAATCAGACAATAAAACATTGAAAATATGAATGAAAATAAGTTGGCTGTAACACTATTTGTCAGCCCTGTGATCCCTTTTGCAACCCTGCAAAGCTTAAGCGGTTACGGACAATAAATGAATGAATGGTGTAGTGTGCGTAGATGATGTAAATATACTGCATTTATAAAGCCCTTTTCTAATCTTTCGACTACTCAGAGCACTTTTTGCAGCACAAGTCAGTATTCAATCATTCATTCACACACTAAGGGCAAGGTGGCTTCTATACAAAGTGCCGACCTGCTCATTAGAAACACAAACACACACATTCACCCACCAATGGAACAGTCACTGGGAGCAGTTTGAGGAAATGTCTGCATGTAGACCGGAGGAGCCGAGGATGGAACCACCGACCTTCTGTTTGGTAAACAACCTGCTCCACCTTCTGAGCTACAGCTGCTCCGTATATGCATACACCAGTTATTGCCTCCCACTTCGTAAATATCGTTGTAGTATGTATTTCTTTGCACTGTTTGTAGGCTTGTAATTTAAAGAAACACTTGACTTGCACATAGACATTGCTTGCAGTTGGTCATTGTCCACACGGGACATTTCCCTCAAACAAGATTAATTAATTAAGACTAACAACAATGCAAGCGGTGCATGGATGTGTGACACATGTGCTGTGGAGTGGATGCCAGCTGTAGGAGGAGAAAGAGAGTTCACACACAGGCCAGCTTTTATAGCCTAAGAGCCCAGGTGAGCTTTATCCCCTGATGTCACGGGTCAGTCAGGCAGCTGCTGGGGTTACTCACGACAGCCTGCAAGACAATGTGAGGGGTGGCACACTTTTCATATATATTTATATGTATATCAATTTTTTTGTTATCTCGTATGTACAGTATGGTTCTGTTTTTATTTTTATCCATGTTTGTTTAGCATTCACGTCCTTTTTGCAGCTGTATATCTATCTCTGTCCTTCCTGTGAATTGTTTTTTTGAACTTGAATCCTGGTCATAAACAATATGCGTATCAGAAAAGGCCACATCTTCACCGGATTGTCCATTTCTTATCTTTTCTTTAGGTTGACTGTTATGTGATAACTCAAGCTATACACTCTTTTTACTCTATTTTAATTTTTAAACATTGTGATTTTTTAAATACATGATGTTTAGCATCCTCCACGCCAATGATAGATGGATTCACGGGACAAATGAGCCGACAGCTCCTTTACTACGGAGTAGTGGAAATGTTGAGGCCAACAATTGTTTCACAGGTGAGAAAAAGTTGAGAAAAGGTTGAGAGGTCACAAATTAGTCACCAGAATGAAAGGAAGCAGTTATTTTGGTTTTAGTTACATACATGCATGTGCACTGCATGATGACAAAAGGGGAAAACCTTAGTCTGTCAAATTCAGCATTTGTATATTTCCTTTTTGGGCTATAGCATAAGGCACCTCAAGAAGTTTCACAAATAATGTTTCATATTGTCAAATACTGTAGTTGTAATGACTCAGCTGTTACAATTCACACCTGGAGTTACTGGACACTTGCAGGTAACCAAGAATCATGGTTTAGTTAGAGTAATCAGATTCAGTAGGGTTGTGTTTGAGTGTAAAAAATGACTACGAAAGTTTTGATTCTGATCTAAAATAAACTGCACATGGGATTGTAAGAGAGAGATTTCTTCTACACAGTTCGCATGTCGCTGAACTAAGAATCTGCTGACTGAAACATGAAACCTGCAAGAACATCACTTTCAAATGTTCTAGTAGCTTCTTTGAGATTCTCAACTTCAACAATGTCACTGATGGTGTTGATACTGGTGACGTCCTTCCAGTTCTATCTTCACATCATCGATAGTGACAAACCGCACAACTTGTTAAGCTGTTTTTTTATCAGAGTTCAAATGGCAATTTACTTGTTCAGCTTTAGAGCCGCAAGAGCAGCTAAAAGAACCCAGAAGCTACTAGCCGTCATTTGCGAAACTTTACATTTATTGTATATTTAAGATGTGATTACAAGTTGAGCAATCATTCTCGGAAGTAAAATGTGCCTCTGATATCCGCTAATCTTTATCTGTGCCACCTTTTTGAATGCAGCTGACCCAGATTATAGTGATGTTGAGCAGCCCCTTGTAGGTGAGAGCTGCTAATTTATTTAATCTTTTACAATCTCGATCACAGCCCACAGACTGATGTTGGCCTGATACTGGGTCACAGCTCTCATGTATAACACTTAATTCTACTGATCAAGAGAGAAAGCTGTCAAGCCAAAGTGTGAGTCACAGAGAAGAAAGCAGAGACAGAAGATGTGGGAGTTAGAGTCGGTATACTGCAGATGTTAAAATCTATGTGTAGCCTACTTTACAGTTTCCCCTTGACCTTGAACATAGCAGTTGACAGAACACGACAAAAGATCTTTACTTACTTGTGCCAGGACAAAATAATAAAATAAAGTAATAAAGAGGTACAATATTGGCACTGGAGTCCTTTTAGAAATTTTAAAAAAGTAAAAGCAGTGATGCTGTCTTGGGACTGTAACGTTTGTCGGTTCCTTGATCAGTCAATTTACCAGTTTTCATGTTCCCCTTGGCAAGAATTTTTAATTTTTACTATCCAGCTAGTGCAATCATCAGATCAAACTGTCTACTACTTTGGTTATAACCAAATACCTGCAAAGCTAATTGCAGCCCCATCAGCCTTAGCTATGCTTTGTGGTAATTAGCTAATTTTAGCATGCTGCTAAACCAAGACGGGCAACATGGTGAACATGCTAAACATCAGCACTGGGTGCTTGTCAGCATACTGACAATAAGAAGCTCACAGAGACAAAGTCACAGAGATGCTAGCAGTCTTGTTTTAAAAGTTGTTTATCTTGCATGTTTCCATCTGTTGGTCTTATTGCACCCCCAGCTGTCAATGGATTGGATACCTCTTGGGATTCCCAGGTTTAAAGCTGAAGTTGGTAACTTTGGGGTAAACATCAATAACTTTATGAATTCCATTTGGAAAAAATGTCTTGATATAGACAGCTATTAGTAAGTAACGTGGTCTGAGAGTAGGCCTATCATGAGATCTCTGTTTTCCCATCATGCCTCAATATTCAGGATTGGTAAATATCCTATTGCTGCAGTTATTTGCTCAATCAGTGATGCTCTCAGTACTCTCTGTCCTGATTGGCCAGTCTTCACTATGCTTCTTAGCAACAGGTTATGTCGGTACAAGCTGTACAGCTGTTCAAGCCTCACACTGTGACTCGCCTTGCCTCAAATCGGCTCGAGCTCGAGCTGAAACGGACAGTTTACTCCCTGCAACTTTCCCTTTCGTCTCAGTTCAAAGTGGACTTAAAAGTGAGAGCGACAACAAATGAAATAAAACAAAACTAAAACGGGGAAGGAAGGCGGCAGCAGTGTTGCTTCCCAATGAGTCTCAGGTTACAACCAGTCAGATTGTTAGCTTGTTAGAAAAAAATTACCAACTGCACTTTTAAAGTTTCTGCCACTTTCTGAGAGCTTTGATTATAGTAGTGAGAACCACCATGGATGTGAGTCTTTCGAGACATTTATGGGATATCTGGCTATATGAATAAACTTGTCTTTTAAAGACCATCGCTAACCTTAAATGAGCAATAGCCACAATATGTGCCATTGACTATAATGTTTTAGTGGTTGATGAAAGGTAGAGAAGCTACACACAAGTCTATTAAGTAAGATTTTAGCAACAAAACTGAATTGAGCTCAGGCCCTTGTTATTGTATCTAAATTCAAAAATTAGTTTGTTGGGTAAAGAAAATGTTCTTCATTCTAACAAAAGTCATTTAGTCACACTTTAAGTGAAAAATAAACATACTGATCCGTACTGGTAATGAGGAAATATTTCAATCAAAAACGATAGCTTCTTAGCCACACAATATACATTTGTAATAAGGAACTGGAAGGTTAAAAACATCTGTTGTTTCTCTAAAAATCACATCATCAGTGTTTTTTTCTAAACGTCACACAGCAGTCTGGGCATCACCTTATATTCAGAAACCCTCCTGATATGTGCGTAACTTCTTATGTAAAAGTCTGCTTGATGATTCTGGAGAAAAACCAAATAGAAGTTTATGGCATGCCAGTGAAACTGGGAAAGCCCCTTTGATGGCTTGTTACTGAGCAGGAAGATACTGTAAATGGACACACACACACTGTGGCATAGATATTGACAGTCGCCCGTGTTGTGGGAAAGTACTGTGACTGTTGCTGCTGCTCTCAGCAGTGACAGATTGAGTCGGTATAGGAGAACATATCACCACTTCCTGTGTATGTGCTGTGATTTATTCATGCACTGATAGACAACTGCTCAGCATTTGCATCCTGACCGAAATGAGCAATTTTCTCATGACAGCTACTCTTCAGCTGCTGGTAGTAAAGAACAGATGCACACACTGCACGCGAATACGATTCTCACACATATGCACACCAATGCAACCCAATAATCAAAATTTTCTGATCTTTAATTTGGTGTAGAAATAATTTGGTGGATTGGCTGACATGCATCATCTCTTATCTGCTATGTTTTGACAGAAGATGGCCACAAAACATTTAAAGATTATCTAACCATGTGTTTTTCATTTGTGCCCTTTACCCCCACCCCTTTTTTCTGCACCTATAAGCGCAAAAACACATGCAAATGACACAAACCAACACAGGTTTACGTGAGGACAAACTGTGGCTTCACTGAAGAGTTTCACTGAAAACAACCAGGGATTTAACCTTCAACTGGCTGGTGACCACTTTGTTTCTTCTGTCTCTGCAATGATCTCAATCTACTTTGGTTACACAAGGCAAAAACAATGAGGTCTTTCTTTAGACACTTAAACAGCTCAGAAAGAAGATCAAGCGATTAAACATATTCAAACACAACTGCATTGTCGATAAGCAGGACTAAGAGATCAGAAAGAGATAAAATGATCATCTACTTTCCAGTTATGATGCGCTACGACACAAACGGATGGATCAATGATGCATCTGACAATCATTTGTGTCTCTTTCTGTTTTTCGGAGTTTAATTGGTTGTAGAACAGGAAGTTTTTAGTCTTTCCTAACTAAACTATTACTCATTGATTGATTCAGCCTTACACTGAAGAGAACCCATGAAGATATTATCATAATAGCCTTAAGAGAATGTAGCAAAAAGAGGTCTTGACAGCTTTGACAAATAGAAATTAAAATTTAGGCTGCCAGTGGGCCAGTTACAGCATGATTCTCAGTCTAATCGAGGGGAATTATTGCTTGTCATCCTCTGTTTCTTTCTATACACAAATCCCTTTCTTCATACTGTCGGCATCCGTTCTTACAATTATTATTGAGGAATAAATAAATAACATGCATGTAACCATCCTCAGTTGTGGACATATGTCTCCTTGTTCCATCTCTCCTTTTTTCTTTTTTTTTTTTGAACTGTCTCCTCAAAACTTCAGCTTATCAGGCAAAAGTGACAAAAATAATGTTTGACAAAAGGAGACTGGAGTATTAAAGTCATACACGGTTAACATGTAAAGCAATTTTTAATTTGAAAATAGACATAAATCCTCTTAAATACTTTAATTTTTTAAAATAGAAATAGTCAGTGAGATCATGAACTCCCAGTGTTCAGAGAGGATACCGTTTTATCGTCCTTGCATTTTTGCAGTTTGGCGCCCCCTGTTGTCAACTTCTGACACGGTAATGTTTAATCAGTATTAAATCTGTCATAAATAATTATATGTCAAGCCTCGTGTGGAAAGGTGTTGTAAGTTAGCATTTTGCCAAAAACACTAAGAGTAGCACCTCTGGGACTTGTGTATGGTTAAATGTTACGGCACCAAGTCACAGTTACTGTGTGTCCATGCTAAATAAACTAAATATTTCCCGCTTTTTATTGTTTATCAGAGTCACAACAGCCTAACATGCCAGCATGCAGTGGGTCAGAAAAGGGAGACAGCCTGAAAGAATCTTCTTCAGTCCTTCCTAAGACATATTTACTGTGATATATCCATTAGTCCATGTAACTCAAAAATAAGAAAAAAAAAACAAAGCCCAGAAAGACACTTTGAATCTTCGGTAAATCCACTTAATGTTTAGATGATTACAAAAAATCCCCTAAAATTTGGAGTGAAATTTACAGACATGAGCACTTACAATGATTTAATCCACTAAAAGTGACCACACTTTTCTGTATTTGGTAACAGCTTTTATTACCCCATACTTTGCACAATACAAACAAATGCACAACTAGTGTAATATAGGGTAGATGTATCATACTCTACAAGAGCATTACCTCATGAACATCATGTATATATTGATTTTTTTCTCTCTCTCTTACACTCCATCACCCACAGCAATACGAAAAAGTACACAGTTAAGGATTTCAGACAAAAATATTCTATGCCCTTTTTTTTGTAGTGGAGGGAAATCATTCAAAGTCACTAACCATGTCACTCAATATGCAAAAGCAGCAAAAATGAATGCAGGAAATCTGGTATATTTTCAAAGATCAGACTTTGACAAAATGTCACGTCGATGTGAAATAGTGGAATTGCTGAATTTTACATACCAAGTTAAAGCAGGGTTGACTTCAAAGGGTCAGGAAGTATTACTTTAAGCTCACTATTAATTTACAAATTGGCTTGGAAATTGCTTGAGTCTAATTCACTAAATTCTGCCAACTAAAATGAAGACTGATCAACAAAATAATCAATAACCTGGTGCTAGAAAGCTGAATTTTACCTGGACCCATCTGACAGATAGACTGCAAAGCTTCAGGCAGACTGCACATATCTGTCCTATTCAACAAATGGACAAGGCCTCTTCAAACAGGGACATGATAGTATTTGCATAGAGCACTGAGGGAAGTCTGCAAGCTACTGTAAGTGAGTTCCAATTGAGACGTAGAAAAAAGCACAGCTGAAGACAGCTATCATTTAACACTACTTCTGTGTGTGTGTGTGTGCTGCCACTCTTCACTAAAGCCAGGAACTACTGAAGATGCCAGATAAAGCATGAGGAAACAGTTTCTTGTGAAAGTGCTTTTTTCTGTCTCGCTTGTCTTACAGCAGTGGAACCGATGGTTTCTTGTCCAAACCACAGCCATAAATTTTCCTGTCCCACCCTCTGAACACCTGTTGAACCAGCTGTCCTGGGTAGAATTCATTCATTGGGCTCATATCTGAAACAGACAAGCCATGTAAATCTAAAATTAGTCACATTTATTTATGAGATATCCATTTTTTACAACTTAAATTTTTGTGGTTTCGACTTTAGGGGCCATGCAAATGATTTTGCTTGTAGTGTTTCCAATTATTTGATCATGTTTTCTGCATTTATCAGGCAGGCGCCACTTGTAAGACTGAAATACTGATTGTTCTTATAAACACTCACCTCTGCAATCGTTTCCTAATGTCTTTGATCTGCTCATTCTTTTTGGTGAGGATCTCTTTCATGTTGCGATAGGCGGCAGTTTGTTGGAACTTCTTCTCCAATTCCTACACAAAGCACACATAAGCACAAGAAGATAACAGTAAAGAAGCTGAAGGCTCTTTCTGGAAAGAAGAGCTCCGTATGCACCACAGCTGCCAGCGTGTGAAAATAGGAGGGAAATATGCTGTAAAATAAATGTGCTGGCCTCTTAAAACTGACTTCCTTTACATTAGGGCCATTAAGTGATCAGTCACCCCCTATATGTGACAAACATTTCTAGGTTGTAAAGGAGAAGTGTGGTTTCTTGGGGAGGTTTTTTGCACATAAAGCCTTATAATTGGGATATTTCCGATCGTATACGATGTTCTACAGCAATATTATGACAACCGGCGCAAGCTTGAGAGCTGAAGCTCATTGCTAATGTCACAGCTAGCTGAAAACAACAGAGGAACAATACATGCCCGTTTTAAAAGATGCGAAACTCGCCAAATGTTTAGTGATGTCCTCTCATGTACCGACGCTAAACCTCGAAGCTAAACACGGATATATAGCCCAAAAGCGGCTCTTTCAGCTGCTTTACGCAACAAACAGCCATTTCTGGGTTATATATCTGTGTTTAGCTTCCTGTTTTAGTGTCGGCACATGAGAGGACACCACTAAACATTTGGCAAGTTCACATCTTTTAAACTGGGTGTTAATTGTAGTTTTTGATGGACTGTCAGAGTGTCCACGCACCCTGTTGTTTTCAGCTAGCTGTGACGTCTGCAACAAGCTCAAGCTCTCAGGACTGCACCATTAATCCAAATAATGTTGTAGAACATTGTATTTGATTGTACATATACTTACTATAAAGCTTAATGTGCAAAAAAAAAATCTGAACTTTATCATCAACTTGGTGCAAGTTGCAGAAAAAGATCAACCGCAGTGACGAACCTTCTCTGCCAAGGCCAGCTGCTCCTGCACTCGCAGAAGCTCGTGTTTGGAGGAGATCAGGTCCTCCTGCAGATCCCTCTGGGTGACAGCATTGGCACTAAGAGACCTCTCGTAGTCCTCCCTCAGGGCTGCCACTGTGTCCTCGAGGCTGCTGATCTCCTTGGATTGAGCAGTCAGCTTGATGGGCAAATAAACAACATACAAGTTCACGAGGGCTGAATTGTTAATTATCTCTACGTCTTTAAACTAGAGACTTTCCACCTTAATGACAGACAAGAGCAACAGTGTGGTCAGATGGATACGTACCATTTAAGGTCCAAGTTAGCAGATAAACATAAATGACAGCAAAGGTTCAGATGCAATAAATTAAAATATAAAGCAAAAATGGAGAAAAATGAAAAGCAAACACCAAATGACACACAAGAAGATGATGCTATTGGCAAGCCAAACTCCAGGCAGTACCTGCTGTTCACCTTGCACCTTCTGAAGGTCTTTCAGAGCTCTCTCTGCCTTGGTTTTCTCATCAAGTGCACTCATTGCCTATAAATGAATAAGAGTGTAGACTTAAAAACGTAAATTAAACACCGTGTGTTTGAGAAATGTGTGGCTAATTGTTATACCTGCGATTCTAAAGTCCGCAGCCTTGCTTTCAGTTTATCATTTTCCTCTTGTAGTCTTGCTATCTCCTACAGAAATGTAAAGGGCTGTATGAGGACACATCTGTCTTTCATTAATCAGTACATGTAATTCGTGAAATGTCTTTTTTTACCTTGTTCAGCAGCTCAGTCACCCCTCCTCCTTCATTCAATGGTGCCAGCTTGGGTTTGCTTGTTTCCTGGCTTATCTGGAAAATAAGGTTAACTTAAGAACTGAGAAAAAACAGCTCTGTTCTTAGTCTTAAACATGTTGCCTTAACCAAGTTTTGGAGTATTGCATTACAAAGTTGATTTGTTTTTCTTTAGCCATGCATTATGAAACCACACATCAACCTCAGTGAAGTGTGAATTTTTCACAAGGCCTGCTGCCTGACATGTAAAACTACTAGATACGCAAAGGAATGCTGCACGATGCTCTAGTTACTGAGTTTCATGTGGGTATAAGCTCCTTCTAACACATGATTAATGACCACATTGAGGGCAGTGTTTGAAGCTCTACATGTGATGGAGCAGCACATTATTCTCACCTTATCAGAGGTTTTAAAGTCAGTCTTCTCAAATTCGGCCACTTGTTCGAGCAGCTCCCTATACGGGCAGAGAAGAGTACAGAACTGGCAACAAAATAATGAAAATGCAGAAAAAGCTTTAACTCTTCGCAAATGTTCTCTATAATTTCCAAAAGAAATGAAACCCTGTCTATATAACACAAAGAAAGGAAAGTTAATGTCAATGTTTTTTGAGCGACAGTGAATAGAGCGAAACTCATCTCTTATCTATTTCAATATCTGGTCATGTAACTGTCATCTTGCCCCCAAAATTATTGCTGTTGTTGTTTGCTTGCAAATTCGATAATCTACTGTTTGGCGGTTTTGCATCTTTGGCAAGGAGAAGAACACCGTTACTCCTGATGGCTGCTTAAGACTTGTGGTGAACAGAACAGCTCTATGAAAAGCTTAAATGTGGTTTTTAAAAAGCAGCTGAACACACGTAGACCGTGACATGGGGCGTATTCCTTGCTTAAGACACCGTATCAGTCACGTAGGGCCCCTCTAAAAAAAACGTGTTAAGCTTGCTTATCCACCCACTATGAGCACACTACAAACAAGCAATATTTCCAAAACATGCTCAGTGTTTTATGAGGTGAAAGGTAACAGAGGTCAGACGTTACATGAAGTTCACTTGCACATCATAGAGGACAATTGAAACCTGTGTAAATGAACTGTGTAGCTTTACATTGAGCATACTGGCCCGCAGTAATATGTCATAACATGTTGAGCACAGTCCGCTGCAGCAGTGTCAGTCTTACGACCTTTCTGTTCATACACTGAAGTTTAGATCAGATATTGTAAAGATAGTGAACGTTGAAAAGTCTTGCTTCCTCTATCTCACTGGTAAAAAGAGGAACAGAGTGACTTGTGCTTTAGTTTGACATTTGTACGCTGGAGCCGGCGTTTTTGAACTACTGCCATCAATATTCTTAAATTTCAAAACAGATTTCTCTAGATTGCAGCACCGTGAAATGTTATCTCTATAAAAACCTGAATTTATTTGCACTTGAAAGCCAACTGCCAAGAGTGCAAGGCTCAAATCTGATTTATCTTTATTATTGGATTCACATGTAAGTCCTGCCGTGCTCTGTGTCCAGGCTCGTAATATGAAAAAAAAAAAAAATCTAAGGCACTCTTGGCTTCCTTGATAAGTAAAAACCTTTAAAAAGACCTTTAAAGGAGCATACCAATCTATTTTGACTTCTCATCATAATCCCTATCTTTTACAAATGTTAAAATTCGACCATGTGTAAACTTAAGTAGATCTCACACTGCATGTTAAATCCCCATTCACTGCCATTCAAGTTGAAACAGTATAAAAAACACTAAAGGACACGAAAAAGTGCTCGCTATAGGTACTTCACCCTTCTGAAGAGAACATCTGCGTTTATTTGGTCAAAAATCACAGAGAGAGAGAGAGAGAGAGAGAGAGAGAGAGAGGAGCCACTGAGACGAAAGTTATTACGCCCGGAAAAATAGTTCCTTACAAGTGCTGCCCTCCTAGCGCGAACATTTAGAAGGATTTTGACACAGACATACGCTTTAACTAACGTTATCACACATTTTCAGATACTTTCTGTAACGTTTACTGAATAAGAACAAAATGTAAACAAATACGATATCTCACAGATACAGCTATTTTGGTAAAATGGGTGGGGTTTATGGGACCTATGTCACCGATGGTCCTTCAAGGTAATTCTATTTCACTCTACAGACTTCAATAAATTAAAGGACTTCACAATGACAGGTAAAAGTTAAATTGCATATCTAATTGATTATAGCGTATGATTTAAAGAGCCAGTTCACCCAAATTACAAAAGACATTTTTCATGGAGCCGTTGTTGTGACTAAGACTTCACAATTTTGAGGAAATTCTAATTGACGTTATTTGCAGTGATATTGCGATATGATTTGCAATACTAAAAGGAATGATCATTTTTACATCATTATTTTTCTTTGATTGATAAACATATTAGAATGATTATGGTGTGATTTTTTGGCAGGGATGTGTATTAAAGACAGATGTTTACTTAAGTCTGCAGAATATGATGTGGAGGCCAGGACAACTCTGCAGCATAGCGACATTTGAATTAATGGTATTTTGACAAAATTGTCACCCATAAAAATATGCCTCAATGCAATGCAGAAGGTCATACTGCGATTTCAATTAAAGTTCAGTTCATTGTGCGGGCCCTGGTTGTGATCACCAATGCGGAAGAAAGATTTACTTTGGCTGCGGAAACTCCAGATGTTAGAATTTTTAAGTGGCAAGTAGAGACCAACTTTTCATTTGAAAAATTTAAAAATTGCCTTTCTTAAAAAAAAAAAAAAAAAAGGTTGTTACTCAGGTTAACACAAACGCCTACCTATTATTGTTTTGTTCTGAAGGTTGAAAAAAATCTAAAAAGAGCAGTAAGCTATATAAGGTCTGCAAATGATCCTGATAGGCACATTGTTTCCGGGCGATACACTGACTCATTGCTCTTTAAATCCAGTTTTCTGATGCTTTGGGATTATTGACACTCACCGCTCACCCCAGCTCCACTGTATTGTGCAGGCGAAAGAGACTGTAAAACATGATGTTTTGTACTTTGAGTGAAATGACCTTAAAATACAGAGTGAATGTGGCAGATGTTGCGGTTTTTCCGGCTAACCAAACATCACAGCAAAGAGGAAACCATTCTAGTGGAAAAAAGGTTTAAATTCACATTGCGCATACAAACTCGTGGCTTGGCAGTGACCTTTCTGAATGGCATGTACGGTAACACGCAAGAGATGTGGATCTTAACAGCACTGGGGAGGATGTGGTGCAAAGTGGAGGTGTTCTTATGAACGCGAAGGTACAATGTGTGTAAAGAGGCTGAGCTCCCCTCTAACTTTGCTGTGAAACTCTGTTTGACCTTGAACTGTCACAGTCTTGTCGATCATTTTAATCTGATCATGTTTTTACAGATAATTTCATGTGAATTACTGTTCCTGCATCAGAACTCTGAATATCAGATATGACTTTTTGCGGATATACAAGACCCTTATATCTGTACAAGAATGTTTTTATTAAAATTTGTGTTGACTAATTATGAAATATTATAATTCAGTACTACGGAGGCGCTGTATATACATTTTGTACAACTGTGAGAGCAGACCTGACTGTCCCCTTTTATCAAATGTTCCCTAGATGTTATTAAAATCCTACCTGAGCATTTTAACAGAACGCCTGAAACTGAACCTTTCCCACGGCTCACCTGTTCTCCAGCTCAGAGATGTCGCTCTGCAGTCGGAGGTAAAACTTCTCAGCCTGAGAGAAGAGCTGCCTGAGCAGCAGCACGTTTGTGTGGGCTGTGTTTATGAGCTCCATCTCCACCTCCCCACGCACCACCACCTGCAGCCCATCCAGCATCTCCCTCACCTCGTCCACGGTGAAGGTCTCCTCCACCAACCTTCAGAGAGAGAGACATACATGCTCACATTCACACATAATGACAACACTTTTAAAACTGAAAAGCATTTAATCTCTGTTCACTATATTAGCTCCTTAATACATAGGGGTCTTCAGTTAAGATAACAGGAGCAACATTTCTACACAAACGATGCCAAAACCCGAAGTATCACCAGTCACCTGCTGTCTTTGAGTTCTTCAAAGCATGAGTCAATAGTCTTTAGCCTCAGGACCCTTTTTGAACGTGCAAATCGCATGTAGTTGATTACTTCATTCTGATGGTGTTCATTAAACCCAAATTCAGCCTACATGGAGACAAGAAGAGAAAACATGTATTTATTGTCACCAAAGATTAGAGATGGACAGAGAGAGGCTGTATGGAAACCACAACTAGCTTATAAGCTAACTTCAAGAGGATTTCCTCTGCTAATATGAGACAGGGCCTATTCACATGAGCTGGTAACGTTACATACAGCTGCGGTGTATGATGATGCTCGAAAATAGCGCAAGGCGTTTAGCATGCTAACTTTTAAAGCAAACAGGTGGCCCGACTATACACAAACTGCAAAGAAGAGTAACGTTAGTTACTTACCATGGTGGCTGTAGAGCTAACGTTAATGTTACTGAGTTAGCTAGCTCGTAGATTTAGCTGATCCAAAGAAAAATAGGTGTTTTAACCTCTAATTTAGGCCACGCAGCCAACTGACAAGAAGCTAAAGTCGCTAAAGCTGCTGGAGTCGAAGGTTCTAGTAACGTTAAACTATATAGTACTTAAAGTTAAAGTCATTCGGTGCGCTAAACGGGAGTTATATTATAGCAATAAGATTATCCGGCGGATTGGCTAGCTTAGCTATCCAGCTAGTGTTTGCCTTGAGAATGCCTTGGCAACGGAGAATAGCGTCATTGCCTTGGTAACTAGGGGTGCGTTCAACAGCGCTACGTACATCATGGAACACAAACTAGTCTGTTCACCATTACTAAAATAAAGAGCTAAAAGTGCAAAACTTTATCATAAAAGATTCTTGTACGTAAATATTGGCATTTGTTATATGATCTCTTTCATCTTGTCATCTTTAAATTTTATACTACATAAATTTCGCTGATGTGAAAAAAGTGTTAATTAAAAGCACTCAGGCACTTCCTACCGGCAAGCTCCAGATGTTTGAGAGGCAGGGCCGAAAATGTTTTTTAAAAAAAAGAAAAGAAAAAAAAAGGGCACCTGTTTGTTTCAGTGGGAAACCAGCGCACAAGAAGTCATCATATTGTGTATCTATAGTGAAACAAGGGCACTTTGCAATGTTTTGTTCACTGTCAGGGCACCCAAAAGGACATTTTGTTCACTGGAGGGGCACCATAGAGGGCACTCAACCACGTTTTGCCCATTAAAAGAGCACCCAATGGGGCTCCTTACCATGTTTTGTCCACACTGGAAGGGCACTCTAGGGCACCTCATGTTTTATCTGCCATAGGGGCATCCAAGATGGCACCTTTGCAGTGTTTTTAAACATTATTGTTATGTGTCAAATACACTTTCCCCTCAGAGATCAGGTTCTCCCCCCAACTCTAACCCTAACCCCCATAGCCCCGCCACCATCTGAAGCTTGGTTCGCCACCAAGAGACCACCAAAACCCTTACCGCCAAGATGTAGAATGTGTATAATACAACCGAAACACACATTTCACAACTGTGTTGTTTTGTTTGGAAAATGGGGTAACAGAGCCTAAACTATGTTTGTCGCGTTATACTGACTAATACAATACCTGGACATATTGATCATATTTCTCTTTGAGTTTGGTTTTTCCCCTTAATTTTTCAAAAAAATATAAAGGTTGAATTTAGCGATATCAGGCTGGAAATCAGAGAAATTGTTTCTTGGAGGATAAAAAGTCTGCAGTACAAATTTGAAAGATATTTGAGCTTATTTTTGTATGAACGCTATCTGACAGTGGCCTATCAGCTTTCAGAAAGGGTTCCACGTTTTGAGATTTTCTCAGTAAATTGCAGCGAATGTTAAGGCCTAGTCCATTTGTTGGGACAGAAAATCATCTGATGTAGTTCCTATCTAAACAGCTAAACAAAGATCTAGTAGCAACATCACTCAATTGCTTTTCTTTAAAAAATAATAATGGGGGGGGGGGGGTAAAAACACAAAGAGATAATGATTTATATGTACAGGTTTATTATTACAGGCTTTGAAGAAGGTAATTTAATTATTTGCACATGTAACACCAAACTTGCAGTTTGGCTTGCTGCAGTGTATCCTATGCAGCAGTAGATGGCAGTATTGAGTTAGAAAAGAAGTGTGAGCACATGCACTGAAAATGTTGAGGTGTATAACACAGGACATGTCTACATGAAAAGAAATCTGAAATTTAAAGTCCCCTCGTCCCAGACTATTTACTGTATACGGACTGACCAATCAGCTATCCACTACGCTGAACCTTGATTTCCTCTTTTTGTGCCTCTGCTCTGATTTATATTGTTTTTGGATGCCCGACTCACACGGTAGCCCTGATGCACCTTTTTTGTTGTTTTGCACCATTTTGTTTTGTTTTGCCTTCCTTACATGAATCCCCCTTTTTGTTCTTTGTTCTTTGCACTGTAATCTGTGTTTACCATCCTCATCGAGATTTTGTATTTTTGTAAAATGTTCAATAAAGTTTAAAAAAAACAAAAAAACATGGAACATGTCTGCTCCTCAGCAGCACTCAGCATTTGGAGCCTCCTCACTCACCCGTGCCTTTTTTTATTGTAAAATGTCAGGAACTAAGAATTCATAACAGGAAAGATATGGCTTTATTACTGACACTTTAGAATGCTTACGACTGCGAGACAATTGAATTTCACATTTTCCTGACATCAAGTATAGCCTAAAAGGTCTTTGTTTTTGGCACTTTACTCTTACTGTACATTTGCTATAATATTATCATCATTACAAGCAGAGCAGTAAACAAAGGTGCATTTTGATTTTGAGTTGTGATTTGCTCTTACGCAAACTGATTTTTGTAACAGGTTAAGGATCACTGGTTCCACAAGCTTTGAATTGGGTTGCAAAATCAAATCAAATCAAAGGTGACATATGAATGACCACATATAATGCTATTTCTAGTGTGTTTTGTTTTACTGTTTTCCTCTGTAACTTCATACACATTTCATCGCGCCTTCCGAGTCCACCAGTGGTTGAAATAACTTGTCTTCATGTAGGCTGTGCCAAATAAATCTTTATAGATTCTGTATCCTCATCTCTTCTCACTGAAGCCTAAAGGACCCCACTATCCATTTTGTGAGGGAGGTTCCTAAGAAAAAAGAAGGAAAGTTTTTTCCTCATGTCTCTCAGCCTGTAATTAAATTAGACTAACGGGCAGCGCATGGTTGGTCACCTAATCAGATGCCTTACAACGTGACCAGTCTATGCTGCCCCGTTCAAGTTTACTGTGCAACATCAGTCAGTCACAAAGGCCAAGATGTTTCCCCTTTACCTTCAATCGCGGTGAGTCATTTACAATTTCACACAAGGACGAAATCACAAGGGTTAAACCATATTCTATAGTTACAAGTCATAGATTGCTCATAAGTCTTTGTGAAAGTTCCATATTTGGTTGCTGCTGTTCTACAGTGGTTAGTTGCAGTTACTTTTCATCGTTTAAGTATTTTAGCGGTTGTGCCTCAGCCAAAATTAGTGGACGTTAAGGGCATATCTGCAGCAGGTCTACAAACTACACCTGCTTTAACATACTGGCAAAGAAATAAAATTATAGAGGAATATAGGTTATTGCAAGCACAAAAGTACAGGAAAAAAATAACTGAATGAAAGAATGTAGATTTACAACCTAATAAACAATAAAAAAAAGATATTATAATATCTTTCTAGAC
>JAQLOL010000013.1:6537775-6570986 GCA_029783665.1 Naso thynnoides
TTGACAGTCTGTGTTTAGTTGTTAAGATATGATTGGTCCCATTTAGATGTTTGACACAATCCTTTTCGCAGTGCACCAGTATAAATATGGACTTTCACAACTATCCACATATGGCGAAGGCTGTATTTGTTAAAGTTTTTGTTAAGTTGTGAGACCTGTCTGAAACAAGTGCGCATGCAAATGTAGTGTACTTTGCTTTGGGCCTTGTTCTGTTTATTAGGCTTTATTTACTTTACTAGTCTGCTTTGTATCTATGTCTTTCCCTTTTTGCTAAGCAAGGATAGCCCATGAATAATTTGCTAATGATCTGCATACAAGCAGAAAGAGGTGGGAGGGGGTAATCACGTGACCCAGTCCTGCAATCCGCTTCGGCCCTTTTGTACGCTCATCAAAGTCACATAATAAAAACTCCACTGCCCTCTGCAGCAGCAAAGAGCTCACTGTGCGCTGCTTGCTGCTGCTAACATCTCCCATTGTGTGTTCCTTCAGCTCCTCTCTTTGGATTAGATTCATTGTGCGGGGCCATGAATGAGTGATTGAAAAAAAACTGTAGATGCAAAACTTGGCTCTGGACTGTTCCTTGCACCCTTGTGTCTTCCACACAGGCATTAATTATTGAGATGCTGAAAGTGGCTCATTTTTTAAAGGCTCCTTGCCGGTGTTGTGGCACCTCAGAGTAGCTTTTATTTGCACCCCGCCCTCTTTGAACGGTCTCCTTGATGAATGGTGGATTCCATCATTTGTGGTTATTTTCCTGCTCTCTGCTTCACTTGCACGCTGAAGTGGGGAGGAAGGAAAACTAGAGTCAGATTTTTTCCAGGATCCTGGCAGAGTGCTGACACAGGTTCCCCTTGTCACAGTGCAGCGGCCAGCAAATTACTGCACCGAGGATCGAGGAGGCACTTATTCCCTCCATTTGCTCTGTTGTGGTCCGTCTTTGATGCCTTCGTCTTTGATTTGTTGACACAATATCTCGCAAAGTATCAGTTCTTTGGAAAAGGAATCCCCTTCGGATGTAGTAACAAGAACACGGATCCTAGTTAATTTGTCGTCTGTATTCGAGAACTCTGGCTGCCTTCAAGTTGAATTACAAAGATTTTTCATTCACATTAGATACTGTTCCATAACACTAAGCCTGACCCCTGTTTGTCCAAAGCAATCAATAGATCACACTGTGTTTGCACCAGACTTTATTGACACATGCTCAGCTGGTGCACTGTTGTGTTGTCTTTGTGCCTGTGGTATCAGGGTGGAATGAAAGACCTTTACTTCCTCTGTTTTTGCTGAACAGATGTGTCCCAGTGGCTCCTTTCAAAGTGAGCCTCTGCAAATGCATGCGTGAAAGAGAGCACGAGTACATTAAGGCAGGCTAGTTTATAATAAACTAAGTCATGTGGTAGCAGCTTGATCGATGATATGGCTCATAGCTGAAGTAATGACAGTGAAGAATCGGTCAGTTATAGAGTAAAATGCTCTTGTCTGTTGTTCAATCGTCACTCTTTACTCAGCATTACTTCTGTAGCTGAGGGAGTGCTGGTGGGAGTTTCTTCTTCATCTGCAAAATGTTGAATGGCTGTGTGAAGTGTGTGTGGCAGTATACTGGAATGTTTGTTACATAAAGTGGTTGTAATAATTTGTGAAGGTTCAAGTTATATGGTCACTCCTTAAAGGACCATACCAGTCTATTTTTGACTTCTAACCTTTCACAGAGATCACCCCTATCTTCTACAAATGTTGTTCAAATTGGACCATGTGTATACTTAAATAGATCTCAGGCTGCATTTTTAAACCCCATTCACTGCCATTCATCTTGAAACAGGGTAGAGAAACACTATAGGATGCATGAAAGTTGCAAGGTATAGGTAATTCATCCTTCTAAAGAGAACGTCTCCGTCTCTGGAGCCTGGAGCCATGGAGACAATTTAATATTATGCCTGGAAAATAGGTCTTTACAAGTGTTGCATTCCTAGCTTGATTATTAGCCCGAAGTTGTCACACATTTTCAGGTACTTTTTGTAGCATTTATTGAGTATGGACAGAATAAAACAAACAGGATATCCTATGGATAAAGATATTTTGGAAGACACTGGATACGTATGTGGCTGATGTCGGCAAAGGACAGTGACATGTAGTAACACTGGTTTGGTCCTTTGTTCATTATTTTTCTAATGTGAAACCAAACGTAATACTTTCCCTCAAGTGATGCTCAAATAAAGAACTTTTCACCAGTTTTTCTCTGAAGCATTTTCTGTGTTGAAAATGCAGAAGGGTTTTCTTTTTGATCTCAGACACAATAACTATTCTTCCTTTGTGTAGGTCCTGTGAAAAGATGAATGTCGTCAAAGAAAACAAAGACCTGGCATGTTTCTACACCACCAAACACTCCTGGAGGGGAAAGTAAGACACACGACTTGTTTTTTGATACTGATTATATTTCAGGGCTGGTGACATTGTGTAATTCACATCCTCTTTGTACTGTGTTTGAAGACAACGTGAACCTGAACTCTTTCCTTCATCATCTCAGGGAAAATCCTGAAATCCTGATTCAGAACTTCCATTGTGTTTACTTCCTTACCTTAGCCAGGGATAGGAGATCTGCAGACCACTGTCAGCAGTCACTGATCAGCACTGGTGACATGTGTTTCGTAGAGCTGCACTGTTTTATGAAATGTAACCCAGAGAAAGAAGATCCTGGCAGTAAACACAGCACAGAGCACTACTGGCATTACTGTATCGTACGCATACAAAACGGCACGTGTAAGATGAAGCTGTCATTTTAATGGGATTTATTTATGCAGACATAAAAACAGATGTGAATTTGTACCGTGTATTACATTTGAATAAGGGCTGCATACTGTATCTACAATATAAACCTGTCTTAATATCACACAAGGTTTCTGTTTATGTTCCTTTTTTGGATTATATTACACATTTAAACCAACATAGGCCCACACCTGAATGCAGAAATAGGGTGGCCCCTGATGGATGGGCAAGTTCCAGCTGGAGCTGTGAGCCAGTGCGATCACATTACCAATACCTGCTCTCTTAATGTCTTTGTCCCATTATGGCCGGCCATTGACTTGGGTAACTTAAGCAGGGCTGCAGAGCATTAGCCATCATCAGGGCTTCATCCTGCTAATGCTTCCTGAAGTGTCCGTCAGAGATGAGCGTTGATACGTGTGTGGTGGACAAAGCAGGCTGTCCATGACCCTCCTGACCAGGATAGCACACGGTTTAGAGATGAATACTTGATTTATCAGTAATTTATTGATAATAAACATTTTAAGGTTATTTATAAGAGAGGAACAAAGAGAGTGCATGAGTGACATTTTATTTGGTGAATATGTAATGGAACTCTTTTATAAATGAAGTGTAATGACAGTTGTGGACATCAGTGTTCAAATGATGGCAGACAGATTCGTTCTTGACAGCAGACTCATAAATGGGCCAGACACAATTCAATTGGTCTGCCACATCTGCAGCATGACAGGAATACAAGTCACAGCTTTGATCGGCAGCTAAAAGAGAAAGTTAAAGTGTTCTGTCAGGTATCCTTTTTTCATCTTTGTTCTTATCGACCTTAGAGACAGTGTGCAACTTTTGTCTTCTGTGGGTCATAAATCACAAAAACTAATTCTCCACTTTTGTTTTCATCATCTTTTTTAGTCTCAGATAAAACAAACTGTTCAGACTGTAATTTCCTGCGAGTGTTACACTTAGAAGAAATAAATGTAAGCCAAAAATATACCGTGTTTGTGTGACTCAACAGTTTAATTGCCCGTGAGCTACGAGAGAGGAAACTGTTTCAGGTAGTCACAGGTTCAGCTCAGACATAAATAGTTACTGTGCCACAGACGAGAGGGTCACAACTTTCTCTTTATTAATAAAAAAAAGTGTTCCCAGAGGAGAACTTTAATTAGACTCATCTGTGATTAGTTCGCTTCTATGACAATACAAGAAACACTGTCATCTAATTTGCATGTTAGTAAGTATTTGGCATTATTTAGTGTGCAAACGTCTATAAATGTTTTATTTCAAATTCAGATGTAAAACAGTCAGACCTTTGCTCCTGATCTTAAGTTTTACACACATGCTCCAAAGAATTTCTGCCAGACTTTTAACTGTTGAACTAAACAGCAGATTGGTCTGATGTCAGGGGAGAGTAATAAAGAAAGCCACAGTGATGTGGTTTTTCTTTGTAGTTTCCCTTATTTGCTGTCTGGTTTCCTTTTTGCATGTCTAAAACAAGTGTTTCCTGGTGTTTTGAATTGCATGGCAAGTCAAGTCGTGCATATTATGTAGTGTTGTCTGAGCTGTTTATCAATTTAAAATTATGGTTTAACCTTTTTTTAATTTACTTTTTTTTTAAACAGAGATTTGAAGAAGAGAAGCGGTTGTTAAGAGGGTTAAATCAGATACAGGAAGTTGCTTAATGTGATGGATTATGAAACTCTGGAAGTGGAAGGAAAAGCTCAAAACTTAAGACATGTTGTACAGTACCACTGAACAAAAAGTATCTGTTACTTATTACAGGCTGTATATGTGGTGTCAGCTGAACCAGTAAAGCAAGTAAGTTGTTAGATTTACTAGCCCAAAGTGGAGTTTTACTTTCCCCCAGTCGGGAAAGCCCTATCACTAATCTGTGTCGTGGGTTTCCATTTTTTTCTTGTATGGAAATCGAGATGAACATCACATCTGCTCTCTATGACAAAATAAGACATTATTAGCAGACATGTTTTTTACCGCCATGACTTAGCTACTACAAGACAGTTTCAAGTCTGTGCTTAGTTGATTTTCACATCTTTGTTTGGATGGAAACGTGACTCACAGCAGCAGGATTTGTGGTCAGCTTGAATGTAAAAGGATTTACTTTAATCTCATTGTAAAACACTTTCCACAGAAATGTTTTTTAGCACTTAACTTTGACTTCTCTGTCCACAGCCAGAGCTTCAGCCTCTCATCTATACTTAAAACTGCATAACTTGATTACAGAGTAGGCTTGACAGGCACTTGGTGCATTTCTGTTCACACTTAGATTAGCATGCTTCACACAGGAAATCAGTCTGTTTCGGCCATCTTGCTGGTTATCTGTAGGAATGTCCTTCATGATCTGTATGGTGTTATGAATGCTCTCATTATGTTTAAGGATGAACTCTGCATCTTTTAGATCTTTACCATCAGAGTATTGTACACAGTATATATATAGCAAAGCGAGTGATAAGATTTTGGCCACTCAAACCATACTGATAGTAGCTGTGACCTCTTCATACCAGAGCCCGACTGATATATCTGTTTGCCAATATTATTGGCTGATATTGGCCAATTGCAGATATATCCGTATCGGCAATATGTTCTCAGATAAGTGCCGTTATTAAAACTTTATTTAAGGCTGGAAAAAATGCTTTGACTTGTAATTTAAAATGGTGTAATTACGTAGTTTGTCCAGCAGAGGCTGGTCCATTATGTAATTGGTGATAAGTGAAGGGTTAGCTGTTCTGTACACTGGTTTTTGGAACAAAGTTTGTTAGGTATCCTGCCTCCATTTAGTATCTTTGTCACACGTATCTGATAACCTCATTCAAAATATTATTTATAGAATATCGGCTGATATATTTGATATTGGAATTTTCTTACTCTCTAATATCGGCATTGGCATCGGCCCCAAAAATCCCATATCAGTTGGGCCGTACTTCATACACGACACAAATTTGTTCATAAAAACATCAACAAAATCTTCTCCTAACTGGCTCTATTGTTGAACGCCTTGTGTTGTCTTGTCACAGACTTACAGTAGAACTGTGATTCATTGTTGATCTTGCAAACTCACAGTGACCAGAGAGGGCTGGATATTGTCTATGTACTAAAATGGAGTTAAGAAAAAAAAAAAATCAGCCCACTCAGAATGAATAATTAACCAGGTTTGTGCTGACACCCAGTTAAAGCCTCTTAACACAGAGGTCGAAATGTGCAGAATAACAGCAACCTGAGATCAGGACAGAGTCGGGGTCTCAGACTTTATGGCCCAAGATGATGGGAGAAGAGATCAGTGGAAAGGAAACAGAATGTGAAGAGACAATTAGACAGAATAAATATATTTGTACAGGATTTCTAATGGTCACTCAAACAGGACACAGCAGTTGTATAATTGTGCAGAGTGAAGAAGACTGACGATGGGATGTGTCCTGACCCAATATTTTACTTCAGCCTTGCCTCAGGCGAGTCCTCTCCTGTCTGTTTATGTTAGTCATTTACTCTGTACACAAGCATAAATGTGTGATGAGGAAGTAACCTCTTGATGTGACTTCCTTTTGCTCCGACTTTTAATAAAACTAGCCGGTAACTTCACCAAACCTCCTAATGTTATCCAGGCCTAATGAGGATGTGCAGAAACGAAAGCAGCTACATCAGCATCTTCAGTGGGAAGCCAGATAGTGCTATGGAGGTGCAAGAAAGCCATGTTTTACGTAGATTAATGTGCATGGATACTAAATACAAATAAATGTGATGCATGTACAGACTGCCTGCTTCAACCTAAACCTCATCAGACTGTATTCTTACATACCCAAACTGCTTAGATGACCCATTTTCAAGTCACACACCGGACAGAATGTAATGAATTTCGCACAAATGTCAACCGAAACTGTTGGCAGACCACAAAGCAGTCAAGCACACAGACACGCTTGCCTGCTCATTCACACACATACACACACACTCAGTATAACATGCAAAAAGATTGGCAAAACATTGTTTCACACTTCCTTCCTACCATGTGAGAAAGCCCTTCTCTCAAAGCAGTTTCGATGAATTGGTATCCGTTTTTTTTTTTCTTTTTTTCTTTTTTATGTGACGTTTTAGAGTGACTCAGATCTGCTAACGTACGAAAAGTTGGCCTTTTTTTTATTTTAAAAATGTGAAGACACTGATGTGGTAGATATATGAAAATAATAGCAAATGCACCAGCAGTAATGGCTTCATCTGTTAGGTTAGGCTAATATTCATGAATCACAGCTGCTTGAGTCTGGGAAAACGTGTCCGTGCTGGAAATGGTGGTGATAATTTATTCTGCATTTTCATCACCATTAAACGAGCAAACTGTCCGAACTGCAGCTTTAAAAGTGGCAGTTATTGATCTCCTATCATCATCCAATCACCCTGTTTGTGCCTTATCTCAACCACTGCCTAATAAAACTGTCTGGAAACGGTCATAATCAACCTGTGTGTGAATGATATCATCAGTCAGCTGAGGTGTGATGTCACCTGTCCTTGACTCATCATTACCTCATAGAAAGCCTACAAAAGGATTGTAAATGAATCTTTTCCTGCCCTCTATCTGATGTAATGGAGCTTTATTAATGTGATGATGTATATTTGGCACAGTTCAGAGTTATCAGGGCTGACTGGATCTGTTAGCTTTGTTTCAGCCTACCCCCACATGCTTTAAACACTAATGCTTACGATTTGTGACTGCCTGTGCCTTTGTAGGTGTTAGTGATGGGTAGGCTGCGTTTCTGACTCATTTCTGTGTTCTAGGTACAAGCGAGTCTTCTCAGTGGGGACGCATGGCATCACCACATACAACCCAACCACGCTAGAAGTAACAAATCAGGTCAGTGTGTGTGCGGCCTGTCATACAGTGCCTCAGTGGTGCTTGTGGAAAATGCTATTCCTGGATCCATGTGGCTATTGAAAATCCATTGTTGCACATTGCTCTTTTGCTTAAAGCTGAAATGTTGTATTTTTAACATTTTCAACACATCCTTCAAATATGTCAAGCTATCAGCTCTGCAGTGAACGTGCAACAGCGTTGCTTGATACTTATTTAGAACATTAAACACATCATTATCAGTGCCCACTAAACATGAGCCCCTCAGTAAAGTAAATGGCTAAACAGAAAACTGCTTCAAGCTTGTTTAAAAGAAACAACTACAAGTGATGTAAGAATATTTTTAACTCTTAACTTGAAGCCAGTTTCTTAATTATTTGTAGTCAGTTCATAAATGTTTAATAAAGTGTTTTTTGCACACTAAAATATAGTTGTATGCAACCATTAAGACATTTTTAATGTTAAACAATATTCCATATTTGTCAACATTTACAACTTCTCTTATAAAGACATATTTTTTATTATATTAATTAGCACTTGACTGATATATGTTTGCTGATATTATCAGTTGATATTGGCCTAGTGCAGACGTATCACTATCGGTATATATGTTTTCCAGCCCTGATATTTAAACTGTCTAGAAAGGCTAGAAAAAATACTTGAACTAGTGATTTAGAATATCGTAGTTCTGTAGTTTGTCCAGCAGAGAGCGGTCTGTTATTTAATGACTAACAAGTGACGTGTTTTCTGTTCAGTGCACTGATGTTTGAAATAAAGTTTGTTAAAATATAAGATATTCTGCATCGTTTACATATCTTTGGCACAAGTATTTAATAACCACGTGCAGCTAATATTGTGTGTGTGTGTGTGTGTGTGTGTGTATAGTACCAGCCAAAATATGGGATGTCAGAATTTTCTTGATCCAAATTTCAGTTGGGCATCAGCCTCAAAAATCTTTTCTTTTTCTTTTTTCAGCCGGGCCTTAATAGTAATGTATTATTAACCATTTAATAAGTAATTAGATAATACTTTTAAAAGCTAGATAGGGGTATTATGTAAAGCGTTGCCGGATTTAACAGATTTTAAATGTTTGAATCGCGGCTGTGTGACTATAATAATGTGCTTTTGTCTCTGTTGTTGCTGCCTGTGGTACCAGTGGCCTTATGGAGACATCTGTGGTATCGGTCCGGTAGGAAAAGGTCAGGGAACAGAGTTCAACCTCACATTCCGCAAAGGCAGTGGCAAGAAGTCTGAAACGCTCAAGTTCTCCACGGAGCACCGGACAGAGCTGCTCACAGAAGCACTGGTGAGGAGGACAGACGCTCACAGCTGCATCACTTCACAAAGACCAAACAGGCCTCGTGAAACATATTTATCAAAAGAAGCGGTCTTTGATGTGGCTTTTCCATGCTTTCTAGTTGAGTCATAGCTGCATATTTTGCTGTGTCGTCTAAAAAAGAGCAGCAGCAAAGTCGCATAGATGCATTCTTTGGGAATGCAGCGCTTGCAGATCTCAGGCCTTTGACTTGCTGAAGGAGCTTATCATGAAAGTGAATCGGCTGATAGTTTGTTGCTGTGATGAAATAAACTCATAATGCTGATGTGTTTAAAGACTGCAACAACAATGGGTATTTCCCCACAGAGCTGATTAAATGTATTTGTAATTTTACAATGAAGACAATACATCATAAGTGTCACACAGGGAATATTTTTTAATAGTTTTTTTTTTTTTTTTCTCATTCACAGAGATTCAGAACAGAGTTTTCTGAAGGAAAGATAACAGGCAGAGTAAGTACTGAGATCTGTTGATTAAAAAATAATCAATTTATGCGTATTTTTGCCTTTGTAGTTACATGTAAATAATAATCTTTATATGTGCTTAACAGCGTTACAACTGCTACAAGCACCACTGGAGTGACACTCGGAAGCCTGTGAGTTTAGAGGTGACACCGGGGGGCATCGACCAGATTGACCCACACACCAACCGTGTCATGTGTTCCTACGACTATCGTAACGTAGAGGGTTTCGTCGAGATCTCTGATTACCAGGGGGGATTCTGCATCCTGTATGGGGGCTTCAGCAGGCTGGTATGCACTCATATAAAATTTCCGTGTGTGTGCTGTAATGGGTTTTTGCAGCAAATTGAGGTTTCTTTTCACTCCCTTTTCCCATGCCTCTTTCTCCTAGCATCTGTTTGCCTCGGAGCATCGGGATGAAATCATCCGCAGCGCCATAGAACACGCCGGGAACTTCATCGGCATCACGCTACGACTGAGGAAGGAGGCTCTGACCTTTGAGAATTTTGTGACTGATAGGTTGGGGAAGTACAGCTCAGACGAGAGCATCACTTCTCTGGCCGAGTTTGTGGTGCAGAAGATCACCCCTCGACACCCGGTTAGAACACTCACCTTCTTCTTCTTCTTCCTCTGTCAGTGCTGTGTGGTTCTTGAAGTGTGTATGAGGGACTCCCATAACAGATTGTCAAGGAGTGTACTTGAGAAATGTGCAGGAGTTTCATATTATTATTTAATGTGAAACCCTTTAAACCCTGAGGCTTCCCTTTTCATCTCAGCTTTACCTCTGATTTAGTGGGACTTCATCAACTTTATTTGACATCATTTTGTACTTTTTCTTTCTGCGCACTTCTGATTTCAGATGTGCAGAAGCAACACTTGTTACCTGTATTTGCATGGAAGAAGGTCTCTTACCAAAATATGCTTTGTGTAAAAGTTTGTCTCTAATTTAAAAAAAAAAGCCTTTCAGAAACGTAATTGTAGCATTTACAAAATCCAAAATTCATGACATTAAATTTGACTTTTAAAAAAGATACGGGATAGTTTTCAAAAAGTCAAATAATCAGCCAGATATCCTGGTTAATCTGACTTTAAATGTAACTCCATATTTCTACAAAGTATAATATTGTATTGAAAATTAGCATAGTGGTTGACTGTATCTCATGTTCTCTATGGAAAATATGCATATAAATTATGGTGATAAACTGGTGCCCTTGAAGTCCAATACTTTGATGAATTAGATGGTAATAATCCAGTTTTAGCTCTTTCTATCTTTCTTTATAACTTTGTACCATCTTTCTTCAGGAGCCTGTAAAGCGCATACTGGCCCTGACAGAGACATGCTTGGTGGAGAGAGACCCAGCTTCTTACAACATCGTCTCAATCAAACCCTTCGGAGAGGTGAGCGCTCTGAAACTAAAGTAACATCAGGTCTAAAAGTTTCAGGCTCAAATGTTCACACTCAAACCCGTTTTGTTCCGTCTGTGTTGTACTGATGTGAAGGTAAATGTTGAATGAACTGTCTGTCTTTGATTCATTATGTATGAACTGCATCACTGCAAGTTAACAGCTCGGATAAAAGCACTTGAGGCTTGTTATAAGTAAATTCTCCCCTCCCCCTCACTACCTCTTTTTTTCTCACTTCTATCCTCCATCTCTTCTCCCTGCAGGTATTTGCTCTCATCTGTGACGTAGACAACCCTCAGGTGTTTACGGTTGAATTCATCAGAGGGCAGATCAGGAAGTATTCTTCCACAGAAAGGTTAGCTGATGTGTACCCTTTTCTTTATTATCCTGTGGTCAATTTTTAGGTCAGCTTACAATATTTACAAGATAAGTCATTTGCTTGTTTGTGTGTCTGCTGCATAATCTTAACTCTTTCCTGTTATTGTGTGCTCACTCTGCCTTCTCCATTGCACAGATCATTTGTAATGCATTTAGCTGAGCCTGTTTGTACGTATGTCTGTAGGGACTCCCTGTTAGCCAGCCTGCTCGATGGAGTCCGTGCATCAGGCAACAGGGACGTGTGTGTCAAGATGGCCCCCACGCAGAGAGGCCAGAGGTGGGGCCTGCTGAGCATGCCTGTGGACGAAGAGGTGGAGAGTTTGCATCTGAAATTCCTGGCAGCACCCCCTAGTGAGTCCGAGCCCTTCGTCACATGACATTCATTAACTTGAATTTGATTTTACATCACGCATTCGTAGTTCCCAGAGGATGAATTCTACAGACTTTAGTGATTTCATAGCTTTTCATCCTGCACCTCATTGCGGTCAAAAACATTTTAGATAAAGCATCCATTTATAATGCATTATGAACATACTTGTAATGCCCTAAAATGTGCTTATAGTGATGTCTAATCACAGTTAGAAGTAGGCTTAGGGTTAACTCTAACCCTAACCCTGACCATAATCATAATCATATATAACTGAATTTGAGTGTGTTCATAATGCGTCATAATGTGTTACATATGTTCATAATCCATTGAATGCATTATAGTTGCAGACTTCACAGGATAATTCAATATGACCAGTATTTTGACTTATGACTAAACACTATTGATATTTCCTTTAGTCTCTTCTGTAATTCTTTTTAGCAAATGTTAGGATGCTAATGAACTATTGTAAACATAATACCTGCTAAACTTCACAAGCATGCGAGAATGTCAACATGCTAACTTTTGGGGTGCTCAGTGGCTCAGTTGGTAGAGCAGGTGCCCCATATACAGAGGCTTTGTCCTCCCCGCAGCGGCCATGGATTCGATTTCACCTCTGGCCCTTTGCTGCATGTAATTCCATCTCTCCCCCCTGTTTCCTGTCCACTCTTCAGCTGTCTTGTCTGAGTAATAAAGGCACAAAAAGCCCAAAAATATATCTTAAAAAAAAAAAAGAACAAAAAAAAACAAAACATGCTAACTTTTAGCCTGGAACTAGCCCCTCCCACTCAGCCAGATTTCCACCCAACCCGATTGCAACTGGAATGAAGTGGTACTACATGAGGAACTAACTAGGGCTACTGTCAGTATTGGGCTACTGTACATCCACAGTGATATAACTTCATTTTAAAACTCAAATGCTGAGTTAGACATTTTAGCACCCCGTCTGAATTTATGTCCGCCCAGACTAACACGTATCACGTGACAGTTCACATACCCTGAAAACTCGTGAATCCATGTTTGATGTTTACCTCCGTCACATGAGGGAAGTAACGGCGTTAAGAAATGCAGACTTTAAATGCAAAACAGCTGCTAGCACAGACAACAAGGTCAGCAATGCCTGTAATTTATTATCCATGTTGACTGTTAAGTACTACTGTTAGACTGTTAACTGCTAGTAGTCAAGATTTCTTTAGAAAAAGGGGTCATGTGATGATACAGGGAAGGACATGTTGTGACTGATAAGCCCCAGTCATGAAGAAGACATCAGTCTGTGTTGTTGTCTTTATTTCCAGCTGTACAGATGGCAACGCAAGCCCAGAGAGACTAAATTAACCGGGAGAAGTTTGGACACAAAGGCATTGATGTAGTACAACACTTTGCATTTTAAAATGAAAATGTATTAGTGTGGAGCACAGTATTAAGGGCCTCTAGACTCTGAGTCTCACTTTAAGGTGATATATTCTTTTGTTTAATCGTTCCATCCCTCCTCCCTTTGCTCAGATGGAAACTTTGCAGACGCAGTGTTCAGATTCAACGCCAACATATCCTACAGTGGAGTGCTGCATGCAGTAACCCAAGATGTGAGTGTGTTCAAGTCCTGTGCGAATTATGTCCGTCCATTTGCCCGAGAAAGATTCACACTCATTTCACTGCCGTTATCTCTCTATGTCTTCCTCTTAAGGGTCTTTTCTCTGAGAACAAAGAGAAGCTCATCAACAACGCCATCCTGGCCCTTTTGTCCCAGGAGGCCGAGCTGCCGGCTCTTAATGCTGAGCTGGAGAGCCATTTCCAGGCCATTCGACGCTTGGTGGCCTCCAAGGCTGGCTTCCAGGCTTTCACCCAGCTGCCTAAGTAAGAATGCAGCATTTATCCCTTTTCACTTTCCTGCTTTTATTTCTTTGAAGTTTGTTTTTGTTGAGCTGCTGGTAACAGGCATGCTCTGTCATTCCAAGGTCTGGTCAAGGGTCTGGAGTTGCAGATGCGACGTAAATATGAATCCATACATCTCAGTCTGCCCTTTGCCTGTTTCTTACCCTTCTTTCTTAGCTGTCCTTCGATGAGCCTTCCTCTCTTTTATCTTTGTTCTGCTTTCATCTCAGACATTTCAGAAGGGAGGTTATGTCACTCAGTCGCTGTCTGCCTCGATTTGTCTCGACCTTCCACTCTCGCCATCTCATCTCTCTATTATTTTTATGCCTCATCTCTCTCCCGTTATCTGCTTGCCCAGTCTCTCTTTTATATTTCTGTATATCACAATATTTAAAAACCTCTTTCTGGGTCACTGAGATGTATGAGAGGAGCTGTATTTACTGTTTTCTATTTGTTCCCGTGAAGCAAATGAGCCATAATTGGTTTTCCTGAAAAATTCATTGCTAGAGTAACTTGGTGTTTCCCATCTCACAGCCACAAGACACAAGTCACTATGAATACATAAAATGTTTATTTTTACTTCAAGGAAAACCTCTCTTATCTCGTTACACTTAGTAGTTCATAGAAGACGTAACACTTTGAGCAGAAAAAACAACAAGCCACTTCTGAAGCAATGAATACTTTGTGTATCCAACCCCAGACCTCTTTTAAATTTCACAGAATTTGTTTATATCCTGTTGTTTATGTTTTGAACTTTTAATCTTTGTCCAGATTAGCGGTGTTGGTGAGTCTGTACATGTATGTTTGTGTGTCCCAGGTTCAGGGAAAAGTTGGGGGTAAAGACGGTAAAAGCTTTAAAACGGAACAACAATGGTGTGACACATGCTGCTGTAGACATGCTCTGTGCCCTTATGTGTGTAAGTAGCACCTTAATATCGAAACAACATTGACATTTGTGTTTTTATACATTCAGGTTTTTTGAGGGAAAACTCCACTCACTGTTCAGCTGGGACCTTTTCTTTCTCATTTCTCCGCAGCCGATGCACGATGACTATGACCTTCGGCAGGAGCAGCTCAACAAAGCCTCTCTGCTTTCTTCCAAGAAGTTTCTTGAAAACCTCCTTGAAAAATTCATCACTAATGTGGTAAATTTCTTTTTATGTCTGCAAGCTGGTTGCAGCCTGAGCTCAGGAGAATAAGCAGTTACATTACAAGTTACCGTGACATATTGTCATAACCCTTTTAATTTATGCGACCCTTTTTTGCATTTGAATCTAAGCTGTCCTTGTTTTTTGCTTTTCAGGACCATGGAACAGGAGCGCTGGTTATTAGCTCCTTATTGGACTTCTTAACATTTGCCCTCTGCGCCCCCTACAGTGAAACCACAGAAGGACAGCAGTTTGACATGCTGCTTGAGATGGTTGCCTCCAATGGACGCACTTTGTTTAAACTCTTCCAGGTAGTGAATGCACAGTAGCACTGTGAGTAATATCACCTAAGTAGATTCTTTTGCTTTTAAAATTTTTGAATTCTTCTCTTTAGCATCCCTCTATGGCGATAGTGAAGGGTGCCGGTCTGGTGATGAAGGCCATTATCGAGGTTAGCCTTTCAGCGTGTTTGTTGGTTTACACTGTGAATTGTTTTGTGATGGTTTGGTTTAGTGCCAGTGCATTATGATGATTATAAACCTGTGTGTGTTTACATTTAGGAGGGAGACAAGGAAATAGCCACTAAGATGCAGGAGCTGGCCTTGAGTGAAGGGGCTCTACCGAGGCACCTGCACGCGTCTTTGTTCACCATCAGCACAGACCAGAGGATGCTCACCAACAGGTCCAGCCTCAATTAATCCACACGCTCACACACAGTAATTCAGTAATTTGGATTTGTTAGCTCCAGTTGCCATTGAATTCTCTCTACTTACAGTTCTCTAATACACTCATCCAGGGTTAGGGCTTGATATATGATTGAATAAATGAATAAATTATTCTATTTCGAACCTAAAATTATTTTTAAAAATGATAAAAAACAAACAAAACAAAAGTAGCAGTGTCCAAAAAGGAATAGTAGAAATAAAACTGACAGATTCCTTTGCCTGTCTCACCTCTCCTTTTCTAACTCATATATTATTTTCAACAAAGTCCCAGATTTATTTGCATTAATTATTCAGATTTATTTGCGTTAATTATTGCATTAAACATTCAAGCAACTCTCCCCAGTTTATATACAACCCAATTAGATATATAACTATCCCAACTGTAACTATCCTAGGTTTTATTCCAATAACAATTATAATTCATTTACCCTAACACATCTCTTCATCCATATACCTGCCAAAAACATCTTTTTTTTAAGCTTGATTTACAAATGGTTCAGCTGCTTATCTCAGAATTTTCTTTTTCAGGCAGCTCAGTCGTCACCTTGTTGGTCTGTGGACGGCAGAGAACCCTGTCGCCATGAACCTCCTGAAGAGGATACTGGTAAGGCTGCAAATCAGCTCTGTTTAGACATCAGACAAATACTAATGGCAGAAGCTATTAGTGTAATGATGATGATACAGGCAAAGTACTCAGGGATGTCAGCCAATGCTTCTCTCTGGCAGCTGAAGCACCCTGGTTAAGCCTTTGTCTTGCGTGCTCTTAGCCAACAGGCCTGCTGGCATACCTGGACAGTCCTGACTCAGTTCCAGAGAAAGATGTGGACAGAATGCACATCCGCGACAACTTGAAAATCGCCACGGTAACTGGGCAAGCACATCACTTCTGAACAGAGGACAAAAAATAGCGCTTTCCCTCCTTAATTGTTTTTTATGGTTGTTTGCGACAGGACCAGCTCAATCGAAACAAGGTGCCAGAGTGGCAGCGGATAGCAGGCAAAGCAGCCAAAGAGGTGGAGAAGTTTGCCAAGGAGAAGGCTGATCTGGTGTTGATGCACTGGAGAGATAAAATGGGCATAGCCCAGAAAGAGGTGAGCATCTATCTTCCTTCATTAGGGACTGAGGGGCTGATTTTTCTGTTAGACAAGCTACTGCTGACTTAATGTGCTCAGGTGTCTCTGTCTGTTGCTCCTCCTTCTGCTGACGCCGAGCAGTGCTGCAGAATCCAGAGGCAAACTCAATAACACACTTTTCAGCTGCTGCTGTCATTTTGCATGAAGAGCAGTGACGGCTCTGATGCTGCCTGACCTTGGGAAGCACATCCTGTCAAGATGCAATCACATTTGATTTGTCAGTGCCATGCATATTTGCTTTTTTTCTGCTTGTGCACATTTTCTCATGCATTTAACAGACATTTTTTCTTCAGCTATGACAACATTTTTATTACAGGGGTGTGTGTAGATGAGCAAAGTGTTTTGTGAAAGTCAGAGTTGACCATTCTGTGTAAGAATACATCTGTTAGGATGCAAATTTGATGATGTATAAACTACGTGTAATAATTTCACATAGATAGAGTAGATGTAAGGTGTTTTCAGACATTTGGGTCAGTTTACAGGGAATGTGGCAGCTGATTTGTGTAGTAAAACTGCTGTCTACTCTTTGAAGTTAAAGCCCCTCTGAGGAACTTTCATTTTGTGTTGATGATAGCGCTGCGTGTGGACAGAAGCGGTACTGCTTATTGTCGTAAGGATCTTGTGTAGCGCAAGCATTTGTTTTGGAAGAGAGTTAAAGAAACACAACACTGACGGTATTTGCACATTACCAGTTTGGCCCTAAACACAAAATTTTTAATTATTTAAAGAAAAATATCCCCCTGCTTCCAACCATAGACAGTAAAAGAGAGAAAAGTGGATTGATCATATTCAGAAAGAACAAATTGTCTCTTGCGGTCTGTGTGCAATAAAGCGTTTCATAGTGTTTTTGCTGATTGAGCGGACCAGGCAAAGGCTGTAAAAGACAGGACAGCAATCTCCAATCTCCTCGCTGATGGTTTCGTTTACAGATGTAGGTTAGATGTGAAACATCAGTATTAAATTTAGACTGCGTCATAACCAGCTAATAGTTCCTCATAGGGACTTTAAATCTACTTTAAAATGAAGCTTTAACCTCTAAACTGACTTCACCTCATTGTCAGCAGTGTTTCTTTTCCTTCTCTGCACCTCTGTGCCCAATGACTTAAAAATGGCTTATCAGCTCTGTGTTTTGATTGGCTTGCTCTCACTGAATATTACCTAAATCGCAACCATCCTGTCATGCTCCATACACAGTTGTTAGCATTTAGCAGCTAACAAATCTGAAGGATCCAGTGATAGTTTTGTTTGTCCATCTCTTAGTATGATATTACTCTAGTGACCTGTGACCCTTTTTGTTTCGATTCATCTCTGTTTTGATCCGAGGAACAATAATCTCTCTGTGTTGTCTCTGCCCCGCCATCCCCTTGTCTTGTGTGGTTTCTCTGCTGTCAAACAATGCAGCAGGACAGAAATAACCTGGTAAGTAGGACTGACCAATGGGATCCACTCTTGTTTCTTTCCGTTTTCTTTCTCTTCACCAAACCATTTTTTCCACCCTCATGTGACACATTGGGTGTGTTTTTTAATTCAGCCAGACAATGACTTATTATCAAACACAAAAGATTTCCACATGTTGCCTCAGAAAGACGCAAGAAAACAAAAACAAGTTAATAACATATGTAATGGATGATAAAAGCACAGATTTAAGCACTTTTTTGTGTCCAGCTGTGGACAGAGGACATGTTGAGAGTACCTGAAGTATTTTGTCATCAGTGAATAATAACCACCTCCAGTTTGTACCATATAATAACCATAAACAGAAATGTCTTTGCCAAGTGGCTTAAAGGCTTCTTGAACAGTGTTTTGCCTTGCTCACATGTGTTTTGATTATGTAGGACATTTGCTGTATTGCTTTATGGCACCAATGAGAATTGTTTTTTACCTTGCAGGTAATAGGTTATGCGCAACTTAACGTTTAAAGGCTTGAAGAGCAACATTATTTTTGCAGATGTAATCAACAGATTTATGAGAATTCAGTCCAAATAATGAGATGTAAAATATCCGTTGAAGACATGCACAGCCTGCACACTTACTCCAAGCCACAAACTTTTTTTAAATAATGTTTTTGATCCCACTGTCAATCAATTCCACTGATCAGATTGTTGTCCAAAATAAAGTTTGTGGTTTGGAGGAAGTGTACAGGATATGCTTTTCTTCACCCACGTGATGTGCGAATAATAGTCCCCTCGCCTGCAGTGTACAGTATCCTTCACGTGGTATATGAAGTGTAAAAATCAGCAGATCTGTCTCACACTGAAAGAATTACAGAACACACTCAATGTTGGGATCCCATCTTGGTTTTTGTGTTCGTAATGTTTTCTCTGTCAGTACGATTGCGACATTATTCTGGGTTTTGTTTTGTTTTTTTTGTCTTGTTGTTCTAATATCTGACTTCCTTTTTCCTGAAAACATTTTTCTTACGTTGTACTTTAATTTCATTTCTGGTGTTTTTGTCTGTGTAAAATGTTGCTCATGTCGTCATCATTTTACCAGCGCATTTCTCTCTATGCTTCAAGCTGAAAAAGGACAAATATTTAATGCTGTGATTGATAACAGGCCAACTGAAGTTCTGCATCTTTTGTTGTTTTTAGAACCCAAACCAAAAGCCGGTCATCCTGAGGAAGAGACGACAGAGAATAAAGATTGAAGTCAACTGGGAGCTTTTCTACTACAGGTCTTCTTGCTTTTAACAAACTTTGGAGTTATGCAACTGACCAAAATCCCTTTACACAGGCAGCAGTCCTAACCCACTCCTGTTTTTTCAAGATTCCAGCTTGACCACGCTCGGTCCAACCTCATCTGGAACCTTAAGACGAGGGAGGAGCTGCGGGATGCTCTGGAGGGGGAGATGCGTGCCTTCAGCGTGGACCGCGAACTCGGCAGTGCGTCCGTCATCTCCTGGAATCACCAGGAATTTGAGGTTTGCACTCTTGTGTCTCCTTTGAAATACTATCAACACCTACTAACCCTAATCCTAATCAAGAGAAATAAAGGCTCATATCCAAAATTTTTGTTCATATTTGCTCTTATTTACAGGTGAAGTATGAGTGCCTTTCAGATGAGATAAAGATCGGGGATTATTACCTGCGTCTGCTGCTTGAGGAGGATGAAAATGAAGAATCAAATGCTATCAAGAGATCGTAAGACTGCAATATAACAACACAAGGAACAGCGCTGATAATATCATTCCTAGCTGAATTAAAAAAGATGACTCATGCTTCTCTCTCCCTCTCTTTGTTCTCAGATATGAATTCTTCAATGAACTCTACCATCGCTTTCTGCTTACACCCAAAGTCACGATGAAGTGCCTGTGCCTGCAGGCGCTCGCTATAGTCTACGGGAAGTGCTACGAGGAGATCGGCCCCTTCACAGACACAAAATACATTGTGGGGATGTTAGATAGAGTAAGTGCAAACTGTCACTCAAGGAACTAATGTAGTTTTAATGGTATTGGAAGTGTTTTAATGTCTTGAACCCTGGAATACTCTTGTGTGATTACAGTGTACAGACAGACTGGAAAGAGACAGACTCATCCTCTTCCTGAACAAACTCATTTTCAACAAGGTAGGCCGTTAAAAGCAACAGTACTTCTCAGGATTGCCTGTTCATTTTAACCCACTTTCCCAATTATCTGTTTTGAGTAATAATTAATTTTTTTCGTTCTGCAGAAAAACGTAAAGGAGGTGATGGACTCGAATGGCGTGCGTATTTTGGTGGATCTGCTCACACTGGCTCATCTGCATACCAGCAGAGCTACTGTGCCCCTGCAGGTAGAGATGTGGCTGTAACTTTGGAGTTGTATTTTATGGGAGAACAGCTGTATAGATGTTGTAATTTTCCATGAGCCATAGATGAGATTTAATTCAACCTTATTCCATGTGTGAAAATCTTAATTAAACTGTCTGCGGTGTCTGAGAGCAGTCTTGTAATTTCCACAGAGCAACGTGCTCGAGGCAGCTCCCGATATGAAGAGGGAGAGCGAGAAAGAGTGGTACTTTGGCAACGCAGACAAGGAACGAAGAGGACCTTTCAGTTTTGAGGAGGTTAGTGATCTCATTATAGTGTATTGAAAAAAATTATTGAAAAAATGCACATTTAATCAAATCTATTGACATCTTGTTTGTAGAGATGCTGATTTGTTAATTTGTTAATCTAATCAAGTCTGTTTTATATGGAGTAAAACTGACCAGTTAATGTGATTTGATGTCGTAAATCATTCATCCTCCCAGTTATTACAGTGTTATTAAGGACTCGACCAATATTTATTTTCCCATATTATCGGCTGATATTAGCCTATTTTGGAAATCAGTGTGTATTTTCTGATTTGTGGCCATAATAAAATTGGTTTGGGAAAAAATGTTGAAATCTGTGATTTAAAATAATTTAATTACATAGTTTTCTCAAGCAGAGGGCGGTCCATTGTTTAATAACTTTTAAGTGAAATGATTATTGTTCAATGTACTGATGTTTGAAATAATGATTATTAAAATATAAGATATCCTGCCTCCATCACATATCCTTATCACAAGTATCTGATAACCACATTCAGTTCATATTATACATACACATTTTTGCTGCTATATCAGATATCGAAACTTTCTTGCCCCTAATATCGGTATCAGCACTGGCCCCAAAAATCCTTTATTGATCAGGCCCTTGTGTTATTTGCTCAATTTCCTTCAGCGTTCTGCAGTTGCTGCAGGTTGTTCTTCCGTTTTTCTTATTGTTGCTTTTTACTTCCCTCTCCAGTTACCAGCCCAGTTCTTCTTTATGATGTGTTTTAACTTTCCCCTCCCCAGATGCAGGAGTTCTGGAACACGGGTGTCCTGACAGCAAAGACCCGCTGCTGGGCTCAGGGGATGGATGGTTGGCGTCCCCTGCAGGCCATCCCCCAGCTTAAGTGGTGCCTCCTGGCCACTGGACAGGCCGTGATGAACGAGTCCGACCTGGCAACACTGATCCTTAACATGCTCATCACCATGTGCTCCTACTACCCCAGCAGGTGGGTGAAGCAGAAAATAACTTCTTTTTTATTACAAAACAATATCATTCCATTAAACAATGTTTTTGTGTGGTGATTTTTGTTCACCCTCAGGGACCAAGATAATGCCATTATCCGTCCTTTACCTAAAATCAAGAGGATGATCAGTGACAATGCCTGCCTGCCTCACATAGTTCAGGTGACTGCACAACCTGAATCCGATTTCTTGTTTCATGTCCTCTTTGGTGAATTGCTAAGCCAAAAAAAATGACCTGTCAATGCTCTTCGTCCCCCTCTAGCTGCTGTTGACCTTTGACCCCATCCTGGTGGAAAAAGTAGCAAATGTTCTGTACCTGGTGATGCAGGACAACCCAAATCTGCAGCGCCTGTATTTAACTGGGGTCTTCTTCTTCATCATGATGTACACAGGCTCCAACGTGCTTCCTGTTGCAAGGTGAAAACAAATAGCACAAAAACATCCAAGAATACCAAAGTTTATATTTTGAATTCTTGGTAACTAACACATCACACTGTCTTCAAACATGAATGTATTTTTTATTCAACATAATAAATATGCAATAGTCGAATACGTGAAATTGATGATATTTCAGGCTAGAATTTTTCAGTCGTTTGTTTTTGGCATCAATAAAAGATCTTAACTATAGTGTGGATGTAATTGAAATCACACTGTCTTAACAGTATACTCACTTCTGCAACTTTGTGGGGTTTTTAGGTTCTTGAAGTACACACATCTGAAACAAGCCTTCAAATCAGAGGAGGTAAAGTTGATCTTTGCCAAATAAATTCCAACAGATTGTATCTTATGAATTCTTTAGAAAATAACGCTTGTCTGCTGTGTCTCCTCCCCAGTCGAAGGGTCAGGACATCGTGCAGCGTAGTGTTCTGGGTCCAGTGCTGCCTGAGGCCATGGTGTGTTACCTGGAGAACTACGAGGCCGAGCGCATCTCAGAGATTTTCCTCGGAGAGTTTGACACACCTGAGGCCATTTGGAGCAGTGAGATGAGGTGGATTTAAGTCCCTATCATGTCTAATTTTTGGGCCTTAAAAGGCAATGCAGAATGAAAATCGTGTCGTTTATTGAATTTTTAAAAGGTTGTGTTTGAACTCTCTGTTTCAGGCGGATGATGATTGAGAAGATTGCTGCCCATGTCGCTGATTTCAGCCCCAGACTGCAGAGCAACACACGGGCCCTTTATCAGTACTGCCCCATCCCCGTGATCAGCTTCCCTCAACTGGACAACGAGCTCTTCTGCAACATCTACTACCTCAGACATCTGTGTGACACCACCCGCTTCCCAGACTGGCCCATTCGAGACCCTGTATGTCTTTTTTTTTCTCTTATATATCCAAGTTTTTACTTTCTTATCAGTGCTCTGCTTGTATTTTCTATCAAAGTCTTCCTCTAACACCATGATGCAACATCATTATTACCACAGGTGAAGCTGCTAAAAGACACACTTGAAGCCTGGAAGAAGGAGGTGGAGAAAAAGCCTCCGTCTATGTCTGTAGATGATGCCTATGAAGTCCTCAACCTCCCGCAAGGACAGGGGCAGTGAGTGACTTTTGATTTGTCATTTGTCTTGTGTCCTCAATCATCTTTATTGATTAGTGGCAAGAAATGTGGCAGATTTGGGCGAGAATGGAGAAGTGAGTTTGATGTGGGAGAAAACAAAAGTGGATAATGTGGAGTTAGATTGTAGGACTCACAAAATGTCTGTTTTTGTTTCAGGCATGAAGAGAGTAAAATCAGGAAAGCTTACTTCAGACTGGCGCAGAAGTACCATCCCGATAAGAACCCAGAGGGCAGGGTATGTCTAACAACCATAACCAACATGATATGTGTGTAAGTGCTTACATGCTGCAGCTTTATCAAAAGATTTACTTTCAACTTGTATCTTTCAGGACATGTTTGAGAAAGTGAACAAAGCTTACGAGTTCCTTTGTACAAAGTCTGCAAAAATCCTGGACGGCCCCGACCCAGAAAACATCATCCTCATCCTCAAAACTCAGAGCATCCTGTTCAACCGACACAAAGAAGGTGCGCTGACGGATCTTTTTGTCATTCGTGCTTTCGTTGTTTGCAGGCACAAGAAGTCAGTTTAAATAACTTTTAACTAATGTTGCTCCCCTTTGACCCCTTTTTTGTCTATAAACAGAACTGGAACCTTACAAATATGCCGGTTACCCCATGCTCATCAAAACAATCACCATGGAAACAGAGGATGATCAGCTCTTCTCCAAGACCTCCCCTCTCCTCCCAGCTGCCGTCGAACTGGCTTTCCACACCGTCAACTGCTCGGCGCTGAATGCAGAGGAGCTGCGCCGCGACAACGGCATTGAGGTACACACACCCTCACGAATCCTAAAATAACAACCGGTCATGTATGTGTGGGTGAGGGAAACTGTGATTAAATATTGATCAATTTTTGCTGTATTTAATCAGGTGTTGTTGGAGGCTCTTTCTCGATGCGTTGCTGTGTTAACTGCATCCAGCAAGCCTGAAGACATGGCTGTACAGGTAAAATATCCCACAATGAAGACTCTTTATTTATCTCTAGCCGGTGCCTGTAATGGTTTCTCTAACTCCTCTTCAACACATTTGTTTTCCAGGTGTGCGGGCACATCTGTAAGTGCTACAGTGTAGCAGCTCAGTTTGAGGAATGCAGGGAAAAGATCATCGAGCTGCCAAACATCATCAGGGACCTCTGTCACATCCTTTTCTATGGAAAGGTCAGAATCTTGCAGTTGCTGTGTTTGCTTTTCATTTCATCAAGTTTATCGTCTCTAATTGTGAAAAGAAATGTTCTTATTTTAGCATCAATATGTCATTGTTAGATTATCTGTGTGTTCTTAAACCTTTCGGCTTTTCAGAGCCTCCAGTTGGTTGTAGAAAAGTATTTTCTCTTTTGCTAAAGTTGCTTGATAATCTTCCAACATCTTTTTTTCAGACTCTGCATAAAAAATCTTTAAAGTATGATTTCTAACAAACAGCGCATTTTCGCTGTGAAATTATATCCATCCGTCATTTGGACGAAAGGTGGATTTAAATATAAAAGCACCATTTAGGCTATAAGCATAATCCTTGACATCATCTTGCTTGTCTGTTGTCTAATCATGTTTCATGTTAATAAATTAGTAATATTAAAATGCTACATGTAGCACCTCTGGCAAAAGCTAAATACTTGTCCTGTAATCAAACAACTTTTTGAAGTATTTTCAACGCTGCATTTCTCTGAGCTTTGATTGATGTTCCCTCTCAGGGTCTTCCAAAAACCGCCGCCCTGGCAGTCCAGTGCGTGAGCTCCTTCGCAGTGGATTTCTTCTTACAGACCCATCTGTACCACGCTGGCGTGCTCTGGCACCTGCTGGTCTACCTCTTCAACTATGACTACACCTTGGAGGAGAGCGGCGTGCAGGCCAGCCAGGATACAAACCAACAGGAGGTCGCGAACAGCCTGGCCAAGCTCAGCCTGATCGCCCTCAGCCGTCTGGGAGGCTACACCCAGACACCTCACACCCCGGACGGGAACAATCCCATTTCAGAAACTAACGGTATCGAGGGAACTCCTCCAGAGAATCCCACCATCCGTAAGAGCTTAGCAGCCATGCTGACGCCGTACATCTCAAGGAAGTTGGGAACAGGATCTCCTGCTGAGGTAAGTCACACAGGTGGATAAAAGCGTTTACATTTACATACACGAACCCCAACGCCAGGCTGAGCTCCACCTGTCCTGTTTGCATGTAGGTGCTGAAACTGCTGAACAGTAACTCAGAGAACCCATACTTGATCTGGAACAACGGAACACGAGCCGAGCTGCTGGAGTTCCTGGAGGATCAGCAGGAAGGAAACATCAGGAGGGTAGGAGAAACTTACAGGCTTTTATTTTCCAAACTGCGTTAAATTTCCTCGCAAATGATACAAAGCCATTGATGTGTGGAGGACTTCAAATAATGTATTGAATGGATTTAAAAAAGAACAGAGATACAGCTTTAAAATGTCAGTAAATAGATTTAATTGATACACGTTTTCTCTCTATGGTCTCTTTAAAGGGAGAAAATGATAAAAGCTTCGGTGCAGAGTTTGTGTTCAGAGATCACAGCAAAGAGCTGATTGTTGGCGAGATCTTTGTCCGCGTCTACAATGAGCAACCAACTTTTCCTCTAGAGGTGAGTAAAACATGTTTACAGCAATTAATACAGTCACATTTAATCAGATTTTTTTTATTTCTTACCCTGTCTCATCAGTCTTCTGTGTAGCAAAGGGTTTAAATTAGAAATCAAACGTGAACTTTAGCATCAGCTGGATTTAAAAACTCCTTTACTTGTTGGATTTTTTTCACATTTATTCATCTCTTTGGTTTATTTTTTAACTTAGGATGGACTTTAAACTTTTTGAAATGCTAAAATGTGTTGTGTCATTTTTGCTTTTAGTACCCAAAAGCATTTGCAGCAAGTCTTCTGGACTACGTAGGCTCCCAGGCTCAGTACCTCCACACGCTGCTGGCCATGAGTCAGAGCAACAAGGTGGAGTCACAGCAGCATGCTGAGAGGCTCCGCTTCGCTGAGATGGCTCTAGAGGCTCTCCGAAATGTCATTAAGAACAACCCTGGTGAGATATGACACTTCGTCTGGCTCTGCCAACCTTTTGTTCAAGTGTTTTAAGTGAGCGTCCTTGTTTTGTTTTTTTTTTCTAAGAAATTCTCTTTGCATAATTTCAGGTTCTGAGTCAGAGTGCATCGGCCACTTCAAGCTGCTCTTCTCTTTGTTGCGGGTTCATGGAGCTGGCAGAGTGCAGCAGCTTGTGTTGGAGGTAGAGCTTCTTGGTCTTGATAGCTCATCACCATGGTGACCAGTATGTCTGTACCTGCGTTGTAGTCACTGTAATTTTCTCTGCAGGTTGTAAATACTGTGACATCAAACCAGGAATGCGTTAGCAACATCGCAGAATCGCTGGTGTTGTCCAATCTCTTGTTGCTACTGCACTCGCTCCCCTCCAGTAAGAAGAAAACTCTGAAACAGAAAAAAGTCACTGCTTTACCATGTGTGCTCGCTACTCCCATTTCTATACTTATCTTGGTGTATGTTTGGACTGTAACATGCTTTTTGTTTCATTTAGGCCGACAAATGGTGCTGGAAACTTTACATGCGCTGACTTCTAACACAAAGATAGTCAAAGAGGCAATGGCCAAAGGTCTGTGTAGTGCTATTTTTTTCTTTCTGAATGTTTTTATCCATATTAATGTTGGTTCTGGGTGCACAGATGCTCATGTTAATCTGTTTGCTCCCCAGGTGCTCTGATCTACTTGCTCGACCTCTTCTGTAACTGCACACATCCACAGGTTCGCACACAGACTGCAGAGCTCTTTTCCAAGATGACCTCAGACAAGCTGGTTGGGCCAAAGGTCAGTCTGGATCTTTTTAAAAAAGCAAATAATTTTCTATCCATGTTGCTCAGTTTTGCATCATCATGCCTTCAAATATCCTTTAATATTTTCATCCTTAAATCATTTGCCAGTGTACAAAGTTTGGAAAGGAAATCATTTCAACTACTGAACTGCGCTTTTTAGGTTAAATGATTGGATTTGAATATGTTTTTTGATAAAATGCTTGACTCTCAACATAATCTGGTGATCATTTAAACAATACTCAAGTAGGCCAACAATCCTTTCGTATTTGAAATGAAACAGTCCTATTTGTTTGTCTCTTAAAAAGCTGTATGAACTCTGATTTGCTCTCTGATAGGTGCGTCTAACACTGATGCGTTTCCTGCCTGGTGTGTTCATGGACGCAATGCGAGACAATGCCGAGGCAGCAGTGCACATATTCGAGGGAACGCACGAGAACCCTGAACTCATCTGGAATGACAACTCAAGGGAGAAAGTGTCGACCACAGTGCGGGAGATGATGCTCGAGTATGACTTGATTTTGATACCACATTTAACAAAATCACTAGTTGAGTGGTCAAGTGTGAAATATTTTTTCCTGTCCAATATGATGTATATTTTCACTTTCTTCATTTTTTCCAGGCACTTTAAACAGCAGAAGGATAATCCTGATGCAAACTGGAAAGTAAGTGTAATCATGTTTAATTTTACTGTAAAACAGCAACATGTTTTATATGATTTCGTATGATGAATAATTTTTGATTTGTGTGCTCAGATGCCAGAGGACTTCACAGTAGCGTATGGTGCAGGACAGGGCGAGCTTGAAGTTGGGGGAGTTTTCTTGCGTATCTTCATTGCTCAGCCAGGCTGGGTGCTGCGAAAGCCTCGAGAGTTCCTGGTGTCCCTCCTGGAGACTCTGACTGAGCTGCTGGAGAAAAACAACCCCAACGTGAGCTCAGCAGAACAGAAACACAAAGTGTTTGATGTGTTACTTTTTCTGTACATTTTCCCCTCAAACCTGATGTCTTGGTCTCATGCAGGGCGAAGCCCTGGAGACGGTTACCACGGCAGCAGTATGTCTGTTCACCACGCAGAGCCAGCTGGCCGACCAGGTTCCTCCTCTGGGTCACCTGCCACGCATCATGGCAGCACTTAACCACAAGAATAACGCCGTGCCCAAGAGCTCCATCCGCCTTCTCCACGTGCTGTCAGACAATGAGGTGAGGAGCCAAATATGTTGAAATATACAGTATGTTTTCCTTTTTAGCTTCAAGACTCGATCCACCTCATTTCACACCTTGTGTTTGTTTTTATTCTCCATCAATTTTAAATATGGAGTCAAAATTTACTTAATAAAAATTTATGACGGAAGCAAAGGTTGGAAGTTTGAAAGATGCTGAAATTTACCAGTCAAGGACAGTCTGAGGAAGTTTGCTGAGATGGATTATGGGAACTTTTAAGTCCAACATTTTTAAGCTCAACCTTTATATTGTGTATTTATTAGTATTACTTATATTATATAAAAGTCAGGCTAACTCAATCTTTGCTTTGTTGATTTTGACTATTTTCAATTGAAAATCAGAGCCCAGACTTACACATTAGTATACACTTAATATACACTATTTGTATACTGAGTTACTCTCATTGCTGCACTACAAAACACTGACACTACTACCTCAAACTATCATGTGTAGCTGTGTGTACGCTCCATGGCTTCTCTGGATACCATCGGCCCCCTCATGACTGGGATGAAATGTCGGCCCGACATGGCTGGACTGGCTTGTGAAGCTCTAAACCGCATGTTCCAGAAGGAGCAGACTGAACTAGTGGCTCAGGTAAACACCAGTCAACAATTCTGTTTCGTTATGGGCATCGTGTTTTAAGACTGTGTGTAATTACTGATCATGAATGAGTATTTTGTTAATGAACTAAACAGGCTCTAAGAGTGGAGCTAGTTCCATACCTCCTGAAGCTACTGGAAGGAATCGGACTGGAGACGTTAGAAAACCCGTCAGCTACGAAGGCCCAGATTGTGAAGGCCCTCAAGTCCATGACTCGCAGTCTGCAGTTTGGAGAACAGGTTAGAGAGGAAACATGAAATATAAAAACAAATACATATTCCATCAGGATCATCAGTTCAAAACCATTGAATGATTAGCAGCTTTATTTATTATTGAGTGAAATTATGATGTGTTTATAATTTTTTGCAGGTGAATGAGATTTTAGCGAAGTCCTCAGTGTGGAGTGCCTTCAAAGACCAGAAACATGATCTTTTCATCTCAGAGTCTCAGACTGCGGGTTACCTGACAGGTAAAGTGCTTTAAATTTTACCCTGCTATCTAACAACTACATTTAACATGTCATTTGATGTCTCAAAGCAGTCGATTGTTTTTCTGAATGTTTGAAAGGTAAGTCTTGAGTGCTTTTCTCTAAACTGTCCAGTCTTAATGCTTTGCCTGATCCTAAAAACCACCTTGTGGCTGACTCCTCACTTCTGCTTTAAAACCAGCGACCCTTTTCTCTCTCCACGTCCTATAATTTCCTGGTTCTGCCTTTCCCTTCCTCTGTGTCCTCCACATTTCCTCCTCAGGGGTATCCACTCCTTCTCTCCTGGCCGCCAGCAGCCCACTGCGAGGCGGGCTCTAGACTCCTAAGCTGGGCCCTTGCAGCCCTCCTCTCGCTTGCTCTGATGCAGGTAGACTTTGACCTGACGGTTGACCTCACCTCCTTACCTCCACCTCTGAGCCACACTTAATTTTCCACCCCTTTTCTCCATCTTTGCACTGCTGAAAATAATGTCATATCATATTAATTTCCATTAACCAACTCTTTCTTGAACTTCAGGTTCAGAATAAAGATGCCTTCAGAAAGCAAAAATCAAAAGAACATTTAACACACAATGTCTATTCTATGTGATGTGATTTGGAAAATGTTATTGGATTGCTAGTCTGCTGTGGACAGGAACAGTAAAGCCTGAAGAATTTAAATATGTCAACAGTATGTAGCCAGTAAAGCACTTTTTCATTACGGTTACTGAATGAAGAGTTTGGTTAAAACTAACTATGATTCTTCAACTTAGCACGGTATATATTCATATTTAAAATAGAAAGGATAGCATGAAAGGTATCTTTTGAGTCTTTAATGTCACCAAAAGCCAAGTGTATCATTTTGAAGGGCAATGGCAAAGATGTAAATCATGTCAAGCTCAGAGCAGATCCATGGTGCAGAAAGTAAGACACAGGAAGGAGAGATAATCTGATCAATTTTCAAAACAAAACACCCTGTGCAGACTCCTAATAGAATCACATCACTAAACAGACAAAACAGAAATCATTTAACTGCATAGCCATGATACGTGCTCAGAAATCAAGGAAAATTGGTCAAATCAACAAAAATCTGAGTAAGTCAGCAGGTAAAACACTCCCAGCAGGATATGGAGCCATGTGGAGGACGGAACAAAAGGCTCCTCTGTAGAGCCTTGCCTGATGGAATGAAGCAGTAATAAACCCATAAAATTACTTTTAATATGGAAACTAAAATTAGAATACTCCATATTTTACTGTATTTAATTTTCTTATAAGTTTTGTTTAATGATTTGCACCTTCTGTGCTCAGAAAGAACCCATACATCAACAATATAAAACGAACCCTTCACAAACACTAAAATAGCAAAGATAGTCGACAATCAGAATACATAAAAGCAACATCATGTAATTTGACAGCAATCCATGTCCTCGACAACGAAAATATACAGTACACGTTAATATGTCGCACAAAACAGTAATTTTAGTGAAACTGTGTCATTTATTGGAGAAAATGTCCTCAGGGTTTCCCATTGATGTCCTACGACTGCTCTGCCTCAACTCTGTGATTCACAGAGGTTCCTGAAAGCAACATGTAGGCTGCCTGCAGACTGAAGCTGCAGCAGCAGGTAGTTGTTGGGGACAGCTCAGCTAAACAAACTGCTGCAGACAGACTGAGCAGTCGAAGGACATCAGAGAGAAAACCAGAGGACATTTCCTCCATAAAACTGTTGTAGCGAAGCTGTCCCCAACAGCTACCCGGTGCAGCAGCTGCAGCTTCAGTCTGCAGGCAGCCTACACGTTGCTTTCACAAACCTCCATGGATCAGAGAGTTGAGGCAGAGCAGTTGAAGGACATCAGAGGGAAAAACAGAGGACATTTTCTCTAATAAATATGATCCGATTTTACGAAAATTACTGTTTTTTGTGACTAATTGAAGTGCATCGTTTAGTTTCGTTTCGAAACAGCTGGTCATGGTCAAAGTGACATAGTGTTGCTTTATAGTAGCTTTATTGGTAAGAAATAGAAAAGGAAAAAAATAGCATGAGTCAAATATGGAAATAAACATACTTTGACTTGTAAACTTATAAAGATGCTGCAGGAGCAGATATTCATTTGTCCCATTCCACATCCTCCTTTGACATTATTTCATGTTCAGCAACCTTTCCAGCTCCATTCCATGCTTGAACATCTGTTTAAAATGTCTAGTAATTAGACAAAATCAGAGATAATCACTCCTCCATTCACACAGTAGTCTAGTACATCATTGTAGTTCATAGTAGCGCTCCAGCTCTCCTGCCCAGTCACCTGAACTGAGTGCTCTTCACTGTCCTGTCACCTGTAGGTCCAGGGGTTGCAGGATACCTTACAGCAGGAAGTGGCACCACGGTAATCCCCAGCGTCCCACCCCCTGTGGACAACGACATTGGAGACCAAGGCTGACGGACACACACACACGCACGTCACGCCCAGGCACCCAGACTGCCCTGCAGCTTCACGGCCGCAACTCCGAGAGGGACCGCTCAGCTCCTGGACAAAGGGGATGGAGAGGGAGACAGACGGAGGAGAGCAGGCCGTCATGAACCGTCACCAAAATCTTTGCGACACCTCCTCCAGCATCACTCTCCGCTCCCCTTACAAACGGCACTCAAGTCTTCATCAACCATTTGAAATTGTTTTAACAGATGACCACACTTGTTTTGTTTCTTTTCTTTTTTCTTCCAATGACACAGAAGAGTTTACTTTTTGTATGAATATATTTTTTACTCTAGATTTTGTTATTTCATGAGAAAGACATTTGAAGACTGAGGTTTATTATAAGTTAACTGCCTCTTTTCCGTCATCTTAATGCCCTTCGTCATATCCTTATTGGCTACACTTGCCCTGAATCTCAAACAGACGGAACTTTGCCTCGTTTTTAACACGTGTGCACGGACTCTATCCCCTCTCACATAAACATGTCTTTCTAGTCGACATATTGGATTCTAATATAGAAAAGGAAAATGTTAAAATGGGAAATCAGAACATATGTGTGTAATCTCTCTGCCCCGTTTCTCGACTGATCCCTCAGGCCGATGCTGACCTCTTGTCTGGTGTGGTCAGATCTTCTTTGATCTAAAGTTGACACTGATCTGCTCTCCAACTGTCCAGCCTCTTATTCCTCTGATCTTAATTCATAGTTCATTTCTCTCTCTCTCTTTGAAGGCTATGGTTTCTGCCTCACATTTTTTAAAGTAATTCTCCCCTTTCCTCAGAGCGCAAAAAGCACTAGAATATTTATACGTGAAAAATAACTACAGGAAATGAGCTTCTGCTAAGACGTGACGAATGACGTTGACTCTGATTATGAATCTCTGTGAAAGACTAGTGCAATTTGTGAAATGTTCAATGTAATATTGCGTATATAAACTTTCTATATTGAATGTACATTAAAAAAATAAATCAGCCGCACTTGTACATAAAATTTTAAGAATAAAAGGGAATCCAGAGTGTTGTTATTTTGTATTGACATTTGTACTTGTGAAAGTATCAGTTTTAAACAGTGAGTGGTTTGTTTGCTCTTGTTTGAAAAGCAGAACTCCAACATGTTTTGTCTTTGCCCAAAGAAGAATTTTAATGCGAGCATGTTTTTATTCCAAGAGTAAATTATTAGTCGGAATTTTCCATGCAAAGCCAAGTTATCACTTCATCACCATCATCATCATCTGATTTTACCACAAAAATGACAAAATAGAATTACAGACATTTTAAATGGATTAGTTAAATCAATAAATATTAAAAGAATGAAAGATACTTCATGTTGAATAGGTTTCTGGGCAAAGATGGACCCATGAACTCACCATCCGGACTACAGCCCTACCACAGAATTTAAACCAATGAATCTGAAATGAAATGATTCAACAGTGTTATTACTTTTAGCCCATAAAAAAGACAAACTTCATTTTCAAGTGGACTTATAAATCAAGCTATAAATCAAACCTTTTGCAAGTTTAAAAGTTTTGAAACAAACAGGATGATTCTGACATAAACACATAGTCTTTAAAATCAATTCTATCATTTGCAAATTATTCTGAAAAAAAGAAGTCTTTGTTTTAATC
>JAQLOL010000013.1:6586800-6639267 GCA_029783665.1 Naso thynnoides
CTCACACAAATTACAGCAACCGCTGAAAACATTTCCTGTAGAAACATGGCGGTGCAACTTGCAGGATCTGTGAAAGAGGACCTGCTTTCCCTGTGGATGTCAAGAGGTCATGCTGAGGTGATGAAAACCCATCAATTCTTAATTTACATCTTTCCATCATTTAAAAAAAAAAAAACAAAGCTGAATCAGGTGCTTCTTGCCTCAGGATAACCTGGAACAGCCTGTAGTTATGCAAACACTAACAAGTGATTACACACTAGTAAAAAATATAATTATAAATATTTGATATTTGCCAGTAGATCCTCCTAAATCCTACACACAAGTCCTCTAAGTCCAGTTTATATACAGTATAGCCCCTAGTCCCAAAGCTAGTTAATTAATCAACTTGTTGATTGTTGGAAAATGAATCGGCCAATTAATAAAAAATTGCATCCTTTTATCAAGCAGCAAGAATTAGCATAGTCTACAATTTGTGATCTAGTGCTAACATTAGCATGCTAACATGCTCACTATGACAATGAAACAATGCTAATTAGGGGTGTAACGGTCCATCGATGTATCGATGCATTTATTTATATTGCTATGATACAACTACATTGATTGGTAAACGGCAAATTGTCTTTCTTGTGTGATGTGTATTGATCTAAAAATAATTTTTTAAAGCAAAAATCGATTGTATCCATACTAAGAATTAGAGCCTTGTTTTCAGCATGTCAGAAGTTGTTATGTGAACGTATTTTTACACTTAGAATGGTAAATATTTGTTAACATTACTCCAGTGCATTCTCCGTCGTTTTGGGAATGCATTTTGCATCAGCAGTGTCAGTTGAAACAATGGCGGATTACAGCAGGGCAGCAACAGGAAGCGAGAGATTTAAGTCCATGTTTGTAGTCCTCACAGATTGAATAGAAGCCTTGCATTGATTGCTTGTTAAGTTCAGTGTATCGGGCTTTTCCAGTGTTTTACCTCCTCTACTACTGCATTAATTAAGCATTTTCTTTTCTTTTCTTCCCCTCTCTTCATTTTTTGGCAAAAATGTACTATTTATCTATCTCTAGTCATCGTATCATATCTGATTGCTTTAAATGAGCCCAAGTGTTTTCTGTATCGTATCCTCAACCATGTATTATAATATGCATCGTGTCATTGTGAAAAGGTATCGTTACACCACTAATGCTAATGTTTAGCATGGGATGTGCACATGTAAGTTTAGCTTGTTAGCATGCTATAATATGCATCAAATACAAAGTACAGCTTATGCTGAGAATTTTTTTAGTATTGATGATGGTGTAAGAGGTGAAGCTAAGAAAACCAAAGTAGTTAGAATTCATCTATTGGACAAAATGAATGTCATAATGAAATGTCATTGCAATCCAACCAAAAGTTGTGAGACATTTTATCTCAAACCATAACTGTGAACCTCATGGTGGCTCTAGAGAAAGAGTCAGGAGATTGCCAAATTCTCAAGGGTTCATCCTATGGGGATCATGAAGGTCTGTACAAAATTGAACTAAAACGTGGTTTACTCATTTCGACACATCAGTCCAACTCAAAGCTGTGGACAAGCACTGTCACTCCTACAATGATGCTGCTAGCAGGACTAAAACACCTGAGGTTCTCCAGTTTCAGCTGTTCATTTATGAGGACTCACAAAATCACAGCTTTGTCCCAAAGTGCTTTACATATCTGTGATTTATAGCACAATAGCCTTGATAGTGTGAGCCCTGATATGTTTAAGGAAGAATTCTCCCAAAAACACAGTGAAAGCTCGGAAAGTCAAAACTGGATGAGTGACATTGAGAGGACTGTTACCATTTCATGTAGAGGATTTTCCCTGTTGGTTATTGCTGACAAATCCTGCCAGTTCTTGTTGTTCTGCGTGATGGAGGCCAAAGTGTGTGTCGGTCATTTCAACACCTTCCTATTTGGTGTGATATCTACTGTCAACATTCTGAAGAATTTTCAGAGGTCAGTGGCAGAACAATTTCCACAGCTGCTCTCTTATCATTGGTGTCAGGAAAAGTCTATGTTAACAATGAAAAACACCCGGAAAATATCAGCTTTCCCATCCAGAGCAACAGACCTCGCTTAAACAAACTTATCAAGGAAGTTTGAGGAAATGGAAAAAATTGGTTTTTGCCTCTTACAGCAAAAAAGCCTGAGCTTATGGGAAACTGTTGGGTAATGTGACCATGGCAGTGTGAGCAGGTTTCATAATTGTAAGTAAGCGTCCCTCATGACTGGTAGAGAGTGGTACACCATGAGGTGGAATGCAGCCCCCATGGGCCCCTCATGCTACACAGTATGTGCTCAGGATGGACTTTGCACCTTCGAAAACAGCAAGTGGCCAAAACAGGATTTCACTTAAGCAAAGGGAGGAAAAAGCCAGCCCGTGCCTACAAGGGTTTCTTTTCCTGTGTTTTCCAAATGCCGCGCAGTATTAACTAAGCCCCTCAGCTGCTTTTCAAATGACTTTCATTTAAGCAGAGAGCGGGCTCATATACAGGAACCACGGGGGAGGTGCCACACTGAAAAAGCAAGCAAAAGCTGCTCTATTCAAGCAAGAAAAAAATAGATTTCCCTCCTCAGCCACGTATGATCCTATCAGCTAAAGAGTGTTCCCTTAGGACCAGAAGCAGCCTGGGCTAGTCATGCAGAAAGACCCTTTCAAGTTGTTGACATTTGAAAGCCATTGTACTTTATACAGTAGTATCAGAGCAGGCTCTGTTTGCCCGTTGGGGGGTATCAGAGTGAATAATAAACCATGTGGTGCCTCAGGTAAACAAAAGCCTCCAGCAGAAGTAACCCCACCTGCCATGAGTGAGCACAGGCCACAGGAAAAGCAGATAGAAGAAGAAGAGGGGGCGTTTAATGAATAACGAACCATTATGATGATTAAAGGGGCGATGGGCACGGGGAGATAAGAGTGCAGTGACCGTCCGAGCATGAGGTGTTTACAAGGGGAATTCCTCACATTCCTCAGCTGCAGCCATGCCACTCCAATCTGCACCTCCACCCACTGATGGTCACCCTCTGTGCCAAGAGGGACCCAAGGGGTGAAAGGGCCCGATAAGTTTCTTCTCAGGAAGTAGCCGCTGTAAATGTGTTATGTAAGGTGATTTTAGAATGTTGCTTTAAAGCTCTTTTTGAGTTTTTCATAGAGCTAATACAGCAGGCCAAAGAACACATGCAGCAGATCCCCAGAGAGTTTAATTTTCACGCAAAGACTTGTTTTCAGGAGTTGAAAATAGATTTTGAGTCAGAGCTGAAGTCTGCAGCTTTCCGCACGTTCAAGCTTAAAATATCTCTGTATCTACTTGATGCATCTGAACAAACATTAGTTCAAACATTCACCATTTCCAGGTGATGTATCCAAATAACTTAAGTAATCCGTCTCCAAATGTGCCACCATGTCTCATTATTTAACCATGCTAACTCTGGAAATTGCAGTTCCAGTCTGTCAGTTGGTCCATCAGAAGGATTTTGGTCATGGTGCCCAGAGGATAAATCCAAATAACTTTGGTCAGCTTACTTTTCCTCTAGCACAACCAGCAGCTCAAAGTTTTCACTAATCCAGTAAACATATCTCAGTTTCTAGTTGATGGATCAGCACTAATGTTGGTATAAACATTCATGGTTCCCAGATGATGTATCGTAATGACTTGATCGAAGAATCCCTTGACCCTACCGAGGATCTGCTAAACATCCCCATGTTAGCAGTTAGCCAAAAGCACTAATGTAGTACAGCTTCACAGAGCAGCTTGGATAATAAAGATTTTGCAGAAGGAAACGACATGTACTTCAGTTTTAACTTTAACAAAGGGCGGCTTTGTGCTCAGATATTTAACCTGCTTATGTCAAACTACAGGATGATCCCTCAGTGCTCCATAATTCCTGATGGATTTCTCAGTGTTTTAGGGGTTAAATAGCTCAGACATGGACATAATTGTACATTATCTATGATGCGAGGCGGAAAAGAGGGAGGAAATACGTAATTTAGTAAGATAAATATTTTGTTATCAGGCAATAAATCGACATGCTGGTAATATGTGAATACAGTTAAAGGTGTTGTGTTTAGCTATACTGAATGCTCTGCAGTGCAGAGGCTTAAAACAATCCCTGGGGCCTTTTTCTATAAGGAAGTCATAAGGCTGGGCTTAACTCTTCATCCCCTTAGTCTATGAAACAATTTTCAGCTTACTTTTTTACAGGTAAGACCTTTAAGCTTTGTACTTACTAGCTGCATGACGACTGTTTTCTTTCTGCAGTCTGTTTGAGGAGCGTTTCCTTTATTAACATCTGAGAGCCCCTTTAATCTAACTGTCTTGTTGCACAGAATCTGTTTTAAAAAGGATAAGAGGGATAAAATGTGTCTCATATTTTGTGGTGTGGGCGGCGTGTATTACTCACATGTGAAAAGTGAAACAGGGACTCCTCGGGACACAGAGGGTTTGTGTTTTAGGATCATTCGTCACATTTTTTAATTCAGTGCAGATGACGTGCTCTAATAGGATTATGAGAAGGTGGGAGGAGAAGAAGTTCAGGGGGGAGGGCACACGTTACCCCTGCAGACCCAGCCACGACCAGCCCCTGGGGGGTCATGTGACAGAGAGACACAATACAAGCAGATGTCAGCCAAATGATTATGGGGTCTGAGGCCGGGCTCACCTTTGGGGATTACTCAGAGCTCTAATGGATAGCAGGTTGCGACCTCAGCAAGCAAGGAAGCAAATCGCCACCCTCTCGCCCAGAGAAGTGCTATTCGGTCGAGTTAAAAAAGAGACAGAGCTGCTAGTCTCTAGTTTCCTTGGCAACTTCTTCAATCTGAATATTTGTTCTTTCAGTGCCGAAAAGTATAAAGATCCTTTCATTTATAATTTGTGAATACTCGTCATTCCTACTTTTGTGCTCATAGTCTATTTGGTCCTTTTATTAAGCTTCCAAGTTTTTTGAGCTTGCAGTCACTTAAAATCAAACCTTGTATACAGGCCAAACTCACCTAATAGAGGCTGGAGATTAAAGTGCCACCATATGCTGGGGACTGAGGAGTCCCCTCCCTTGGTGGATCGTCTCATTGTGCTCTGTATCACTGTCAGCAGCTAATTGTTGTGGAGGATTGAGGTGATGGGAGAACAACTCCCCTATCTTGTCTTAAATGCTTGGTCATCTCTGCTTTACCCTGCCACCTAAATCACAGTATTTCCTCTCTCCAAATGCGCAAACACACACCATCTGCATTTGTAATCACCTTGCTAAAGCCAGCATTTGAATTTGTGTCGTGCACTACCCTTTTTCAAGCTGTTCGAGTCTAAACTGAGCCAGTGCGAATGCCAGGAGAGGAAATCTGGAGCTCTTGAGTATATAAAACCATTGTTTTCTCTCTGTGCCCTGCCCATGCCGCATATGGCTCATTTCATGGCTGCTAGAGAGCCTGATTGATGGCCTGAAGAGCAGCAGGGCTGATGTTCCTCATGCACAGTGCTTGGCAAGGCGAGAGACAAGTCCTTGACGAGGTCGCATAAGGTAAAAGTGAATATAGGAGACAGGAAACTAAGGAGGACTTGTCAGACTGTGACTTTAAGCCAAAATGCCTTTCAAAACAAAACATGTTTTTTCTTCATGATGGCTAGAGTGCAAGTCATAGTGGTGATACATTATGTTTCAAATGTCTTCCTCACCAAAGGTGTCATGGGAGCTGACATTTCATTGTAATCGCTGCATTTTTCACCTCTGGGGGAACTCAAATATTAAACTATCTTTGCTTGTCACCCCCAATTAGAGAGCAATTTATATGATTTTGTTCCCATTCTCCTCCTCTGTCTCGCTTTCCAGACCTTAGGGGGCCGGAAAGCTGTCTAGTAATCTGAGACAGCATTAATACTGAATAAGATGGAGCAGGCGTCTGCAAATTAATTTCCACACATGAGTCAGTGTTAAAAAAAACTGCAAAATGACAGAGCAGGATTTCTCCTGGTATGCATGTGTTTGCGTTGAATGTTTTTGTGTTTGTGGTGCTGGTAGTGGTGGTTGTGGCAGCGACATCACCATGGAGACAGTGGCATTCTTGTGTGGTTGTTGACTACCGCATTGGCAGCATGAAGGAGCCATGTGGCAACAACAGAGTCCACCGGGCCACTGGGCAGATGTCTAACTTTATGTCAAAATACACACTTGGAAACACATTCCTTTTCAAAATGTCCTTTCCTGACTTTCAGTGCTAACTTTACAACCTTCTTACAGCTCTGAGTCTTGAGCCACTGAACCAAAAGATCCATGTTCACACCCAGATTAACTCACACTCACTGAGAGTGATACTGCTGTGCACGACAGGCAACACAAGCCAAATGAAACTGCTGCCGAAGCTGCTGGAATGACACCTCCCAAAAAAAGAAGTGTCCTTTGCGTAGAAGGGATGACTTAACGCTTTGGGTTTGTCAGAAGCTGCAAATAAATTGGACACACTGATCGCTGCGCTGGCTGTTTGTGCTGTGAAAACACTGCAGCCCGCTGTGGTATATAATATGTCAAACATGCTGTAGGAACTACAATGATTTTTCTCTCTCTCTCAGCACTCTAATGAGAGTTTATGCACCTGGTGCTGTGTGATTTATCTTGTTTTCTTTGCACACACAGTTGCAGACTTTGAGTCTTACTAATGTGCTTGCAGATTTTGCAAAGATTTGGCATTTTGGCATTGAAATTTTCTTTCTATTTTGGAGTTAGATGAGCAGATTGATTCTAAATTTCTGTATATTAAGTAATAAGCTAGCTTAGCATTAAAGCCACAGTTGGTAACTTTGGGGTAAATATCAATAACTCACTGTTATTATTATTATAATAACTGTTATTTTTTTGGGAAAAAAATCTTAATATCTAGAGACAGTGATTAATAAGTGTTATGTGGTCTGAGAGTATTGCAAGATCACTGTGTTTTCCCATCATGTCACTGTATTTTGGAGTGTAAAAATTCCATTGCTGCCAATTTATTTGCCCAATCAGTGATGATCTCTGTACTCTCTGTCCTGATTGGCTGGTTTACGCAGTGCTTCTTAGCGACAGGTGACGTCAGTGTGAGCTGATTAGCTGTTTGTGCATTAGGCTCTTACTCACCTCTGCAGACATCAGAGTTTTTGCAAGCAACACCGTCAGTTGGCTCGAGCTCGAGCTGAGCCAGACCAGTTTACTCCGCTGTAACTTTCCCTACAACTTAAAAGAGAGAGCGACAGCAAAGAAATAAAACGTAATGTCCACAGTGGAGTTGCTATCCAATGAGCCTCATGCTACATCTATAGCTTGTTAGCTCATTAGCAGAGGTTACCCACAGCAACTTTAAGACTTGAAGCATGGGAAAACACCTTCCCTGGCACTGTCCAATGTTAAATATTATGCATTACGACAAGTTTTCGAAAAACAGTTCAAGATGTTTATTGCTTGTAAAACTACATCTTGTCTTTCTTTACACCTCTGTTTGTAGATAGGTTTTGCAAACAAGATACTACATGTTGATTTCTGAGCTTCAGAGGTGTTGCTGGGCATATTTTTATGTTTTTCTTGTCTAACTCCTTGTTGATACGAAGACACAAGGTGCAGCAAACGGGCCTCAAGCAACTGCTAAGTCACAGATGTGACGAAAAGAAAATTGACACGTTGTTTTACTGTGCCGCCAAACAAACAAAAGGATGAAACCGCGAGGAATCATTTCACCACGTGGATTTAATTAAGAAGACTAAGGAGGGTAATCAACAGTACCAAGTCATGATTACATGTAGTCCATCATTCCTATAATTGTCGTCCCAGCTGGGACATAATGCCGCTGTTATGCGCTGCCATTGTGTTGTGCTTTGGCCTGTGCTTCTTCCCATGAGAGACCCAACTCTTCTCGTTCATCATCACTGTCCTTTGCCAGGTGGTTTTTGGTCTGCTTCTTTTTCTTCCTCCAATTGGTGTCTATCTCAAAGAAACATGGGGTAACCGTTTATTAGTTGCCCTCAGGACATGACTGATCCCTTCTACATTCGCTTCATTAAGCTAATCCATGAAAAACTTGATGTAATTAACTATTTACTGACTATTTTTTAATGTAAGTTTTCCATAAATTAGCTATGTTTTGAAGCTTTACATTGCATCACCCCAAATGTGATGTCTGTATGACTTTTTGTCCATGTTACATCACAAAAATCACAGCTGGATTACCAGCTAAGCATGTGGACAACTGCCACAGAGCCAAAGACATTTCATAAAATGAAGAAAAATCAATGAATGCCTGAAAAGAAGGTGAAATACACAGCTTGGTTAAAAGTGATGTATAAGTTATTTGTTGTAAATAATTTAAAACTTGCGAAACCACTGAATCGGTCTTTTCAACTGTGATGCACCAACACTTTTGCCATCTGCGGTGCAGAGGTCATCTTTCGCAGAAACTTTCACCGCAGCATTTTTAAAAATAATATTAGTGAGGTTTGGCCGGCTGCCCTGCTTTCCCCTGGACACTCACTCCATTCTTCACTCTTCCACTAATAATAGATCCTGCTGCTCACCCAAATGTATTGTCCAATGCCCAACATCACACAGCAGAGCGAGGCAGCAGAGTGATGGAGGGAGAGACACCTGCAAATTCTCTCCCAGTCAGCCCTGTCTCCCTACGGGGCCAAGCATTTGACATTTAACTACGATAGCCGTAAACAGCCACTGGAATGCCATTGACATTCATTTTGTCTGGCACTTTTTTTTTTTCCGCTAGGTTGGTTTTTTTCTCTCTCTGCAGCTCAGCTCTGTGACAGTTTAAACCGAGGACTGAATGCTTTTTGAATCCTACAATGCAGTGAGGATACTTGCCTCTCCATCCTGAAGCTAAATCCAAAGAGTTAGAAACAAGCAAATTTAGTGAATGAACATCTCAGTCTGAGCTGCAATGACTAGTATTCTATCATCTATTCAGATATTAATTTTAATAATGATCATTTTAAGCAGTTTATTAAAGAAAATGCTACTTTTCTCTCTGTTAGATACAATTTAAAAAATAATATTTTTAGGTTTATAGCGCACAGCTCTGCAGCAAGGTCAACACAATTCCAGTTATGGTTGAATATGAAGACTGTGTTTGAAGCTATAGGTTTGTAATTGAGTAGTATTGAATAGTTGGTCTATAAAATTACATGCAAGTCAAGAGACATCTTGAAATGGCTTTTTTTTTAAAAATCCAAACAAATTCCAAAAAGAGCTAGAACCAATAGGCTTCTTATGTTTATGCAAAGAATATTATAATGACTAGTCAGTTAGGCTAGTCAAAATATTTATATACTGTCAGCTGACTAAAGGGTTAATAAGTTTATTGTATTAGCTTTAAACACATTAACTAAAAGAAAACGGAATATCATCTTTTCAAATGTACTGGAATCAATTAGTACAGATTAGAATATTGTCTTATTGATGACATTGTTCCTCAAGGTGGCGAGCAAAAAGAATCAAGAACATCCAAGTGTGACGTACATAAAAACACCAAATATTTTATTTTGCAAGAAAAGTTTTCACATTGACAGGGAAGAGAGCATTCAGTCTGTTCTTGTGGCTCATGGTGAAAAAACATAGCTCTTTGGTTTTTCCTTTCATTTATCACCTGTTTATTTGCTCCCCAGTGGGTGGAGATCAAGATTTATGGGAACTTCATGGATCTTTCTGATGAAATGCAGCCATCATTTCGTCATGTTGTTCATTATGGTAGCCCACCTGTTGAATATAAGGAAGAAAGAGGCGTGAAACATCAGTGGTTTATCACTTAATCATAGACTCCGAAGCTCCATCTCCAGCTTACCATAGCGTTAAACCACCACCTCATCCATAACATTAAACCCTGCTGACTGTGTATATATGTGTGTGTATATGTGAGAGAGAGAGAGTGTGTGTGTGAATGTATGGCGTCACAGATTTCATCCCAGCCATGCTGAGTCTGGCTTGTTCCTCTGCTGTTTACCCATTCATTAATTCAGCCATGAGTGATGGCATGGGCAAACCAAAGCCCTCTATCCTCTGGTAATTAAAGACCCATCGGTGAGACATTTTTCTCCTAGAAAGCATTTTAAAAACTGACACACATGCACACACACACTCACACAAACACTTTGAGATACTGCTGGTAGGCGTCCTGGGCTAGTGGTGGTAATTAGTGCGCTGAGTGGTTGCACTGATTGCTTCATTATTTCTCCAAAAGGCATCTGTGAGAGATATTTAATGAATGTTGCGTGTTTGACAGTAATCCACGCTAAAGCTCCATATGTGAACACTATATTCTTCAAAGCTGCCTCGCACCTACAGCATTTAGGTTTTGAAGTGACGTACCTGAGAGAAGCTAACACCTTAAACCTCTTACACAAGACTTGCTCAATGCGATGAACCTCTAACATGCAGTTATTCAACATAAACATATGGATCCTTACAGCTTGTGTGCTTGCATTCAGGTTATGAAAGAGACGATCATCAGTGTCATAGACGGACTAATCCAGAATAATTGTCTTGTTTTGCTCACAGCATTTCTGCCTTACACTGTGAGCAGGAAAGCAATTATAAGCTGCGTGGCCCAGTTTCACAGACAAGGATTATTTTTGGATGCTGCAAGATAATAATGACCATTTCTCATTGAACGTTTCAGTCATTGTCAACAATGATTAATCCATTTATTCAAAACCGGAATTGTTTGCAGAGTGGCTAAAGTTACTGAGTGGCTTTAAAAATTGAGAAAAGTATCGAAAACATTGTACAGCTATGTTTCTTGTAATCAGTGCTGTTTTATTGTGTGCCACAAAATTAATAGAAAATAATTGATTATTGTCACAACATCACAACCCTGGGGAGTTTGCTTCCAATGTCTAGGAACTTCCAGAGCTTGAGGCCTGCACATATGTAAGCTGGAGCTTAGGGTGCAGGGTTGGAATAGGATAGATGGCTCTACCTGGACTGTGGTTCTTCTGGATGCAATCAGCTCCATCTTTAGTCTGAAAGGCATCTTTGAACTCACTCATCAGTTCATTTTATTAACATTACAACTACACAGACTACTCAAAATGTAACTTAGTGATGAAAGGTTTTTTTTTTCCTTCAGCAGTCGCTACTCCACATGCTTGGCATCATCAGATTTCCTCTCAGCTGATTCTGCCACACATGCACTCTCAGCTCAATCTCTTCAAAATTGATCTCTCATTCATCAACCCAGCACTTAATTATGCTGACTTTGACTATGTAGGCCCACCCCTTAGCCCGACAGCCAGTCATGACAGCAAATAGGAGACAGTGCCTACAAAATCATTTGTTACTTTGAAACTATTTTGAGCTATGCTAGCAGCATGGCTTATACTTATAGCATGCTAGCATGTTGTTAAATATCATGCTAGGATATGTAAATTGAGACATGAACAAGGTAAACATTATTCCTCCTAAACAAGATGGCATTGTCATTGTCAGCATGTGAGCATTACTGACATAGCATTTAGCTCAAAGCTATTGCAAATATAGCCACACATACAGCCGCTAACATGGTTGACCCTTTGTCTCGTGGTTAAATACCAATGTGTAATCATTTCTCTCTTTTGTTATGTCTTTCTAAGTGAATCTCTTATAATTTTAGACTTTTGGTTCGACAAAAGCAATTTGAAGATTCCACCTTCAGTTTGTAGTATTACAGTTGGCCATTTTTCATAATTTCCTGAATAAATTATCCAATAATACTGAAAAGACTATCACTGTAAATAATCATGCAGCCACATTAAGTCACCTTGATGAAAAAGGAGTTTTGTAAGATGAATTTACTCAACTCACTCAAGATTTCATATCTTCACCTTATTGATTAATAGAGTGAGGCCAAGTGATCCACAGTATGCAGAATATTTTTTTAAATTTGATTTTTTTTACAAATATTGTTTCTTTGCATGATGCTTTGTCTTTCTGGTCTGTAGACAGGCTAAAATTAGCCAATTCTAATATATTCCATTAGTCATTTGCTGCTTTTTTGATAACAAAGGATGCTGTCTGCTTCGTGATATTCATCTTAACAACATGTAACAACTCGACCCCAGTGACACCTTCATTGTACCTGGACTCCCACTGGACTGGCCTCAGTAGGATCTCACTTTAAAATGTCAACTCTGTCAGGTCCTCATGCCGTCATATCTTATGTCATCTCCAGGTAAACTTCAGTCCCAGAGCCATGGGGAGCACTGTGGCTGCCACTGCTTCCTTTCTGTCGATTTTTACACTTCCAGCTCCAAACCAAACAGCACTTCTTTTCTACTTCTTGCTCGCTTTTGTGGTGACTAAAGCAGGTCACCCCTTTACGAACTGGAAGACTTTAAGCTCCATCCCTCTGAATCACATCTGGAGTGTGCTAATTACAAATGCATGCATTGTTTGAGCTGTGTGTATGTTCCACATGCAGTTTAGCCTTGGAGTAATTGGCTTATTAGGCCTTTAGTCTGTTTGGAGAATTGAGCCACCGGATTGCTCATCCATGAGTAAATTCTCCAGTTTCAGGCCAATTGTCCTTGTCATGTTTTTGTAGAGTGCATCTGCCTTCATCTGTCAGCCCGAATCACATGGAAAAGGCCTAATTGATGCAGTGTGTATGTCTGCATATAGCGAGCCAGACACACTCTCAGGACTAGCAGCTCTTGGAGTTAATCCGTCTCACTAACAGTGGGGGATGAAGCAGAGGCGGGTAGGAGGAGGAGGAGGAGGAGGAGAGAGGAGAACAATACAACATCTCTCCCTCCGTCTCCAGACACGTGGTTGTCGCCCGGCGGGAAACCTCTGGACCTTGGACGTTCCTACGGATGCTGCTCCTCTCGTTCACTTGTCCCAGCTGGCTCTCAGTGGTCTCTATCGCACTGCTCAAGGAAACGAGGTACAATACGCTCCCCTCTTCCAAAAAACATCCTACCCCACTGACTTTTGTTCCTGCCATTGTAACCAGACAAGAGGCTGCGTCAAGAGGTATAATTAGGAATGTGTGTGTAGAGTGAGGAACTTCCTGGACTCTAGAGGTGTGTACTTTTCTGTCCGCAGAGAGTACATTTGCTGCTTGACCTGAGACAGGAAGTGTAGAGACACAGTAAAAACAATATGGATTTCCTCTTTTGCAATGCAAATTCTAGTGTCTGCCTCATGTACATTCCTAAACCACCATAGGACCTGGTTTCCTGTCCTGCTCCGGACATAGCTCCCATGTGGTTCATAGATACTCTCAGATGATCACATCGTGTCATATGCTTTTCAAGATGTAAGGGCGCAAAAATGTGACAACAGGGGTTGAACTCTGCTAACAGTATTGTTCTGGAACAAAGGGATTTCCTTAGCTAGTTATTTCCTTTTATGATGACCTCACTCTTGTAGTTTCCTTAGTTGCATATGAGTCTCAAAAGTAAAAGTCACTGAGCATACTATATTTCTTAACATTTTTCTTTTTTTAACCCTTTGCAGACTAGAAAATCCTGCTTGGACTTCTGGTCACAGGTTGCATACATCAATGAATTGTTCAACCAGAGAGTGATAGACCTTTCTCATATTGCTTCATTTCAAATAGGGGTCTGAAGAGGTTAGGAATTCATTCGTAACCTTAGGATCAATAGATTTGACAAAAATAATTTCAACAATCTTGTTTTTTCTGCCTCATAAATATCCTAATAAATTTATCTAGAGTTTAGATTATGTGGCCAATTATCCAGTAGTTCACAAAGATAAAGCTGCAATTAGAGAAGTCAGTTTTTCTTGCTTATATCCAGTCTTGTACATCATCTTGTGCCTGATTTATCTGACGACCCCACAGGGACTCCCAGTCCATAGGGTGGTAACTGCTTTTCTATGGCATTCGTCTATAAAATTTTGCATCATCTTTATTAATAATGATAAATTGACTATCAGACTTCTAACGGCTTTGGCACAAGTCCAACAGTCCAGAGTTTGTTTTTGCCCTCCACCCTCAGCATGTTGAAATAAGCACTTGTCCCACCCTGTTACATCTGTTATGTTGATTTAAAGGGATTAAGCTTGTTTATGGTATTATGCCCTCTATTTTCAGTGGCAACCCCAGGCGTCTGATTTTGCATTAAGTAAAACCTAGAAGAGTTAGGCCAGACTCCCGCCCAGAGGCTCCAGTGCTTGGTTTGTTGTCTTGCATCACCATGTTTTTTATTCTCCTACCCTCAAGGTGAACAAAATTACTTTTATGTTCATGCATGATACTTTGTTAGGTGACATAAATCATTTAGACATGCAGCTCAACTGCAAACTGCATCTTTCTTTCAAATCTGAATATCCATTTGATGTGAGGACCATGCAGTCAACCTGTATGGATGTATGAGTCACTGTTTCCTCTGAGGCCAGTAGAGTCTGAAGTCTACTAACTCTCCTCACCTCAGAAACAGCTTCACATGGAGGACTTCTGTGAGTGAGCACTTTAACAAATGGTCCTTCTCAGTTTAATGTTGCAGCATTTGTGCTGCAGTGCACTAATAGTTCTTCTTCTCTCCCTGGGCTCAAAGTTTTGACTCAGTGTATCAGAGCCTGAGCTTGTGTTCTTGCTCCCTGTGATTAAGTATCACTGGCTTTCTTTTCCTGCTCAGTATAAGAGGGTAAGGTGCGTTCAGGGAGGCCTTGTGTTAACTGTGCTGCCCGCTGGGGCGCTGGAGGATAGATGGTGGCTGACAGCACCTTTGGCGTTGCAGTGCTACTGCTGTGTCATGCTATTTTGCTGTGGTGTTGGCTTGTCTGTTTGTCTCAATTTAAACTCTCTGGAGAAGTGTCTGCTTTTATTGAATATCTGGAGCTAAAAATACCTTCTGCCTCACCAATCAGAGAGCACAGATTGAACAGTGGGATTTGATTGGATGGGATGTCCCATGGAGGTTGCTAGCCATTTTCCAAGCCTTGACGAATAAAGAAGAGTCGTATGAAACAGGACAACAGAGCTTATTCATGAGTCAAAAACAGAATTTTAAGTTGTAGAGGGCAAATTCACACATCAGGCAGCCTAATTTTCATTCAGCCTGCATATTTTTTATTGTAGCTAGAGAGATGCAGAAAATCCTCCATCCTGTTTCATTATGTGCTGAAATCATTTTAGAAGTCTGATCATAATTCAAAAATAATTTTTCAAAAGAAGACAAATGTGCAGGGTCTTGTTCAGAAAGGTGGCTCTCCTCTCTTTTAAATCCAATCTATGATTTTTAGTTTAGTCTGTAAGAATTGACCTTGAAAAAACCTTGCAGTTTGAAATAATTTCACTTTCAATATGACTCAGATGTCAGACCGAAATCCAACAAATTAGTCAGTCGTCCTTTGAAAACATGACAAAATAAATAAATGCATGTTGACTCATGTAGAGCATTCAAGCCCTTCAGTTCTCCCTGAAGGGCAGTTTGGCTGCCAGCAGGTTGGCCATTACCTTCACTGGCAGAGAGTGAGGGGTGACAGGTGTTGGACCTGCTGCAGATGGGCTGTCAGATGGAAGACACCCACATCACCAGCTTTAAAGGACAGCTGACACTGTGCTCACCTCCACTACTCCTGCACAGACTATCAGACAGTCAAGTTTTAGACATGATTTTTTTTTTCTTTCATTAGGTCTATAGAAATCCTATCAGGAAGAAAAACTTCATCTTATCAGTTGCAGTCACATTCTTAATATAATATAATCAGTCATTGTTCCTACTGTATCTCTTTCTGAAACACAAAATGCCTCAAAATGGTTTTAAAGCTGCTTGCTGCGCTGAATGGAGTCAATAGGTGAAGCCTTGTGTGCCTCGGATAAAAATTTTATCTGTTTGATGTCAGAGACTTCCAAAGACTTTCAGGGGCTGACAGGGGTACACAGGGGAAATTGGGAGCTTTATTATATTGACTGTCAATCCACTGTGTAGTCAGTCTTCTGCGAGTCTGTTGTTAATCTGCAGTTCTGCTGAACATTACGAATTAGAATTCTTTCCAGTCCTCAAGTACAGCTCATAGCCAACATTTTGACAATTTTGCTTTAAAAAATGTCACCACTCAGTCATAATAAGCTTGCTCTTTTCTTTTGTGAGCTCATATTTACATAATGAAGAACATTTGCACATAGGCCTTTTCTAATTCTCACTGTGTTTTAAGTGTACTCACAGTGGGGAATGAATGAGCCACAAACATCAGTGAATGAAATGTCTTTTTTAAGGCATATCAGTTACTTTGTTTTTTGGCCACTTATAGGGCAAAAGACAAAACATGCTATCACCAAAATGTTGCTATGGGGAACTTGTTTGCTAATAGTTTTCTATTTGCATACAGGAGACAAGGAGCAATTACAATTTAGTTTTAGGATACATTTCTGGCAGCAAAGTCTTATAGGCTATTTATTTTCTCCTGTTAGCTCCTGAGGGAAATAAAGCTTATGGCTGTTAGCTCCTAAATGTTTAAGTAGCTAGCTTTCCCATGGCTAGCTGACTTGATAGTTAGCTAGCTGATAGAAAGGTAGCTGTTTGATTAGCTAGCTAGTGGAAAGGCAAGTGCCATTACACCACAACAATGAGCTGAAAGATGCTAAAATGTTCTGTGGAGGGAAAATGCAGATAAACTGAAAAGGCTTTTGTTATTGTTAAAAGCCTTTTCCACATTGCATCCAGTCATTTGATTGACTGTTAACTTGAAAATTGTGAATTGAGTCAAATTTGAAATTGAAAATAATAATGATCTTTAGTCATAGCTACATCCCTCTGTAGCTGTTTGGCACATCAGTACAAAACATTTGATAGAATCAGCATCTCATTTGCTGATGTGTCAGTAATTCTGTTCACAGATACATGTAGACTAGTGGTTAACATTCTCTGTTTACTTGCCATTTGAAAATATTTAGATTATTCTCATATTTTCACTTTTCAAAAAATTTCCTATTTGCCAACAAAATGTCTGTAGCTTTAAAAAACTCTCTTTGGTTCAACCGACTCGGAGCATGAAGAAGCAAAGATGAGAAAAGGGAAAGAGGAAGATACTTATTCGGATGAAAGCATGACATGACATTAAAGAAGTGGGGAGCAAAGAGAGATGGGAGATGAAGGGGAAGAAAGGCCCTGCAGCTCATGGCTTTTCTACAACATCAAGCCCTGTGTTAGAACCGCTGTTGGAGATCACTTTACTGAGCGTTTGCTGCCTCTCCGTCTGACGTCTCCCGGCTTCAGGGAGTTAGACAACCGTGCACTTATGCAAAGTTACTCTATCATCCCCAGCTTGCCAGGGATCCGCGCTTGGAGAACACAAAGCAATAAAAGATCGTGGAATAGACACTCAACAAACCGCTTGTTTCAACCTCAGGGAAGCCAAATCAAAGGTTGTGAAAACCACAATAGTTGAATCTGAGTCCATTCTGAAACCAGTCTCTTTAAAATGAAATGATTTAGTAGTAAGAGAAGAAAGGAAAGAGAAAGAGAGAGGCGTATCTATCCGGTAGAGATAAAATCTTTGATTGATGAGGTCAAGAACTTCATCAAAGGTCTTCCAGCCTATTTTCCTGGTGTAAATTTAGATCTTCGACAGCTATTACGTGGAGGATTATGTGCTTGTTATCCATTACTGTGGCCTCATTGAGTGGCGCTGGTCCGATAATCAATGTGGCCGAGCCAGAGAGGCAGACTTTACATATCAATCTGTCTGTTGGCGTGACAGCTTCCAGCCACACCATGAGATGTAACGGTCCAGAGATCTGCCTGTGACACAAAAGCAAAGATGAAGCTTTGATCAAATGTTTTTCCCTGGGTATGTTTGATCTGAAAGAAAGGGCAAAGAGTGAATTATACCATCATTTCATCAAGCAGATTGATTTAGCTAAACTTAGCTACCTGCACAAGCTATTTTTAACTTATTCTCAAGTTTGCTGATCAGAAGCCTTGTAAAAAATCATTGTCAAAAATCGTCACCCTACCTTTTGACCTGTTCTTTCTTCCCTTCTGGTCTGTTCTTGCTGAACAAATCTATAAGCTCCATTTTCAGGATAACAACCCGTTTTACTTCATTGATGCAGAATCGCAAACAAGAAAGAGGAAAAACATGTTGACTAATCAGATATTCCTTGTGAATGGCACAGTCCAAAACAAGCCAGTCTCTAATTGACCAAATACTGCTAGGAGGCATCAAAATCTTTTTTCTGTAATGTGAAATACAGCTTTCTTAGACAAATATCTCTTGAGTGATAAAATATTTATATTAAAGAATTTGTTTCAGGATTTAGAGCACTACATTATAATCATTTGTAAAAGTGACATACTTTGGAGTTGCTCTAACATGATATTTTCAGAGCTGGGATGCATTAAAACGTGTGTTTCTATGAGTGTCTGGATTACGTTCAGGCCCATCCACCAAAGACCAAATGGCTCTTGCAAGTGTCATTACGCATTCACTAAGTGTGGTGAATTTAACTGCCATCCTGAGCCCCTTCCACCTATTATGCGGCTGTGTTATCCTTTGATTGTGTTACCGGTTGTGACAAGCGTAGCAGGACGTGACACGCTGTAGTTTCACGTTACTCTTCATCGCCAGTGAGCTCTTAGAGAACCAATCGCTCATTCAGTCAGTCTTGGGGTCACATAAGGATAGAAAGAAGAGGGAGACAGATAAAGGGGAGGAAATTTACAACTCAGACATTGGCGAGGGTGAGCTGCCTCATGGTGTCTGTTCCTTTAAGGCCTGGCTCAAAAACTCTCTCAGGAGAGAAGAAATAAGCTTGAGCACAGCAAATGCAGGTAATACAGGTCTCAAAGTCTTCAGATGTCTGAATGTCTGAGCTTTTCCAATTACAAAAAAAAAAAAAAAAAAGTACCCATTTGGAAAGTCTTATTTGCGAAATCCATCAAATCAGACTCAGTGTTGGACATTATTTAACAACTTATCCATCATTTTGAAGATGAGGCCATGTAATACCTTTTTTCCTGGGCTCACATTCTCTCATACTTTTTCTTCTTTGTTAAGTTCGTTTTGTACTCATCCCACTATCGCCCACTCCATTTTGTAAATGTGTCAAATGAGGCTTTTGTTAGTTGGCAAGTTTTTATCATTTGAAATAGATTTCACTGTAGATGATTGTTGAACTTTGGTGCAAAATAATAAAAACTTGCTCTCTAATTCTAACAGCGCTTCTCTATTCTCTACATCATAATGTAATGTAATAATATAATGTCAAACTAAACAATAATTTTGGCACAAAAGCCCATGCTGCATGGTTATTCATGTGTGCTGTTGGCCTGTCAGGTCTGACTTCAACACCAATCAAATGCAACCAGTGACTCCGTCTTCAATCATTCCAAGTGCTTGATATTCAGTCTGCGGTGTCCTCTTTCCACTGATATAACAAGTCTGTCACAGGTTCTCTCCTGGGGCTCCGTTACCTGTCTCACTTTTTGTTCCGCTGATTCAATCCCCTGCCACATCTGTCAGACAGTCTGGCCTTCACTCGGTTTTAATGACTGCCCGGTGTGATACAGTGCTGCCTTAACTTTTGGCTCAAATTTGGGATGTGTCTGCTGTGAGGCTTGATTCTCTCAAGACTGGACTCATTAAATACTTGACTTCAGTCTTGAGACTTGGTTTGAAACTAAGCAAACCTGAGACTTGACCTGGACTTGACTCATTTAAGTCTTGACTTCTTGAAGACTTGCTCAGACCACAAGATATTTTTGTCTGTTAAAATGTTCACTGTTTCAGATTAGGCAATTAAAGAGTCAAATTCTTGAAGTGTCGTGGCCAAGACAGACTACACGTTGCTCCCCAATCAGTCACCGTTTGCGGTTGATGACATGCATGATGTCATCAGCGAGGAAGCGCTTGCCACTGATTATTACCGCTACTGACAAGCTGTTGTAGGAGGTAAACAAGAAATCAAACATGCTAGTCTGTCTGTTGTGAGGTTATGAAACGTACTAGATGTGGCATCGGTTGTCGTCCATTATGACGCACTACATAAGATTAAACAGTTGATTGTTGCGCCTGATGCTCACTGATCGTTTCCGAGACTAGCCGATGCCCTTGGACTTCCCAGTCGGGCTGTTGTTGGGCTGATATCGTGTAGTCTGACCTCGGCATAAGGTGTTACATTTTAGACTTTTAATGGTCTTCAATAATGACAATACAGGCTTTTAACATTCACTTGGACTTCACTTCTGTAAGATTTGACTTGAGATTTAGTTGCGAGTCAGGCTGAATTTACAAAAATTAGAACGTAAGACCTGATATAACCTTGACTGGCATGTGATATGACTTAGTTGAGACTTGAATTCTTAAACAGTTAACTTGAAATTTGACAGCGAACGCTTCTGTTTCTGACTTGTCAAGATCTTAACTTCAAAATTCCTTATAGGACTTGAGACTTGATTTGGGACTATAAAGCAAAAGCCTCTATTTCTGACTCTGTAAAATCTTGCCTTGACCTGTCCTTGACAAGCCCTAAAAGACTACGATTTTACTGCTTGAAAAGTCTGTCATCATAGTATTTGACCATTTAACTTGTCTTTTATATATAAAAGACACAAAGAGAGGAATTCTAGCCCAGTAACAGTGAAAAATGTATTTTTAATGCAGAAAGCTCAGGTATTTTATTGTAACATTTCACACGATGCAAGGTCACAATTTTTTATCATAAAAATAAAAAAGCACTTAAGTTATTCGAAACAAAATAAGAACAAAACAGCAAGTTGTCATCAAGTGAGTATAGGTTAGCCACAATTTTGTCAACATCTAATTGAGTCCAGTAGCACCTACTTGAACTTACCAGCAGTCCACTAGTACAATAGTTGCCTATCTTTTAAAAAACACAAAAGACCTAAAATAATAGCCCTGAAATTTGCAAGAAGCTCATACTGTAAAACTTTTTCTCCTGCAACAGCTATGGAAATGGGCAAGATTCTAGGTGACTACCATTTATCTCTCTGTCTGTGTCTCGCATGTGTTCACACACCTACAGATAGGGCTTTGGCCTGTGATGCCTCTGATGAATTGCTTCAGTCATTGTTCCTGGCTGTGTGAGTGTGTTGAGTAATGAAGAGGCCAGTGATGCTGTTCAACTCCTCCTCAGCTGCCCCTGAGCACTGCTCTCTCTGAGTGGGAGTACTCCACTGAACAAGTTAGAGATTCATTCATCCTCCAAGAGCTACAATAGGTCTCTTCATTGTTGTTGTGATGTGAGAGTGAAGCTGAGATTCTGTTTTAGCTTGTATGACGATGAGGACAAAAGAGGTTCAAAGTAAGTTAAGATACAATGCAATCTCTGACATGACGTAGTGGCTACAGTAGTGAAGCATGTTCCTGGCTTGTGCTGTGCTCCATAGTTTCTACATGAGTGACTATTGACAAATGCATCATTCTAAAGGTAAACTGCTTTCTCAGCACTGACATATAAAATAATGCAGTATGTTGAGTCAGAGTCCGTAGCCAAGACGAGGATATGAGCTGACAGCTTGTTCACTGAGCACATTATGTCCATCTATATAATCATGACACACCATCTGAGATACATGAACATAAGCCTGGAGGCGTCTTCTTGTAGGTCTTAACTGTTTCATACCTTGAAATTTGTCTGGAGTTGCGTAATGTGCAGATAGCAGAGCTTTAATCATGCGCTGTATACCTCATGTCCCCTTACAGATAATATTTTGGTCTATGCAACCATGTACCACAAAATTAGTTAATTAAAATCAGATTGACTTTACTTTGATATCCTGTTTAGGTTGTTTATTTGAAGTAACCAGTCAGCAAGAGACTTATCCTTTCTGCCAGCATAATTTTAGTAACAGAGTATGGCCAAACAGATATATTGGTATGTTGAAATTGACCTCTTGCATATCAGTATCAGCGTATTTGTTTTCCAGTATGCACCTATATTTCAACTGTGTTTAAGACCAAAAATGCGTGAACTAGTGATTTAAACTGGTAATTACATTATTTGTCAAGCAAAATAATTTGAATGAAGAGTCAAGTGTTCCATCCACTGATGTCTCAAATAAAGTTTGTTAAAGGTCCCAGTCGTAATATTCCCAACTTGTCAAATACTGACGCTTTGTGTCAGTAGTTTGGGCCCCCCACTGACCCAAAGCATCAGTATTTGACAATTTGGGTTTCCCAGTTCGTCGGATAATGAGGATTTGAGAGTGAGACCCAGAAATCAAGTCATTCTGCAAAGTGGGCCTTTAAAAATGTAAGATATCCTGTATTCATTGCATATCTTTGTCACAAATATTTGATAACCACATTCAGTCGATATTAGATATATCTGTTACATAGGATGTCAAAAATTTTTTTAAATTTCTTGCATGTTAAAATCCAATGTTGGTCGGGCCCTATTTGAAACGTTTGCCAGTTTAAGAGCTGGCTTTTCTCTTGGTAGAGTCACAAAAACCCTTGAAACTACATCAGTCTCAACAACCCTTGTTAAAGCTTTTCTGTCTCTTTCAATTCTAACTCCAGCACAAGAGGACAGCTTCCCCACCTTCAGAGTTCTTGGCTAACATGTTTTTCTGACCAGGGAAACATCTGTCAATGGACACAACGCTAGACTTATTTGAATAGCTTAAAAAAGAGAAAAAAAAGAAAGGGGAAGAGGTCAGAGATCCACAGGTGTGGAACAGGGCTGCTTTATACATTAACATATTTTTGAATATGAAGCAACCACATCCTGTGGCTTAAAAGATGGCTTTGAAAAGTTTGTGTCATGGAGTTTGTCAGTTTGGATTGATGACTTTGACAAAAGTTTCCAACAGTAACCCGGATTTAAATTGTCAGTTTAAGCTTCTGAATCCAAAGCTGATGAAAAACCTGCTTTCTGCTGTCTGTCTGTATGCTCATTATGATTCAAGCACTTGAAAGTAGCACAGAGCTTTAGGGATGATAATGATAACAGAGAAATAAAAAAAAAAAAATTCTTATACGACCCTTTGATTTGTTTCATTAAAGCATTCTGCACATAATTTAATGCTTTTCAACTCTTGAATTTTTTAAAGAAATAATATTATTTTGAAGCTAGTATCATCTTGATGTTGTCAGTTTCAAACAGAGAACATTAACAGGTTAAGAGTGTTTTCATGTTTCCTGCTTTTACACAACCAAGCTGCATAAAGTGGTGATTGGCAGGTAGATGGACGGTGACGTGTCTCCTCCGGCGCTCCGGTCAGAGTGAACAGCATGCTGGGAGCCTAATGTTCTTTTAATGGGTGGCGTGTTGCTGTACCGAGGGCAGGGCCTGGAGGGGAGTGATGGCACTGATTGATAACCTGCGCATCCACTGCCAGCCTTCATGACGCAGCATCAGCAACTCATCCTGCTAGGTTTACCATCCAGGGCCACGACTGACAGCGCTCACACACACAGCTTACCACAGTGACTCAGCAAGCTCCCTGGAAACCCATTCCTTCTTTTGTAGTCTTGCTGCTTGCATTTAATTTTGGTCTGTTGTTGCATCCAATCGATAGTTGTAATCATTCAGTTGTTGTGTGTATTCTGGCTGGACAATTAAGTTATCAAAGCCTTCTCTCTTGTGTCTCTCTTGTGCATGAATCACTTGCACAGGCTTTTAACCCTTTGACTGACGAAAAATGGTTTCATAACAGAGCTGCTCCCAGCTGTAATCAGCTTCTCTGTTGCACAATAAACTGCAGTCTTACATGATTGGTGACAGATAGTTGGTTTTGTTTGTAAGGTTGCTTGGGCTGGGTATTGGCAAGAACTTCATGATACCATACACATACATGGGTCACATTACAATTGTACAGTATCATGACACATTGCAGTATGGTGCATATTGCAATATATTGAAATACTCAAAATAATTCACTGTAAATGTACAGAGAGCTTAAATGCAGGTAACTGTGCGTAATCTGGGTAGTCTTCATACATCACGTCACTATATTGATAATTTAAGTGACAGTGAGTCAAAACTATTTAATTCAAAATTTCCTCTCCAATTTATTTGAATGGTGTTGGAAAATTACCAAACACACTGATGTAGCTGCCATAACATTAAAATGAAGAAAGAAATTTAAGTGCACTCTGCCACTTTAACTGAACACACTGAAATTGAATGTATCAAGTGCATAAGTGTTCTTTTGTGTCACTGATCTCCAAGGGTGGGTTTTGGCAAGAATTTCAAAATACGATGCATATCACGGTATTTGGATCAAGATGCGATGCAGATGTCATGAAAAATAAATACTGCGATATCTTGCAATGTTGATTTTTTTTTCACATTGCTAAAGGTTACCAAGATGGCATCAACACACTTCGCCCTACCCGAAGCTTTACTCCTGAATTAGACTTCAAATCTCAGCCAGCTGGAGGCTTCATCAACTTGATTGCAAGAAACAAATGGACAGAGAAAGACCGCAGCCGCAGTGCTATGAGCGACTGTTTGTTGATTTCCATCAAAGGGCAAAACAGCATCAAAAGGAAAAATGAACACCCTCTGTGTAGGCATTTCCCCTGGGTCGCTGTGGAAGGCCAGGGCTGGGGGAAGTTTGTTTCTCACAACTTAAAATGAAGCGAAACACTCTGAGATCACACCAAGCCATATCTCTCATGCAGCGAATTCAGCTCTGAAGATGCAGATGGTTTTAAATGATCCACTGTGATCTTACTGTAAATGTGCTTTAAATGCTGAAAGATGAACATTTTTAGAAATTACTTTATCTCTGACTTAATGTGGTACTTTTTTTTTAGTGTTGCTTCAGTTTACAGTTTTCTTTGAATGTCACCATATTTTGTGGCCTGGTTCTGTCTGATTATTTCAAAGCCACAGCTTTAACACTTGACTTCTCTTCACGGTGTCCCGCCCAGCTCAGGCAGGAGCTGGCAGAGAGCTCCCTCCAGTTCATCACAAAGAGATAAACCAAAGCATGAGAGCGTGGCATCAGAAAGCATCAGTTGGAACAGTTGTGATTGCAGGTCCGGTTATCAGTTGACTGTGAGAACAAACACTGTAGTTCACACCGTCGTTATCGACTCCCACACTCCTCCTCCCCTTTTCTTGTTATGGAAAAGCTCTCAGGCTGCAGACGTTGTGGGCAAGCTGCCAGCCTGCTGCCACAACTCCTGTACATGACCACAGAATAGAGGGAAGTCCAAAATTAAAAGTATTGTTATCCCTGCGGCTGGTGGCCACAGAGGGATGGAGTGACAGGCTAATTTCATTGTGTGTTCTCAGCTGACCTTGACTTCGGCCTCTAGTCTGCGCCCCCTCCAGACTCACTATTCAGAGGTGCATTCTGAGACCTTTGGGGTCCAAGAACCTGTCAGCAGGACCGCAAACACAAAGCCCGTACAGAGTCGGGATTTCTCACTCTGCCTATGGTTTCTGTAAATCTAAATCCCTGCCTTTTTTTCTTTTTCTTCATTCTGTTTGAGCCCCTTGTGAATGAATTTGAATATAATGTACTATTAGGGTTACCATGGTGATGGCTGCCGTCTGCTTGCATGTCAGTTGCCATGCAATTTTTTCCCCTTCTTGACTAGGAAGCAGGGCAGCTATGTGCAAAGTGCTAGATTGACACTGTGAAGCGGAAGAAACATATGATGCATTTGTACGTCTGTGAAACCTTCTGTTACGTGGTTCAAAAAGGTTGTATTTTATATTTTTTTCCCATTTTTTTTCTAAAGCTATTGTTGGCTTCAGGAGGACATACAAATGAAGTTGCCTTGATTTTAATTTCGAGCATGAAACTTTATCACTGCACATACAGATGCTGCACCTCAGACTGTTCAGACTGAACAGCACTGCAGTAAAATAACACAAAGGGCAGCTTATGCCCTTTGAGGAATCGGTGAGATGATAAAATCTGATACTAGAAGTATGGCTTGAATAATACATAGAGTTCAAATGCTTATTCAACATTGCAACTTTTCCAAAATGTTAATTAGAAGACAACAAGAAAAGTTATTGATCTAGCATTATTTCAATATTATTTAGCCGTTTCTCTGACAAAATTAACTATGTACACATTTGAATAGCCACCAAAGTGCTTTTGCGGATGACATCATATATGATTGAGGCAAAAGTTAGCTAGAATTCGTTTTTTGTTTTTTGTTTTTTTTGTTTGTTTTTTTACCAGACAAGCATGCATTCTTGTGTTGCAGTCCTTTGTGTGTTTGCACTACATTTCCATCTTACTGCAGTGAATGAGGGTCAGTGTTCTGGAATGTTGTGGTGATGTCTATGTGCAGGTATGTGTGCGGTGTGTGCAGGTGTCAGGTCAGGGTACCCACAATCCAACTCACTTTATTAAAACAGACAGAAAGGAAAAGAACAAAATAAATACACAAAACTTCCTGTCACTGTTCCATCAGCTCTGGTCAGGTTAAAATAAACTCTCAATTCGCTGAATTAGATGTGAAAATAACTTGACTGCACATACTGTTTTTCCCTGCTGCCTCTGTCTTGCATTGCTGGCCTCTTTGTGCTACCAAATTAGCAGAAGCCCTCACTTGTTTTTGAATTAAATTTGCAAAATAAACAATAAAACTCTAACACAACCCTAATGCAAGACATCCGTCTACCTAATAGAAATCCCATGTGCAGCCAGAAGTACAGGATCCCTCCTCTGCCTTCATTTCAGTACATTTCTTGCAGCGTTGCAGCAACAAAACTCTCAGCAGCTGCCACTGAAGCTTTCACCCTGTCTTCAGTTGTGGCAATGCCGCGACCCTGACCGTCATCCTGGATTATCTTTTACCTGCATGTGTTTGCAAAGCTGAACTGCAATTCAGCTCCCCAGCAGGAGGCTTGAGCAGCCATCTTTTGTCCATGCAGCTTGTCCTCCTTTCTCAACAAAAAGAAAAAACTCACTCTGCTCTGTATAAATGTATGTATAAATGTATAAATGTATAAATGTAATAGTCACTATCTCTACTCTCCCCCAACCTGCATCACCCCCTGTGCCCTGCAAATTAAAGAGCCTGTCTGTGAGCCTGTGTTGTCCTGGCAGCGCTGATGAGGTGTAATCACCGTGGAGAGGCTCAGCTGCTCTCTTCGCACCCTGCCATTGAGCTCATTAGGCCAGTAACATTATGCTAAAAAACATTAAAGCACAGGGAAGGCGTGTAGCTGCATTTGTAGAGAGCTGCCATCCCTACAGCATTAATGTTGCTTTGAGCGGATGCAGTGAGGGGTTTGAGGCAGTTGCAGCTAGTGTCAGTTCTTCAGATGTGAAGCTGGGAAAAACTCATTTTCTGCTGCTACTACTGTATTCTTGCAGCCTCATCTCTTTAGCAATTACTCGCACTATTTTATGACTGAGCCCACGCCATTAAAGTCAGAGCTGTGAGTTAAGGGTGGCACAGCAGTGAGCATCTCTGTTTTCATTTTCGAAACCCTTGGAACGAGTACAGAAATTGTGTGCTTTTGTCATCTGAAAGTGTGCCTCGATAGCCAATTTAGTTTCTTATTTTATATCATTGTTTTCACTCATTTTATTCTTTATTTCTCTGTTGTGATAAGAGAGTGGATCAAGGAGGAGAGAGGATGTTTTTCAATTTGTTGTTTGATGAAAAGCTGTACCCCATTATTTCATGCTTTCCATTTTCCCTTGTTAGGAGGCAGACTAACCAGAAGGCCATTCAAATTTCCTGCCATGTCGTGCAGTTTGCAGATAGATAAACAGCAAAACCTGCCAGACAATACCCACTCAGACCATTGGTGTAGCTGCATTGGTCCCAGTTATTATTGTTTATAAATAGAAGCATTTTATCAGGGCCGACTGATTTATCGGTTTGCTGATATCAACCGATATCACCCCACTGCAGATGGATTAGTATTGGCATATGTGTTCTCAGATATGCTCTGATATTAAAACTGTTTTTCAAGGATGAAAAAACTGCCTGGGTTAGTGATTTAAAGTGGTGTAATTCCACAGTTTGTCCAGCAGAGAGCTGTCTATTATTTAATAACTCGTAAGTGAAGTGTTTACTGTTGAGTGCACTGATGTTTGGAATAAAGTGCGATAAAATGTAAGTTATCCCGCTTCGATTACATATCTTTGTCGCAAGTAAATTGGTTATCAGAATTTTCTGTCTCTTTAATAGTGTGGCTTAGTCATGGCCTGGTGGACCCCATGGGGCCTCTTGTCCCAAAATTTCGTACAGTAGTCAATGGATAAAGACAAATTATTTTTCAGTGGAGTTTAAATTGTGCCCCCATTCTCAAATATGGTGTTTTTCATGTTTAAAGATAATTTTACAAATTAATAAAGTAGCTGTTTGTCGTGAAGTGCCACGTTTTCGTGATACCGCACTATGTACTACAACCAACGCTAACATGGCTGTAACCGTAGCACTGTTTCTTTTGCTCCTTTAGAATGAGGGAAAATGTGTTATGAGAGGTAGAAATCATGACAAGCAAGGGCATGTTGAGAGCTGCAGCTAAGCAAACAGATAGACGGTTCTGTAAGAGATTGTTGTTATTATTTTATTGTTATTTTTCAAGGTTTTCAAAAATCTCAAAATAGTCTGAGCTTGCATAGTTCAGATTTGTAGACCCACATAGTCTACAACCATTAAAAGGTTGCCACAATGGCAGCAACATAAACGGGATGACTCAGATGTAGTGTGTTGCCTCCTCTCAGTCTCCAGAGCAAGGCTGCATTTATGAGAAATAAAGCCTTATGAAAGGATCAGTACCCTACTGCCCTGTGCTTTTGTTGTCTGTCCCTCTCATCTCACACAGAAATACAGGTTGCCTGCAACCAGACCCCTCATCCTGGGGGGCGTAAATCCAATTTCACAAGTCGCACTCACAACAGATTATTCATGCAGGTAAGGTAAAGGGTGGTAAGGTGTGTGTATATGTTCAAACACACTTCTTTAGAAGTGGTGTGGGCATGTGTGTTGCCCAAGGGCATTTCCACACAAGGAAGCAAACTCACACACAGACCTGCAAACACTCCTCTGGGGGTGAAAGGAGATGTGTGTGTCTGTTTGTGTATGTGTGTGTGGCCTTTCATTTAACAGAAGGCCATCAGTGAGTCATTCTCCCAAAGAGCACCCTTGGGTACTTGTCTCCCTGACACACATGCAGTGGCTGTTCAGAACAGGGCTTACTTGTCAATGTTTAATGCCCCATAATTGGTTTTACTGACCAGCACAGCCTGCAGGATGCCAAAGCTGATTTGAAGTCTGGTAGCTGAGGCTGACCACCGCTGCAGTCCTACCTGGTCTTTTATTGTGAATGGTTAGCTCGGTGTAATTCAGATGATCCGCTGTGAGAGGTGTAACGTTGTCTGACAGTCATTACAGAGATTAATCTGTCGAGGTTAATCCACACAATCATGTCTGCAATCCCTTCTTCCTTTTCCGTCTCTGCTCTGCTTAACCCTGCGCAGACACAATCACAGTATATCACACTGATACTTGACCGTGACTTGAATGTGATTTTGATACCACTGAGTTTCATCTCACCTCTCTTTATTGCTCTGTCTCTTCATTAGAGAACCATGAGCACTGTGGAGGAGGAGCCGGATCACATGATACCATGAAGACAAGCCTGCAGGTCCTGCGCTGCCAGCTGCTGAGTGAGTAGACCCACGGGGGGGACGAGGGCATCGGCAGGGTGTCCCGGGTGTGCAGCCAGGGACCCAGACTGCTGATGGGCACTGCACATGCAATGCGATGGAAATCCTGTTACTAGTTACAATATTTTACAAACAGAAAATTTGAGAGACTTAAAAATGATACATATGTTTATTACTATTGGTGAAGCAAGCCAAAACCTTCCCTTTAAAGGAGATGATAACCATAATTGATTCACTATTATTTATGTGTAAAGAATAGATTTTTAATGTAATAGTTTGCAATAAATTTTTGGTTGAATGCAATAATATTATTCATGCTCTAAGTTTATTATTGCTGTTAAGTTAGGCATTTTTTATATAGTTGAATAAGAGTGTTGACTCTCTTATTGAGACCCAAGTGGTCTTTTGAGGAACTGCAGTTTTTGGCGCTTCCACGATTTAATTTTTAAGCAGTGTGAACAGTGTGAGCAGTGTGAAATGTCCCCAAAAAACACACAATAATGTTAGTACAGGCCTGCTGGGTTTTTTATTTATGTTCAAATCATGTGGGATGTGGAGTAGAGATAATGGTTCCCATGTATTGATGCGGAACTGTCTGTGTGAAGGTTAAGAAAAGTGTGCATTAACAATTTAACACTATATAGATCAAGTTCAGCTACTTTGACTGGCGGTGTTTGGCAGATGTGAGGCATCCATTTTTTTTATTTTTTAGGCATTTCTGTATTATTAAATGCCAAGTTGAGATATATTGAAACTTTCAGAAAATCAGGAGTTTCCAGGAATAGTTTGACATTTTAGTAAAAAGGCTCATTTGCTTTCCTGCAGGGTGTCATTGACGAGAACATTAGTGTACAGGACGCGAAATTCTTACATAACTCAGTCATTGAAAGATCTGCATGAGTACGGTTGTGTCCTCAAGCTGTCCACTGGGTGTCACACAGTCATTCGTAGAAATGTGTATCCTCCTCATCTCCACCATTTTGTCCAAATATGGCCACTTCCGGCTCAAAAAAACAGAGGTTCTGTCTTCTATTTATTATACAGTCCATGACAAGCAAGTAAAATGTCCCAAAACTTCAAACTAATCCATTAATGATGTCTTTCTTAACTATAAATATTGTTTTGTCCTCATGGTGGGCCATTAAACATAAATAAAAGGATATTCCTGGAGACCCTACGGAGAAACTTTAATCTGTAGACATCAGACACTGTGCATACTGTGCTGCAGCCCTTTAGTTCTTGTTTTAGTTGGAGTCTGTGCTGCTATAAATTCAAAGGATACGATCAAGGCTCTGTGAGTGGGTGTATGAAGCTGTGGCAAGCTACCAGCACAGAATGTCACATGAATATGGAACATGAGGGTCACACTGGGACCCACCATGCCCCTGGACGGTTAACTAAACAGCCTGATGGTATCTTGAATGCACACCCGAGCTCCACCTCAGGGTGACAGAGCCACAAGGCTGTCAGCGAACAAATCAGCCTCAATCCCTCAGAAGTGATAGAGTGGGACTGGACTGCTGTGAGCGAAGTGCTTTAAGCTGTAGCGGAGGTGGAGTGAGGTCACATTGCAGCAGTTTAATCTGAGTGGAAGCTGTGAACTATAGTTCATATCGAGACCATATCTTACAACCTTTTGTGGTTTTGTTCTGCTGGATCCAGTCCTTGAAAGCATAGAAATCCCTTTTGCTTTGCACATCCAGGTGATCCAGGCGGGGCTTGAGTTACCTTGCGCACATTACACTTCCATAAGGGCTCCTTCACGGAAACCTCTGTCTGTGCGGTAAAGAGACATTTTTATTTCCCTCTCTGGAACAGCTGACAGATGTGCCTTAACATCTTTTGGCTGCAGGCAAGAGAAGAGATGCTGCAGATGGAAGAAAACTGGGATGGATGAGCACACATCATGGCACAGGAGGAGTTTCTTTGTTCCTGCGGTCACCTTCTGCGCTGTTTTTCATTCCTCTGTCCTTTAATTCTTTTGTCAGTGTTCCATATGCATCTTATGATAACACAATAAGCCTAAAATACTTCAGAAAACTTACTTGTGGCGAGCAAATAAGGTTTCATCTGGTAGCTCAATCTGGCAGCACTTTGCTTGCAAAGTGTATTTGAAGTCAGCTCTGTAGAAAACTGTATTGTAAATTGGAATAACCAGTTGTGTGAATTATAAATGATTACACAAGGATTGAGCAATCTTCCCAATCTGACTTGTTGTCGCAACAGTTTCTTTTCAAAGCCGCCGACAACAATGAAAATGTTGAAACTCTATGTAAGTGCAAAACATTCTTAGGGTCTGTAGCTTTCATGGAGTTGTATAACTGCACGCCTGATTTCAGGGTGCTCCCCAGATTCCAGACAACTTCCTGTTTAACGTTTCTCCTTCCTGTCAGATCCTTCGCCGCTGTCACAGTCGCAGGAGCTAAATCGTTATCCCAGTAAACAGCACAAGGGCTCTTTGTTGTTCTTGTTTTTGCATTCTCCCTCCGCCTGATTCTCAGATAAACATGTCGCTGTTCAAAGCTGCCGTAACCTGACAAACAATTTGCCGAGCGCTCAAACAGGAAGCCATTATCCTGTTACGAAAGCTTTCCCTCTTATCTCGGGGCTCACATCTGTAGTTGTTCTCCCCGCTCCGCCTCGCCACCACTCCGCCCATGCAGTGGTCCTCCTCCACCAGGACGGTTCCAGTGGTCCACAGGACGTGCCCTATCTGTCTGTTTCCCCTCACGGGACAGATGCTCACCCAGAATGGCAAACTAACACACCCAGGAGCAAACCAGGAATTTGTCTGTTTGTGCTTCTGTTAAGCTGATACTCTATTTATACACCAAGAACATGGATAGGTCTCTACAGGAAGAGACTTTCTAAAAGGATCCGACTTTGTGAAGTTACTCATGAAAGCAATGTGAAGTGACAAACTTTGGTGACTTAATAAGAAGAGTGACATTCATGAAAGATGAGTGTGCTCCAAAAACATCAGCGAACAGGAAGGAAAAGCATTTCCGCAGAACGTGTTACCACCTGACACATTTAGTGTTTATGGCTTTACAAAAACGTCTTGCATTTTAGCATTTTTTCTTTCCCTTACCACAAAACTGTCAAAAACAACAGATGCCCAAAGGAACACTAATGTATCCTGTTACAAGCAAGAAACAAAGATGAAGTGAGACCTGCTTTTATTTCAGTAATAATTAGTCCACAGTGACGAGAGGAAGAGGGAGAGGATTAACAGTATTGAAATAATGAGTGCCAAAGCATACTTACAAGGGGGATGAAGCCCCAACAGTGCTGAAATGTAACCAAGTATGGATACTCAAGTACAGGGTACTTGACATTTGCAAATTTCTGCTTTCACTTCACTACATTTTAAGGGGAAAAATATTGTACCTTTCGTCCGCTATATTTATTTGATCATTTTCTTTGCAGATTCATATTATTAAAATAAAATATAATTAACCAATAATTTTTCAATTACTAGATTATTTTATAATACCTACCAGTATATAATTTTTTCAAATCAACCCCTTGTTTGCAATAACATGATACTTGAATGCGTCCCAACATTTGCACCAATAACACAAGAATACTTATTGGGTAACGACTCATTCTTCATACTGAGTATTTCTATTTTTTATACTAAAACTATAGAAATTGTGTGTAATAATATTAATAATGTTTTCATTAGCATATAATGACCTGAAAATAAAAATCACTGCGTTTTTGTTAACATGAGCCCTTTTTATCTGCGGAAAAAGCAGGTCATTTTTCACAAAGTCTGCCATGTTTCTACAGCAGCCCAGTATTAGTTGATGATGTGGTGTCAGAACTAATGGCAGTAGTACTTACAGAAGTAGTTGCAGCGGTAGCAGCAGTGTAAACAACTGCATTTTCAGAAGACAAAGAAATAATGGTTGCAGTTACAGTTGTCATAGCACAGCAATGTTGCTTTTTCTTGTATAATAACAATATGGTTGTAGCTTTTAGTAGTGCTCTTAGTTGTATCACTTGTAGTATTTGTAGTGATAATAGTACATGTTGTAGTCGTGCTCATAGTCCTGTCTGTGGTGGTAATAGTTGTAGAAGTGCAGTGGGTCCATTGAAGAGAGTTGGGGCCTATAGCGCTCTGTCCAGGCGTGATAATCCAATCTTACCAGCAGTTAGTCAGACAGCTCTCCAGTCGCCGGTTGGCCTGCTGATAAAGGGTTTTGTCTGCCTGAAGCTGATGGATCTGATCAGTTTCTGTGGCTCTCTCTGACGGCACGTCAAAGCCTCAAATTAAAGGCTTGGACTACCTTCAACAAACCTCCCCATTGAAAGCTTATGATTACTTTGATTTTTGCTCTGTCAGCCTTTGTCCTCAAACGTGAGATATGAATTCATTTTGCAGTAGAAAGCAGAGCCGTGGTGTGTGTGAGTCTGTGTGTGTGCATGTTTGTATGTGTGTGTGCACCAGTATGATGTGATAAAGCCTCATTGGTATTCTGATGAGCTTCGTAGATAAAGCATTCTCCATTTGCCCTGAGGGATTTGGGGAAATCCCATGGAGGTTTGTAGGCTACCATGAAGCGATGGTGATTAGCATAAACGAGGCTAAATGTGATCCATGAGGGGTTGGGTGGGTGGTGAGCAGGATATCCGTAATTATTGGTTATAGTTTCATGCCCTGGAGCTTCCAAACTAGCAATTACGTGTGGTAATGTCATTAGATAATGAAGTGGACATTCAGTTCTTGTACATTTGTGTCTCATATTGTTTATATTTTAATTGTTTGAACATCTTTAGGGTAGCATCATAGGTCAGGCAAATCCAAAACAGCATTTTCAGATGCTGGAAAACTGAAAGTAAAAAAAATTCTTAAGTCTAGCAAAGAAGTTTAATATAAAAATGAATAGATATTTTCTGTACCTCACTTTTAGGGGGAGATTTCTTTGGAAAATTTAGAACCTCTCCGTTTTTGCTGCAGGTGGCGTTTCATTTCATTTGTTGTCGCTCTCCCTTTTTAAGGCCAGTTTAAGGGGCAGTTTACATAACGCAAGTTTCTGCATCAAATGGTGAACTTTTGTTACTGTTTGGCCTTCCTTTTTTCAAGACAATGGCATGCTGGTGCTCCTAAAACCACAAACTTTTGAAATAGGGATTCAGAGTGTAATCTTTTGAAAACGCAACCTTCTTTCTGGCTATGCAAACTGGCAAAACGAAAACCTGTGAAAGTGGTGACTATGCTAATGCTAATGCTAGCAGTCCCTGCATTCCGCAGTAGCCACTACCAAATTCTGATTAAACACTCTGCAGTGCACCCAAAAGCAAGTCGAATATGACAACAATCTATTCACGCAAATTCCAGTGTTGGTAAAACAATTTTAGAAATCAAACTACTGAAGTTCTTTAATTTGTGGCCGCTTACGTCTTAGCAGCAAAAGGAAGGAAACAACTTCGGGCGCTCCAATGGTATGTCAAAGTAACACCACCAACTACCGGCCTGGCATACACATTACGGCGTTTTTGTTTGTTCATGCAATACGCAGATATTTTTTTAAACTCAAAGGAAAGACCTATCAGTTTTCAGTTAGGCTGCTCTCGTCTAATTGTGGCCTAAGATTCATTCAAGATTCAAGACGAAATAGCTGCAGGGAAAGTTGCAGCAATGTAAACCGGTGTCTCAGCGCGACTCAAGCCGACTGATGGTGTAACATAGAACTCAGCTTTTCAAGTCACTAGATGCCAGGTTTAGAAACGTAAGTCATGTCACTTGTTCCAACAGCTGATCAGCTCATAGCAACATCACTTGTTGTTAAGAAGCCCAGCATAGAACAGCCAGTAGGAACACACACACTCTGAAATGACCAGATTGGCCAAAAAGTGCCCATTATGCTCTGAATTCAGAGCCAAGGAGAAGTGCAGAAGTGTAGTGTTTTTTCATACTCTAGAGTGTATTTAGACGAACTAAAAGTGACAGATAGCACAGACTCCTGTAAACTATGATGCTAGAATCAGTTTGTTTTAATAAGTTTTTGAAGTGAACTTTTCCTTTGCTGCCATTCAATGCAGCTTATTCTATAAGAACGAGTAGTGTGTATGCTTTTAAGTTGTCTTGTAAAAGAACACGATGTCAGTAGAGTTAAGGAATGAATCATTCCAGTTCATCTTGCTACATTGTCAGGTATTTAATCTTCATGCTGGTTTGATCATTGTGCTGCAGTTTCTTTTATTTAAATATTTGACCTTGGCCAGAATCTCATTGGATGCAAGCATTTTGTTCCCCATACATACTGCTCAGTCATCTCCCTGCTCGGGCTGCATGAAGGGGAACAAATGAGGAACTGTAACAGTTCAGAAGTACAGCCAGACCAGCCCTCACGAGCCTTATTGATGGATGATTTTGCAGCTCCCATTTTTGGCTTCCTGTAGAGCTTCCGAAGTGCCACTGCCAGCTGTGCACTGATGATGTGACACAACCAGCCTGGCTCCAACACTCGCTTCATAGGCAGATTGTCACTGAACATTTGAGCTACATCGCTCTCAGTTGCACGTAGAATGAGGTGACCCCTGGAAGAAAAGATAAATATCCCACCCTCCACGGCAAGCACCGCCCTCAATGGATTGATCGTGCGGCCATGCCAGTGCATAAACACTCATAGCCAGCACACTGCACACTAAGTGCTCCAGTATGATTGATCAGGCTGGAGGACTCATGATGCATGTGTCTGAGTGATATTGTTCTTCTGGATTTGAGTCTTAGCTCATGAGTGGATCCATGGAAACAGCCTAATGCATTTTCTTCAGCTGGAGTCAATGTTATGATGTTCTTTTTATGTCGACAGTGTAACTTTAGATTCAGCGACAGCCGTTCTGGCCCCTGTCCCTTGACATTGAGTCTAATAATGAATGATTGGTGGGACAAAGCCTGCATTGGATCAGTGCACAGAAACCTGCTTTGCAACATGATTTATTGATGTCCCTGATGGCACCAATGGAGGACTTCAACGAATGTCACCCACTTCCTATGCATTCAAAAGAGCCCTAATTCAGCAGGTTTCCTGCATAAATTGGCCCTCCCTCTATTCATCCAGAGCTTGGTTAAATGGAAAACAGGTTGGTGCCATTAGTCAACTAAATAGGGCATAATCTTGCACTAATTTTATGCTGCCGTTGTTTGTCTTCTTGATATTAGCATGTGCTATTCTGATCTCATCAGCTGGGTGATACAGATACGGAGGGCAACAGGTTGGTGTGAGTGATAACAGAAAAAGCTTTGTGTCTCCTTCCCGTCCTATAAAACATGTCATAGAAGGACAAGACCTTAGGTTCAATGTCAGTGTTGACATGTAGAACTGCACCAATTTTGCTGCTTTTTGTATTCAGAGAATTCTTGCTGTTTGCCTCCTCTTCTGCGTCATCACCACTGAAAATGGACTGACTCTTCTTGTGGGTGTTTTCTTTTACATGCGAGAAAATATGTCAGGACAAAAACAGCCAACAGGCACAATAGTGGGAAAATCATGCTGAGCAGACAGGCATTGCTGAGCAAGACAAATGCTTTTTAAAAGTTCCTTCTTAATTCTTCTATGTCTCACACCTTATTTTCCTTAAAATGTCCTTTTGGCCCTTGGTCTGAGTCTAATCCGATCATTTTGCTTTTATACATGTTTATCACTAATGAAACCCCCACACCTCCCTCGCTAACTCCCACCACACTTCTGACTTCCTCCTTCTTAACCTTGCTGTACCTCCTCTTTCCTTCCAATTTCCCATGTTCTTCACAGTGGTTCAACTCAATAATGGATGTTCATAAAGCTCAATTTACTTCTGGAGCCTTTTCAATCATTTCTCTAGTTAATTCACTCGCTGTGCTTGCACCTCTGCTGCATATCTTTGTGAAGGCAGGGGCAGGCTCTCTGTCTGCGTTCACCCTGCTTAGGCTCTCACTCCATCAACCGGATGCCAAAACGTTGTGACAAATTACACCCATTTGCCTCTGTGCAACACAGTGCATGTGTAAAACACACAGATACACATGTAACCCTTAGACACACTCAGACGTTTAAAATATAACACAAAACTAAATATGATAGATCATAATCAATTTTGTTATTGTGACTTCTGTTATTAGCATGCTATGTTATTAGCATCCATCTCGATGTTTGCTTGAACTTTATCAGCCCAGTGAGGCTAAGCCAAGATTGCATTGGTAGAAATGGTTTCTCTCTGAATGAGACACTGCGTTGTTGTTATTGTTTTGTTTTGTTTTTAAACCATGCTGTGTCATTTTCAGTGCTATTTTTTTCTTACCATGGCTTCTTCACATTAGATAGCAGGCTAACTCTTTAGCTTTCAAGGCTGAGGGCAGTCAAGTCTGCTACTCAAATAAAGCAATGTCACTAGAAACCAATAAAATTTCTGTTTAGATATATATTTACGTTATTGACAAATCTGCCACACTTTAATAGATATCTGTCAGCTCTAGCTACAGTAGCTAACATTACACATATTTCAATTTGAAAGTTAGCTAATAGCTAAAGTACGGTACAGAAAATTAGCTCTTTAGAGCAGTGTATGAGAAGTTAACAACAATAGTAATTTCACAATATTGCAGTAATTTATGAGAGTCCCAAACTATTAACATGCAACAAGGCCAATAGTCACACTCAAACAACTAATGTTAGCATAGTGTTAGCTTATTTCTGTGGGCCCACACTGACATGTTTTGTTGCTGTGTCCCTGCTGCTCCCTGTTTTGTTTTTTTTCCATCAGTTTCCATAGCTTGTCATTTGTTTTTCTCTAAATTTATGAGCCAGAACAGCCAGAACAGTGTTTCGCATTGTTCATTCCAAGCAGTCAGTCTGCTACTCTTGCCAGCTTACACTGGATCACACATCAAAACTCATAAACAGATCAAACTGATTACAGAAGCATTGATCACAGAGCCTGAGTAAGAGTGTGAGCTGACTAAATTTAGTCAGCGATGTTTGTTCCATGACAGATTTTGTGCAAAGGCTAAATCACTCCTAGCTAACAAAGAGGTTTTGTTCTTCGGAGTATTAAACATTTTCCACCCATTAGCTACTTTTTGCTATTAATACAGGTTAAAGCACTAAAACTTCACATTGTAACCCTCTTGATCTCCCAAAAAGCTCTAAGACCCGTAATAATTAGATTCTTACGAAGTCAAACAAGGAGTCTCTCTCACAAACTTTTAACTGTTAAACCTCAGAACTTAATAAGGTGTCTGATACACAATCTAAAGACAAGTCATTCTCACTATGTCTTCAGCACTAATGAATACAAGCAGTCAGACGTCTGAGTGCAAACTTCCCTAAAAAGCAAATTCTCCCCTTTAACATTTTAGATGTGATCTTAAATAAAATATTATTTGACTGAACTGCAAAGTGTCAAATAAATATTCATCTCCATGCTGGTTACAAATCAGCATGAAGCCGCACGTTTGTGATCACCCCAAAAAATCAAAAGAATGTGTCCCTGTTTATGTGTGTGTGCCAGAGCATCTAGTTTGTTCATTTCTGATCTAATGTTGTTTTTAACCGGAGTCAGGGTGTTATGTTTAATTTAATAGTGTCGGGTTGGCAGGTTGTGACAGCCAGGTTTGGGTACTGATTTAAGGTAAGACTTAAGCCAGACCACAGCATTTGGATTCAGACTCTTAATTGTCCACTTTTATCTCTTTTACTTTTTTGCATTGAAAAACATAATTATTACTGCCCCTTGCATGTACTAAGATACCTATAATATCTTAAAAATAAATATTTGATACATTATACTTATGATTTTTTCACATTATTCAGATACTAGAAGTCAGTCTTTTGTCTTGTTGCCTCCCTTTATTCTTTTGTTTTGTTAATGCACCTTCCTCAATATAGAATAATTTGTGAATTGCAGTGTCATCTTAAAAGGCTGCCTTTATCATCTAAATTTTCCTAATGTGACCACTATTCACATTGCTGATTATCATCAATAGCCTGAATACTTAAGCTTTGATTGGTTGGGTTTGTCTGTCTTTCATTTCCCTCCCTAAAGGATCATCTTTGGAAAGACAGCCGTCATAAATCAAAGATGGCCATGTGTGTTATCTCCCCAGATTCGGGTCTGGAGTGGGCTCCGTGGATTAGAGACGTGACAGGCTTGGTTAATGGAAGACAGGGCCTGGATGCTCTATCCTGGTAGTCTGTGTGATTGAGTATGGAGGAATATGATTAATGATTCAAAGGCTGAGTTTAAATAGTCAGTGCTTTGGGGGGTTTTCTGTGGTGTATTTTAAATCCCAGAGTGAACAGAGAGGAACAAGGATGGAGGAGCTTGATGACAAAGAAATTTAAGATTCTATACACTGACTAGTCTTCCCAGTCTTTTTTTAAAAAAACATCTTTTAAAAAATATGTGTCCCTTTTCTACCCTTCTCTTTCTTCATGTTCAGCAGATTTCTTTTCTCACCTCTACTCCCATCTAAATCTTCTCTGCCCCTTGTACATATAGGTTTCCATAGTTACAGAGGGAGCACCATAGTTAAACAATAGCCGCAACATGTAGGTCACATTTGTGGCTTTGACTCTGTGTGTTTTCTATGACTCTGACTTTTTCTGAACACAAAAACCAATGTAGTCTTAATCACTATTATTAGTTATCTCACTCCAAAGCCCTCTATTGCAGAAACATCAGTAATACTCACCTATAAATGTCTATATATTAATACTTTTTCATGTCTACTGTATGTCATGTTAGTTTTTTGTCAACTTCTCTGAGGATTTTCTTAAACTCAGTCAAGATACTCCTACAAACCGATGTACTGTGTTTATCTGTAGGACTGTTGTTTATAAGCACAGCTAAATTTGATATATAATAAATATATAATATGTTTATTCCTAAGTTATATATATATATATATATAATCTGACACTGCCATAGAAATGGTTCTGACTCTTTAAATTATTTTGAATTCTATATTTCTAAAGAATAAGGCTGCCATGTTCTATAATTTTTTTAGTATACAAAGCTTGAGCTTATTCTTATGTGCTACAAATCTCCTTTATTGTCCAAAAAACATTAAAAACACATCAGGGAGGCTCACTGTCACATTGGTTGACATGCTCTTTTATTACCATGATCACACACACACACACACACCGTTATTTATTTTTAGTCACTCCCACACACACACACAATTCTGGAGCTATAAACACCCAGTGAGAAACCAAATATGCATGAGTCCACAGCTGGAAATATTTTCTGAAGAATGCAATATTTGCTCACGTTTGAAGAAAGTTTGCTAAGTAACTTCAGTTCCCAGCTGTTTTGGTGATCATTACTGAGTCTTTTTAATTAAGAACTTCAGCAGGAATGAATGGCCTCAGGGCCGAACGACAGGGACGGGTTTGATAAGGTGTAAAGTGCTGTGAGAAAAACCCACCACACTGTTGTTGTTTTTCTTGTTTGTTTTTTGTAGTGTTCTCACAGAAATTTGTTTAAAATCAGAAAAAGCCTTTGCAATCCAGTAATGTAGTAAATGGCTTCAAATAGAGGGCCTCAATATAAACATTGATGGTTTTAATATAAATATAGATACATTGAATATAAATAGGCTAAGCATAGATATTGGTATTTATACAGATAAACACAGCAAATGTCCTTTTGACGGAAAACAAACACACATATATATATATATGTATATATATATATATATATATATTTAAAAGGCCTCATGAGATCACACATCCATCAACACATCCTTTGGAAAATGGGAAAATATTAATTTAATGTAGCCCTATCACTTTTTATTGATTTTGTCCTGATATGGCTTCATGCTGTGAAATTATTATGTTTTCAAGCTAATTACTCCCATTTATAGTCATCTGCAGAAATCTGTTGGCAAAAAAATCATGTATAAACAGATCACGCACCTTTTGTTGTGTTTAGACCTCTATTACTCAAGTCATTAGCAGTGGAAGGGATTCTAACTGTGCAGAATAAAATTAAGAGTTTCACCTTCAAAAAAAACAAAGACCCAAATGATTTAAGCATGGCTTTCAGTTTGTCTTGGGTTTGCCTTAGTCAGTTTAGTCTAATTTTGCAAAATAAAAATTCAACAGAGACATTTCTAAATAACCTTGGAACTTGTAGTACCCTCACATTGTCTTCAATTCCGGATTCTGTTGCAAAAACATGTTACACAACCGCAATCAGACATGAATCTTGATTGTGTTAGCGTTGTGTTAATGCATGTTCTATTCTCAGATTAATGCATAGAAACCCGCCCGGTGGGAGCTCTGCATAATGTGTCACATTAGCTGTGTTTAACAGTGTCAATAAGGGAAAGAGGGAAGGAGGCAAAGGGGAAATTAATAAGCCTTTGCACGTTCCTCCCTCTATGACTTTCTTGCTGTCTGGATAACATAATAGGACCAATATTCCCCACAGGCACCTGCTAATGACTTGTCACTACTCAGCCTCCTTATGGGATTGAGCTGGAGAAAGTGAATCTGTCAGGCTCTCTGAGATGGTTTTAGCATGTTAAGTGAGCTATTTTGACGGTGTGACTGTCAATGTACAAACAACTTTACAAGTAATTTATGTAGCATTGAGCACAGGGTGATAATTTTTTATCTGAACATGTTAATTTAATGACAACAGCACCTTATTTCAAAGAACTTAAAGTGGTCAAAGCTATTAAATCTCTGTTGGAAATGGATCAATATATCTAATCCAATTTGACTTGCATAAAAGAAGACAAATGTTTCGACTGAATGGGACTACATTAGTTTGTTATTTAAGTATTTCTGCAGGGTAGCAAAGCAATTTTGTTCAAGCTCCTCATCTAAAGACCGAGACATCCTCCCAGTTCAAGCTGCACAGTTTAACTCACCTAGCGAATAATGCAGCTAATAAAGCACTCGCACTAGTTGAACTTGGTGAGTGACAAACACAGCTTCACGGCACGGGTTCAGTAGAATAAAGCCTGAGGAACATAAATAAATAAATGCAAGACGAGGCTCTCTTCTGAACACCTGATCAGACAACCCCAGCTGCCAGGCAGCACTTTCATCTTCCTTCCTTGAGAGAAAGGATATATAGGCACGTTGAAAATACACACTTAGAATTAAATGATCCAGCAAATTCATGAATCTGAAAGTTTTTTCACCCTGTGGTAATCATCAGCATTCTCTCTCTCTTTCTCTGCAGGTGTTCTAGCATTCCTAGCACTGTCAGTAGGACTGGTGTCATCAGCACAGGAGCTGTACCTCAGCCAGACGTCCCAGGATCCTGTCTCCATGGCAGCTGCCCACAGCAGCCCTCTGTCTGCTACCAAACCTTCACCCCTTGACTGGCATCAGGAAGGCTCCAGCAGCGGAGAATGGTCATCCAAAGGAGGCACTCAATCCTCAAACATCATCCTCCCTACTGCCGCCCTCTACCCTTTGACCTTGCTTCGCACAACCCAAACTTCCAGCCTGGCTGATGACGAATCTCCCTTTCATGACACAAATACTATCACCACTAACACTGTGAGCACTGAAAGTCATGTGAAACAGCCCCTGGAGCTGAGCTCTGGTATTGTAAACCAAGGCCCAATGCACAATTTGGTCAGGGTACCTCAAATCCATAACCCAGTTCCTGTCAGCCCTAACCAGGCCAGCAGCAGCAACAGCAGCAGCCCTGAATCTCTCAGCACAGAAGTCCCAAATATAGATGTGGAATCTACTGCCAGAGGGGCTCCGAACTCCCTGGCCCTTATGTCCACCTCTGGATCAGACAGAGGAGATACGCTCACCGCACACCATGTAGAGCCTCAGAAGCTGAGTGTGGAGGAACCCACTGACCCCAGCAGGGAGTATGTTTCAGATCTTGACCGCTCCTCACTGGCCTCCCTTTCCTTTTCATCAGTGGATGCCAACCTTGCACTAGGCCTGAAACTTCGGGAGCATGCTCAAGGTGCCGCACACCATGCCATCACCCTGAGGGAGGTGCCGGCAGTGAATGAGCCTCCCACTAAAGAACTGGAGGTAGAGCTGACGGTTGGGCCTGTCACTCCAGTTAAGAACCCACCGCAGAATCTAACTTCCACTGCGCCCAATCCGTCTCCCTCCACTGAGCCCAGTCTCAAGACAGAGGATCCAACAAACATCCCAAGTAACCACACTGCACCCAGCAAGACCACTACTGATGAGGGTCATGGTCAGGCTTTCCAAGGCAACGGCACAGACAATACCCCTCTGGGACACTGGTTGGGGAATGTAACTGCCTATGGAGGGCTGCTCTCTAACAGTAGCTCAGTCGAGGAGGTGCCTGCTCAGGGGAACAGCTCAGAGCCCCCTTCCACTCAAAACGGGAGCTATCTGAACAGGCAGGTTCCTGCCACCACCCAGGACCCCTGGATGGTGGGCAACAGCTCAGGCCCCACTGTGGACTCCCCACCGTCTCGCATGACTATCTGCTTGAGCAGGATGGACATTGTGTGGATTGTGCTGGCCATCAGCGTGCCTGTGTCTTCATGTTGTAAGTAGTGTCGTATCAGAAAGAATGTCCGATTTAGTTAACCTTACTTTAAACGTACATTATGTAATTTCCACCACTAGAGGTCTCCCAATCAAAACAATAAAAACAAAAAATGTAATTTGATGACCTCATAAAGTAGTGTAGTTAATTTCTGAACAACTGCCATTGCAGACGGAATTGTTCACAAAGTATTATATTAGTTTTAGTATTTATTATTTAGTATATATTATTATTTATCATTTAAGTATTTTATTCACATTACATTCAGTAACATTTGCCAACTTCCTTCCTCACTCTCGGATAGATGTTACCACTAAAGTTAGCAACAGGAGACAAAATGAAACGCACCATTGCTTAAATTTAATTGCAGGATTCTCTGAGTTAAAAAACTGTAGTAAAAAAAGTTTGGGATAATGTTAGTACACCGCTTAACAAAATGTATAACATAGATGTGGGGCCAAGTCATTTTTAGACATTTTAATGTGAAAATGCTACATTACCAATTATATGCTTGAAATATATGTCACTATCACGAAGAAAATTATTCAAGCAGCATTATTCAATAGCTTTACATTTTAAAAAGATGCCTTGTTTGCTTTGTTGGTATGATTATCTCTCACATTTGTACAGTCAATATGAAGCAATGGCTTGCAGCAAGTTAGCTTAGCTTAGCATAAAGATTGGAAATGGGGAAAAAGTAGTCCAACATGTGAACCAAAGTAAAAATCACAACTTGTCATTTAACAGGTGACAAACAGTGTGTTAATTAACCTTCTCATAGGCAGATTTTGTTACTTTGGACAGATGGACAGAACCAAGGTAACTGTTTCCCCCTGCCTCTAGTTTTTCAATTAGTTTTTAAGCTAAGCTAACTAGCTATCTACTGTAACCTCAGATTTAACAGAATAATTTGACAGTGTTCAATAAATCTTCTCATATAACTCTTGGAGAAAGTTTTCCTGGGGTACAGCCAAGCTATTTTGCAGTACAATTTTGTAATTAACTAAGCATAGGCTATACATTTGTTTTTTTTTTAAATAACTTTACTGGTTTATACTTGCTTTTGTATTAGAGCTCCTTTATTTTTAGAATTTCTTTTGATAGCCGTCAGACACCCTTCAGGGCTTGATGGTGTTACATTAAATTTAAGAGTGCAATAAATAAATAATTTTTTTTTTCCGTCAGTAGAGCTGCGCCTCAGGCAAAACACAATCTCTTGCATTTCAGTCTGTGTGAGAAATAAAAATTTATTTCCCTTTGATACTAAATAATTTTCTCGCAAGATATCTCCAGATTTCTAACTGGGAGAAATAGCTCAAAATTACTCCAGGGCATGGCACTAATAACCATTTCAAACAGTATTTCAAAGTTGAATTTCTTCTCTTCAACCACAATTTCCTCTCTCAGTGGCGTGATGTCATGAAACAAACCAGCCTCCACCTGAGCAGCAGGTGTGGGCGCATTCAGAGGTTATTTGAAGAAACAGCTCCTCGAGCCTTCTGTACTAACCTGCATTTCCTTTTTCCTGTCTCCGCCTGCTCCAGCTGTGCTTTTGACGGTGTGCTGCATGAGGAGGAAGAAGAAGTCGTCAAGTCAGGAGAACAACCTCAGCTACTGGAACAATGCCATCACCATGGACTACTTCAGCAGGCACGCTGTGGAGCTGCCCAGAGAGATACACACTCTGGAGAGCGAGGTACAAACGACTCTCTCTATGTGCAGAGCCGCACTCAGGAGTGTGGGGACATTTATTTGATGTTTCACTATCAGTCAGCAGAATGGTTTTAATGAGTACGTGAACAACAAAAGGGTCCGTGTTCAACCTCTCCTGTCAGCAAGTGTCGGGCCTGCTGAAGTGCACTTGAGCATGACACTGTATTACTACAAATTACCAGGAAGCTATTGTGAACGAACAAAAGGAGAATTTCGATGGGAGGTTTCCATTAAGAGTACTTGTTTGTAACACGGACTAATTTGCAGTATGCCATCTAGAAATATAGTGACAGGCAATAAAAAAAACTTTGTAACTAGTAAGGACTCAATTCATGGGAATTTGAGTTTTAGCGTTGTATAATTTCACACATATTACTATTTGTTTAGACTACATCTTTTAAATTTTGACTGGTTGGGGTTTAAAAAGTATAATTTAGTAATTTCCACCAAAATTAAATACTGGCAGTGTGGAGAGGGTGTTAAGGGAACATTTAGAGCAAAATGTAAGGTGACTGAAATTGCAGAAAACCTAAATGAGCAGCTGTATGAATAAATGAAATGGCACTATTTCTTAAAATTTTGTTGAGGGTTTGGTTGGTGACTGATCAAACATTTTTTGCAGTGGAAATTTGGACTCTGGACCTCAGTCTTTCAAAATCTGTCCTACAGCCGCGATGATAAGGAAAGCAGAATAACAGGTTATGGATTAGATTGTGAAGAATATTCAGCCCTGTATGTTTGAGACGTTACTTTTAAATACATGTACCAACACGAAACGCATTATTTTTGTCAGCCTTTGTTTTTTTAATTTTATTTTTAAGTTCAAACCATTGACAGTGTTTTTTTGTGTGGTGTATTGCATATTGATAACTCCCTTAAAAAAGATAGTTCACCCAAAAATGAAAATTCAGTTATTGTCTACTCATGGAGGGTCAGGGGAAGTTTTACTAGTCCACAAAACACTGCTGGAGTTTCACAGGAAACAGGTGTTGCAGTAATCTCCTTCACATTTCATGTTGTTTTTTAAAAGGTGTTTGGTCCTAATAGTGACAGAAGTGACAGGATTTGTGCATCAAATTGTGCAAAATCTGTTTGTAGTGCACTACAGCACCATCTAGTGGACACAGACTATCATAACAATGGCAAAAAAAAAAATCAGTTTTTAATCTACATCTTTCTGTTTCCCGTATCATTTTTATTGAGAGTTGCTTTGTTCTGATTGCATGATTTTGTCACCTTTTCCCGGGTTATCATGTCACTATGTCTCCTTTCTTTTATCATCTCTCCATTGCTCAATTTGCATTCCTTTGCATGTGGGTGCGGCGTCAGGAGAGGGAAGCTGAGGTTGGATCATGTGTGGGATGCCCCTGGTGACACCCAGGTGTTGTTTTCCATGCTTTACCTGTCTCTGTAGAGCAGCAGCCTCATAGCTTCCCAGGTGCTTTAGGTATATGACAGTGCTCTGGGAGAAATGATCAAGACCTAAATGAAGTGTTAGTTTGATTTCATTTGATCCTGCTGACAAAATATCCCGATTCCTGCTTTGAATTGAAACGTTTTGATTTTCACACCTCCCTCCTCCAGCACTGCCTCATCATTACTGCTGATTCATCATCAACAACCATTCTTACATCACTCCCTCTTACATTAAGCCCCCCTGTTGCCTTATTTCTTCTGAGTCATCCCTCCCTTGTGTCTCTCACTCTTTCCTCCTGCCTCCCTCTGTATCTCTGCTCATCTAGTTTTGTCTGATATCTTTGTTCATCATCTCCCTAAATGCCCCGGGGGTGCACCAAACGCAAATTTTATTCTGTTAGCCTCTAAACTAGACCGTTTGTAGAGTGACTTAGATACAGTAGGCTCACTGCAGCGTGTGTGCTAATGGTGTCTGTGAGTCATGAATCACTATTGTTTAATAGATTTTTTTTTATGTGTGTGGTGCATTTGCAGGAGCATGACACCTGTCTACCCCCTAATGGAGACTACAGCGGCAGTAGCGTGGTCCTGGTTAACCCTTTCTGCCAGGAGACCCTCTTCATCAACAGAGACAAAGCTTCTGCCATCTAGAGACAGACAAAGAGAGACTCTGTGGGAGCCTCCTCTTCTGCTCCCCCTGCTGTTGTTGTCTATTTTATATGAGTGGTAAATATTGAGAGACTTTGACTTTATACTGTATATGACAAAAACACAAAGAGCCACCAGAAAGAAGAGTGATGTAAACACTATTTACTATGAGAATGCAACCGCATATTTTTCTGATGTACATTTTCTACAAAAGGCTTAATTGTGATAAAAGGTTTTTATTGTCTTTATAAAATACAGAGTATATGTGGTTTTGTTTTCATTACAGTGGCTTGACGGTGAGTGCACTGTGGATGCTGCCACATGAAATCTGCTTTAGAGAGAGAAACCTGCTATGAAAACATTTAAGCTGTACCTTGTCATTTTATTTGTCCTCTCAAATCGATCCCAAAATACTTACAGCCTGTTTAACTTGAATATAGCACCTATGTACTTGGGGGGGAACAAAGTTATATTGTTTGTGAGATCAGGGCCCATATTTATTAAACTGAGCAAACTTAGAGGCAAAAAATTTCTCTGCTGAAAGTGAAGAATAAGACAGCAAAATGTAAAAGAACAACTCATAATTGATCTTGTACAGCCGTATTAACGTTCCTTCTTTTAATTGTTTCTAATCAGTCTGACATTTTACTCAGTGGTGCTATTCTGCCAAAATTTATTTAATTTGCATTCTTAAAGACTTTCGTGTTATTTATGTGAAATCTTTAACATATCCAGCAATCCGTATGTGAAATTTACAGCGGTAAAATATAATACATTATAAATAATAGTAATACATTTTATTAATGGTGTATTCTTGTAGATAAAAAAAGAAAAATCTTTATTTGCTGTATTATGAAAGTAAAACATAACCAGGAAAACTAATACAACTAAACAACAGCAGAGCAACATCAAAAATCTACCATTTGAAGCACCCATAGTTAATATATTTATCATAACAATAAATTGAAAATAAGAGTTTTTACTCAGCTTTGTTTCAGCTGTAGCTGTTTTCGCAGAATAAAGCTCTAAACTCCAGCACCACCTGCACAGCGCCAAACAGCAGACAGATGCAGTTAGTTGCTAACTGGTAAATATAGTCCAGCAATTAGCAGCTAAAGAGCCAGAAATATGTGTCATGAGTTGGTAGAGAGCAAAAACAGAACTTTAAGAGAGTGAATATTGAACTATGTTAACCGGGTGACTAGAAACATGACTCAAATGAATCATAATGTTGCTCTTTAACTGCTTTAACTGAGGAACTTCTTGGTAACAAATTCACTAAATCTGATGATAAGACAGGAAAAAAAATTCTGCTGGCAGACAAAGTGAAACATCATGTAGGATTGGATGGGATAGACCAAAACACGGCTGGTAATTCTTGTTTGCACCCCTGGTTTCCCTTGAATTCGCTTTAATTTTGGAAACAGTTCAAGTGATAAGGAATGAGATGAAAGTGAAGAACTTTTACTTTCTCTTAATGTGTCCTTTTTAGTGTAATTCTAGTGGTTTAACAAATATGGGCCCAGATTTTAATGGTTGATATGAGCAGAATATTTGGAAGATTTGGGGTCCATCCGGCAGTTTTGACGGACAGAAAGTGGCTTTCCCCCTCATGTGTCACCAGCTTCTCTTAAGAGGACCACATAGATGTCTTAAATCCTTATGTTGGCCCTTTATAAATCAGTATGCGTGTGTGTGAATGCCCTGTTTGTGCACGTGAACATACGGTGTGAATGTGCCGTAAAGGTGGACAAATAAGTTCACATAAATGTGCCGACCCCGTAACCAAAATATCATTGTTACTTTAAGTCAAACAAGACTTTGTTTCACCTTTTAGCTCAGTTTGATCTGTTTCTCTGTGTGTCTGTTTGTGCCTCTGTATGTGTCTGTCTGTCTGTTTGTTTGTATTGTGGAGTGGCTGCTGGTTATATCCCAGTTTGAGAGTTTCTCAGCACTGTAGGAAACAATTAGACCAACTTTGCTACTGTAAACTTCATCCCTCCATAAAAACTGTGTTTGTACATCAATGCAAACTGTGTTTGTTGACTGAAATGTTGACTGATTGTGAATTAGTTGCTGGACCACGCACGTAAAACATGTTAGAGGCTGTCAAAAATGTTGAACAATAAAAACAATGAGATAAATAATGTATGCTGACTATTTTCTGTGAGCACATACAGAGGCAATTTGATTTTTTTTAAAAAAAGTGCGTTTGAAATTTCTGTTTAATTATTGAACCTGTGGTCCTTCTGTCATCTGTTTCACTTTGCATTGCTGCAGTTTTCTTCAATAATCAATGCTGCCTGCCTCTGTCGTCGCTAAAGAGTTACTGCATTGTGATGTTGTTCTGAAATCACTGATTCAAAAGGTGATGCTGAATGACACAAATAAACATATGAATATTTCCTGCATTGGATGCTCACAGCTGGGCTTCTTGTTTTGCACGCTCAAAAGTGGATATTTTACAAAACGTTCAGTGGCACGGTGGAGCAGTGTTCAACATTATGTATTTTTTGTACTGTAGTATACACTGTACTTTTTACTGCTGAGCAATAAAACAAAGAAAAAATCCATTTGTCTCATTTCTCCTTTTAAAATGCAAATTAATCAGCAGTCATTTCCTCATATTGCTATACTGCTTTACAACACAACAAAGCAGCGTAAACAGCCTCGCCGACCACAGCACATCAATTGACACAGTGTGCTGGAATTTTCCTCATTGTCATTGTTCATCAGTTCTGCATCTGGTCAAGTGACCTCACGCTTTGGTAATATGACAGTTCAGTAGTCTGTTTACAAGCCTGATATGGTGCTGAGGAAGGACTAAATACAATGTATTATTAACAGATTTGTAAGACTGTTCAAATGTGGCAAACAGAATAGTGCTTTTGTGTTGTGTTTTTATATGTAGAAATTCAAGATCTTATGCTATTTGGGAAGTTTTTTTCCCCAAAAAATATTTTTTAAAGATTTTTTAAAAAGTATTGTAGGACTAGGAGTTTTCTTTTTATTTAAAAACATGGGAGGTTACACTCATTGAGATAAGATATTTAAGAACTGTTTAATATTTTGAACTCCATCTTTAAGAGGTCATGTTTACTCTGGTTGTTCAGTAACTAAGCATTTGTGCTGAGAATTTCGTCCTGAAAAAAACAACAACTTTTATCTCAAAGTAGTGACCATGTTTGAAACCAATTCTGGCAAAATTCCCTTTAAACCCACTGAAAGTTTTCAGCAATTTACACAGAAAAACAATAAAAGACATCATAAGCTATATTTTTTACACTTAATACATGATAGATTCAGAACATGAACAAAGGAAACAAGAAGAAATGATGATGAGATGTTTGGAATGGCAAATAAAAGTACTCAAGGTAAGTCAACATTATTATATATTGAGTCATGGCTTTTGAAGTCAAAATTATGAGCTACAGCGACTAAAATCTTGACTTAATATTTCACAGTTTTTTTCCATAGAGAGTAAAAAGACAACGCTTGATCAGATGTGAGGAAAACTTTAAGAAAAACTATTACGATTTTATTTTGTATGAAAAATTCATAATATTTCCGGTTCAGGGTTGAAGTTCTTCCGGGTTACGGTCCAGATTTGTCAAATAGCCCGTGCATGGCATGGTTGACAGGGTAAGTTAGCTAACGACTCAGCCGGGGTGGACACTTTTATCAGGCTGCTAGAGAAGTCAAAAACTGTCAGTAAAAACAGTAACTCCGTCTTTTCTAACCGTTTAAGCAGCTGCTCTCGTTCTCCGGAAGCGGATTTTCACATTTGTCATTGCTTGGTTAGCTAAACTAGTTAACGTTGGTCTTTGAAAATGGCGGATGTTCCAACAGAAAAGAGCCTGGACGATTTCTTTGCCAAGCGGGATAAAAAGAAGAAGAAAGAGAAAGGAAAGGGCAAGGAGCCAGCCGCTGGGCCCACGTCGGCTGTGGTAAAAAAGACTAAGAGAGAGAAGGAGAAATCGGCTAAAAACGAGAATCAAGACACGCAGATCGAAAAGGTAACTGACGTTAACTGACACTGATCTCCTGTAACTTTTTTGCCTCAGCGTCTTTTTCCCGATATCGGTGTCGTGTCAAATTTCGTGCCCCCCATCACAATCTGCTTCCTGCTGAAATGTAGCTTTCCTCTTAGAGCTCTTTAACGTTTCACCAATGTATGACGGGAAACCACCGATGCACACCTTGACGCGGAGGGGAGAAAACGCCGGTTGCTAGCTAACATAGCATATGGTTCCTCCTTGCACACAATCTGACGGGTCGCTAAATTTGACACGACACGCGTTTTAGCTCATTTTTTGCAACGTTAGCATACCATCCGTGACCGAAAATTGGTAGTAAAGCGTTGAGGCCCACTTATTATCTAACCTAACACACTGGCTCTGTCCTTGTGTCCGCATGGGGAGGCTGTCATTCCCTTCTTTGAGTCGTGGCTGTCCGTCTAGGCCGAGCAGCCATTTGTCACCACTTTGAACGGACTGAGCTGCAACTGACATATGACTGTGTGACCAAGCTAAGCTATCTGTTATAATGTTAAACAGCTTGTCACACAGGTGGAGAACAAAAACGTGACTGTTACGGTCTGTGTAACCATTTTTTTTTTTTTTTTTTTTTGGGGGGGGGGGG
>JAQLOL010000013.1:6641977-6660356 GCA_029783665.1 Naso thynnoides
TTTTTTTTTTTGTCCCCTCCCCCCCCTCCCTCGCAGTGGTGGTGACAGGGCAAACACCCACCCTCCCCACATACAAGCTGCCCATCAGGCTCCTTAATTTAGAAACTTGAAGCTTCGTGTTTTTTTTTTTGTTTTTTTTTCTTTTCTTCATGTCGATGACACTCTGCAAAGATCTATGGACAAGAAGTGATAGGATGTGGTCCTTGTTTAGAATTTCTATATTAAGTGGCCTTACTGATAGAGAGAAACTGCTGTGTCATCTGAAGAGAACTCTGCTTGTTGTCTCGCAGGCTGCTGCCTGCCTCTGGATCTCACCACTCTGTGACAAAAAAAAAAACAAACAAACAAAAAAAAACACAATATACAAGCGAAAAAATATCCTTTTGTTCAAGAATGTAGTGCTGTTGTAGTTTGCCTGATGATTACAACTAACTGTCTTTCATATCCACTCTTTGATTTTGCTGCCCATGCTTTATTTGGTCTTTACAGACATCAGCAAATAAGAAATTAAAGCTTGTTTCTAATCTAAAACCGTTTTGGTAACAAATGCTTTACTGTGGTTCGACACCAGATGGTCACAGATGTTAGAATATCAAAAAAAAAAAACGACGGGAAACCACTTTAAAAGCATATTTGTTGAGGTTGTTTGGCCCTATTGAGTTCACACTTTTTTTAAAAATAATTTGTTGTAAAGTGGAACATTGAACCCCAGTTTTAAGACTTGTATTATTATTTTTTTTTTTTTGTAATCACAAAGACAAAATATTTTCATTGCAGCTGTGTTTTTGGTCGCTTGTGCGTAATTAATTTCCCGAGAGAGATATCGACTTCTAGTCTTTTAAAGCAAACTATCTCTGAATCAACAGAGCTCATGGCCACTTAAAATCAAATGGGTTTTTACTACAAGCATAGTCATGGTAGAAAGGTGAGCAAGAACTGGATTTATGTTCCATGTTTGTCCTTTCCATAAGAGATGTCGGACAGCATCGATCCCTGCGGTGACACTTCGGGTGGACGTAGATTATTTGTGATCAAAAGAGAAGAGCCAAACACAAAAAAATAAAGTGATCCTTGTGAATGAAGTCTTGTCTGCATCTTTAAACGTTGAAAATGAAGTTTTCGGCAGTGTCTTTTTTTTTTTTCCCCAAATGTTGTCGTTGTCCATTTGTAAACTTCAGTCTTGTTAACCTGCGATCACTCCTGTAATTGCTGAATTCCCGTGGTGTCTCAGTTTGTCAGAGTAGGTGTTGATTTTGACGAGTTGTGGATAAATGAACGAGACTTGCTGCTCTTTTTAGAAAAGGCAAACATCTCTTTTGACCTTACACAAAGCATATTAGCAAATAAAATTTTCTCTCACAACATGCTGGAAATGTTTATTTAAAGGTGGCAGTAACAGCAGTGGAGTAATTGAATCATCTCTTTCTCTGTAGGATTCAAAACATGTTGATGTTTTCATTAGTTCTGCTGTCTTCTTTCAGGCTTGTTTCCCCTGAAAGTACAGAAAAACATATTGAAATATACCCCTTAAAATTTCAAAATTTGTAAACACATTCACAATTGTCGTGGGGTTTTTTTTAGATTAAAAGATATTTTACTTGCAAAATCATAAAAACCCTTATTTTGATCTGCTAAGTCCAGCTTCTTACCCGGCCACTTCTCCATCAGCAGATGGAGGTGGAAAAGCTCGAGTGTAGTGAAAACCTATAATCTGAAGGAAAGGAAAAAGAAAAAAATCTTAGGTATGTGCTAACTCTATGATGCAAGTATATGGATAAATCTGAGATTAATTATTCGAAAATGTTTTGAAATTTAATAGGATATCCCGATTATATCTGACTTTGCCTGCAAGATATTTAAAGTTGTTTTTATGACCAAAATTTAACCTGCTTACTTGAGTACTTAGAGCATATTTCATCTTATTTTAGTAAGATGGCTCCCTATTCTCTGCTCAGGTCCCATTTTAATCTGTGATTTTCTTTATTTAACTGGGTTAGTCACATAAAGATTCAAATCTGGCATTCAAGAAGATTTGCAAACTCTTCATGCTGTGATATGTTGAGGCCAACATCCTCTTGCTGTTACCATCGCCGGCCACAAGGTGGCAGTGCTGCTGCGTATAACGAGCACGGAGCCCTTTCCGGCGTAAAAGAGCAGATTGCAAATGGCGGGATAACGAAACCGAAGTTTCTGGAAATTGCTTAACGTTATTCATTATTGTTATATTTACAAGGAAGAAAGCGGTGGCACAGGTAGCTAACATAACATTTAGGAAGACGCCGAAAACGCCAATTATAAGAGCGAGTCGAGGGAAACAGCATGGTGGCGGAAATAGTTTTTACCGCCGTTGATTCTGGAGCTAGCTAAGCTAGCAAGGTTAGCATAGTTAGCACTGGGACCACACCTCCTCACTGAATCCGTCATCCACCTGTTCAACCAGGTAACAGTCACAACGCCTTTGCTAGTTTTTACTCCTTTATATAAGGTTTAAGTATATGAAAATTTTAGCATTAGTTAATGCTGACAATATGCTTACTGTCAAGGTTAATTACTGGATTATTCTTGTTCCCTTAGCAAATAATAAATAAAAGGAAATCAAAATGTTCACTGCCCTGGCAGTACTGGCCGTGGACACGTTGAATTTAAGCGATGCTGGTTTTGAAAAACCAGGATAATGTGTTTTTAAAAAGTTTTTATTTTGCCAAGGTTTGCAGGGAACGCCATGTGACTAAAAGTTTTCTTCTTCGTGGAACCACAGTGGTGTAACATTATCAGACACTTGAGGCTTGCTCATGTTGTAAACCTCCCAGAAAACATAGTTCCGCATTTTGTCAATGTTGCATGAGCATTCAAGGTCGCAAAATATTAATGTAGCGTCTCAAAAAACTAATTAGAGAAAATCAGAGATTGAGGAGTTGTGTGAAACCAAGCATATTAAAGTTTACAACTCACAAAAACACAGAAATGAGATAGCCCAAGAACAAATATTTGTTTTCAGATAGTGCAGACCTGTGATGAATTTAAATAACTCATGCACATTTAACAATCTGTTCATGAACACACAGCTGCCAGTTTTCAGGTTTACCTTAAGACAAACGCAGTTTGATTCAACAACTGTTGAATAGATTGTACTTCCGAAAGGTTTTTAATGTTAAATTGTGTTTTGGAAAGGTATTTATTTAACTTGATGATTCTTATCAAGGCTGTAGGTGGTGTTCTTTATTGATGTCAATGCAGGTAGACTGAACAAGACAACAGCTTCAAAGTTAATGTTCTTTATGCTTTGCCTTTTTAAATGAACTTTTTCACCTACCATAGGCTGCTCGTCCCACTGCTGTGCCCTCTTTATTCTCAGCGGCACTGTGTCTCCTTCAGGCCACTGAAATTCAAACATGCAACATTATTTAAAAAATTACAGGCATAGAGCCTTAAAGAGACAATTTTGGGTTTTTGTATGAAATCTTTTTGCCACCTTGTTTATTCTGTTTCAGTTAGGTCATTGAGACGAGATTACAAATGAGGCAGCACAATAATCAATCAGTAAACTTTTTTAGTAGAAATAGCCGTGTAATGATAAATGCTTCAGCTCATCACTGATTCTTGGGGAAATTTGAAGTTTTGCACCCAACATTTAATTCTTACCTGTTAGTAAAGTAATAGTCCTCCAACCTAAAACATTCAGCATAATAATACTTCTTAAAGAAATTATATTCTACCTTTTTTATCTCCAAGTAACACACATCAAGTATTACACATTGGAGAACGATATGTAAAACATTTAGAGTAATAAAAGTGTTACTTATTTTAAAACAGTTTCATTTATTTCTTTTTCAGTTAATCTGGAAAATACCAACAACCATACGCTTTGGTCTTACCGATGCTGCGAGAATGAACCCCACCAAACAGAGAAGTGTAAGCCCTCTCATCTTGACCATAAATTAGCCTCTGATCTCAAACACCTGATTTATAGCGTCCGTGTCAGTAGGTGGAGTTTGACGCTTTTCTGTAGTGTAAGAAAGTGTTGAACTTTAGTTCTAGTTTAATATCAAAGTCCAGCTTGTTTTGTGAAATTGTTTACTCAGACAAAGTCTACCTAGTGTTTGGTGTTAACTGCTTCCAGTTTTACTGGAAGATAGTTTTGTACACGCATTTGGCCACTGGACAGAGAGCACATTATACACAGAATAAAAAATATGTAGTCGTAAAATAATCCATATCTAAAACTGAGTGTAATCATACTTGTTTTTAATCTGAGGCTGAAAATAAGAAAAAAATTCATGTTGCTAAATATCTTTTTTATCTGGTTTTGTTAGAATGGGTGTCAGTTTTGTCAGATGGATGATAATTATCTAAACTGAACTAATCACCTTAGAAAAGACCCAAAATGTTTAACCGACCTTAAATAACTTACAAAATATGGAAGTGGGAAGAGATTTTGTTGGTTTTTGTCAAATGTTTAATCAGAAGAGGCATTATCACAAAGATCAAATCGCCTGATGCTTTCTTATCCCAAACACGGTGCTTCTGTATTGATCCCTCCGCCATCCTCAGTCTTTCTTTTTTCCCTGGAATTGACAAGATAAACAGAACAACAAATTTAAATGTTTGTAATTATTTGCTGCTTCTTTAACACACATTATGATACTGAAAAGTGTTCACGAGAGCAATTATTGTGCCCGGGTTTTAGACGATTTGTGAGCATCATGAAATGAGAGATTCAGAAGTATTGAAGGAGGGATCATCATCATCACACCACCACAACCACCACCACCACCCCCGGTCCTAATTTATGAACAGTTTCTCACCTGGGTGTCCTCTCGATCAGCAGGTGGTGCTGGAAACCCCAAATTATTGTCATGGTGCACCCAGGTACCTGTCAACTGAGGGACAAAAATCAGCAAAACTTCAGAGTGAGCTGAACTTCACATACAAATTCAGTTTGTTAAAAAGAAGATTAAAAATTCTAAAGTGACACTGACTGACTAAAGTGACAATAACCCAGTTAAGACAATACTCTGAGCAGGACTCAACCAATATATCAGTTGGCCGATATTGTTGGCTGATATTGGGCCATTGCAGATATATCGGTATCGGCATATGGTTCACCAGTATGCACTCATATTAAAACTGTTTGGACCGGTGATTTAAAATGGTGTAATTACATAGTTTGTGGCTCGTTATTCAAAGACTAAACAGTGTTTACCAAAGTTTGAAAAAAAGATTATCCTGCTTCTGTTACATGTCGATGTCACAAATACTTATGTCCAATATCAGACGATATATCGGATATCAGATTTTTCTTCCTCCTAACTATCAGTATCGTCATCGGTCCAAAAAATCCTGTATGGGTGGGGCCCTAACTCTGAATAAGACACTGCCATGTAAACGTCATTTTCTGATTTTTTTACTCCAAATAAGGTCATAGTTGAAGTGAGCAATAATTGAGTTAAGACGTGGAGTATTCCAGTTTTAGTCACATTATTGTTCGCATGTATACGCCTTAATCACACTGTGCCGTCCTGTCCGAGTTTTCGCAGCGTTCTGCGTCGGCGACACGTAGTTTACAGCAGTCAAACTGCTTTACGACACACGCTCCAGCTTCCGGCAGCGAGTTCACAGCTAACCTCAGAAGAACAGATGGCTGACAGCACCTTTAAAAACAAGTCCCAATATTTCTGAGGTGATGTAGACACCAATGTCATGTTCGGTATTTTTTGAGAAATGGATATCAAGTTTTTGGATGGGCGTAAACATCAAATGGCGTGCGTCTCGTGAGTCGTTAATCAGACTATGCTCTGTGACATGTTAACGGGAATATGAATGGAATATTCTAAACGCCACTCATGTAAACACCTAAATGAAAATAGTCTTATCTAGAGTTAGGTAAATATTCGGATTATGTAGCCCATGTAAACATAGTCATTGACATGTCGTAACAGTGTTTTGGTCCTTTAAGTTTTTTAATCACAGCTGTCGCCCGCAGGGGTGCATTTAAAAAAAGGAAGGTCCCACTGGTGCCCCGTACTCTAGCACCAAAATACTTTGTCTCTGAAATTTAGACTTCATTAATAAGTAAAATAGGCCCTGATTAGGCTGTTTCACTTAACTTGTTTACTCTAAAGTATCGAACTATACCCACCTGTATCCTCTCAGAAGTTGCTCTGCCTTTCTCTGTTGCCTGAAATAGAAACATTTTGCAGTTGAGTTATAAAGAGTATTTACACTTCAACAGTGGATGTTAGCTTGTTCCTGCCAGGTTGGCGATCTTAGACTTCAAACAAAGCTGGAAAAAAGAAAAAGAAGAAGAAGCTAGCAGCAGCAGTGAGATACATGCTCTATATAAATTACATCAAAGTTGTATTTAAATGAAAATTTGAAGCTTATGAATTAAAACTTTTGCAGTTTAGTAACTTTGCAGTAAAAGGAAACGGTTGCATCCAGTTGCGTATTTTGAAGCCGGGTTAAAAGCGGCGATGTTTGGGATACGCCTTCATGTTAAAACTACTTGTCCCACACAAGAGGAGAGCCGTGCTCTACTTGTGTCTGCGCAGAAATCTGAAAAAACATGAATCTCCTCTCCTGATCATAGATGAACAGATTTGTTATTTCCCACTGCTGCAGCACCCCTCACCTAATCTTCTATTTAAAGTGATGTCTAAATGAAATGACTCAACATCATCACTACTTTGATTTCCATAAACCTTTGAGAAAAACAGTTCATCTTTCTTTCACAGTCTACCCACTGCTGTTGAGTTGATCGTTGAGTTGGTTGTTGAGTTATACCCGTCCTCATTTTCATAAGGTCTTCTGCTCCCATGATCCCACTAAAAATTGAAAATTGAAATAACAACCCTGAGTTCAGTGAAGTTGAAACTGTGTGTAACACCAAACAAAAACAGAAAACATGCATTTAAAAAAAACAAAACAAATATTACTGAGCCCTTGTAGTAATGTTCTTCATACAGTAATGTGTTTCATGGAGAGGGGACCATCGCTCCGTCCTTGCTTGTGCATAGATGAGCCTTTTTTTAAAGATGTTCCTTTTAAATCCAATCATGATTCTGTCACCTCTTACCGATGAAGCTGTTTATCTGTGGAACGTTCCAGACAGGTGGTTTTTAAGCATTACATAACTTTCCAAGACTTTGTCGCTCCTGTCCCAGTTTATCTGAAACATGTTACTGCTTTCAAGTTCAGACTAAGCATAAAATTATCAAAAAATCAGTAGTGTTAAAACATTAATTATAGAGTCTGTGTCCTGTTTTTAACTGCCAATATGCAAAATAGGACCATCAAAATTCACATTCTGTTTTATTTACCCACATCCCAATATTTTGGCCTTGGGGTTTTGTTAAGTTCAAGGACACATGACTGTTTGCTTAGTATCTATTTGACTTGAATTGGTCAAACCCCATAAAAGACATTCAAATAAAGGTCCCAAAAAAGTTTCGTTTAGTATTTCTAATCAATTAAAGTTATTTTCCTTTCTGTCCCATCTCACAATCTGCTTCATCGGGTCCTAAATCTGTGTTTTGAGATTTTGTTCATCCACTTTTTGACTTCAGCAACTTCAAGCCTTTATTCATTGTCTTATCTTGATATTTACAACAGTATTTTTGTTTGAAAGACCATTATGGACCAGACAAAAAGACAACATTAAATGAATAAAACAAGTAAAAATATAGCTTGGCACCTCCTGTGGACATTTTCCCTGATCTGTTTACCCATTCTAGAGAACCACAAGTACTTCCAGCACTTGGATTAAATATATCAAAATGCAATTTAAGTGTAAAACATCCAAATTTACAGTTATGTAATACAAAGTGAGTGAAAAACTGTATATGGCTGATTAATGCACAAATTAATTCACTGAAATTGTGGACTTGACAGATTGTTTGTAGCTGTTAAAATAGTTTCCCCTTTAGTATCTTCATAGATCTTTAAATCTGGGGGAAATAACTAAACTTACCATATCTGATGCTGAAATGACAAAAAAGGATCCCACCAAACTGAGAAGTATGAGCTCTCTCATCGTGAACACAGATTAGCCTCCCACCTGCACAAACACCTGCTTTTATACTGTCCATATGTGTGGGTGGGCGGAGTCTTGTTTAGCCAGCCGTAATGCATGTTACTCAATGACTGGTGAGCACATTTAAGCATCTTAAAGCTCCAAACCTTACACATATTTTTTTTCAAGGGTTGGTGGAGCTTAAACAGCATGAATATCGCTCTTATGTTGATTTAGGTGGTGAGAGCTGTGACTGCAAGTTAAAACTGATGTTATTTATCAGCCTTCTTCATGTGCAAGTAACATGTTTTGATTTAACGTTTCAAAAACAATGTTTGTTAGCTGGCTATATTTAGCTTTTATTTTTTGTCCCAAAGTGGCCGAAAATCACTTAATTTAGTTTTTTATTTGAAATTGATGAAAGACAGAACTGTGTTGTTTATGCCATCAAGGCAGATTTAAAATACTTAGCAATTGTTTGTTGTTTTGTTTTGGGTTTTTTTGCAAATGTTTATAGGGAAGGAAATGCACTCAACCTTGTCAGAAGCCAAGAATACACCGAATGAGTTTTTGTGTGGAACACGTGATGTACGGTCACGTCCATATGTATTTAGACAGCAGCACATTTTTTGGTAATTTTGCCTCTTAATGCCAGGTCAGTTAAGACGTAGCAGAGCAAGCTGTGATCCAGAGCCAGGTACAGAAATATGGAGGAAGTCTTGAATCTGTGTGAGAACATTGCAAAGAATACAGCCGGCCTGTTGAAACTTGTTCTAACTTACTAAAATATGGCTTGTATTTGTCCTTCGAAGGCTTTCATATTCTCTGTGTGGCATCTGTCAGGCAGCTCCAAAAAGGATTTGCCCAGCTCAGGCTCGCTGTGCAGTGTGCATTACTACCCACCCTGTTGATTCAGACTAAATTTCGAACTGTTTTTGATTCAACCATGTGATGGATGTGAGTGAGCGGGGGTCAAAAGCAGAACATGAAGGATCATCTATGCCGTACCTACAAGGTGGTGGAGAAAGTGCAAAGTGCTCACACAGCTGCTGTCAAGTTCAGTCACTCAGCATCTTTTTAACTTAAAGGCACCTCAGTGAAACAAGCGGTTGTAATTCTTGTTGTTTATTTTACCGTTTAGGATCTGTTTAGTGAACAAATCATTGTGATTGAGCAGGAAATAGCAGGAAGTGAATGGTTGTACAGGTTTTTACTCATGAGTTGGACATTTTGTATGCAGTTTGGACCTAAAGTGTGCAGAAATCTTTTCTCCAAGTTTGAGCACTTTGACACTTCCAGCACCTTAGTAAAGACTCTGTGGATGTACTATTTTTTTTAAAACTACATATAAATGTTACCAATGAGTTATTAAACCTTTTTTTCTCTTTACAGGATGACCGTCTTTACCCCTGTACAGAGGAACTCGGCTGGACAGGATTTCCTCCAGTTGTACCTGATACGTATGTACCCTTTGAACTTCAGTATCCACATGTGCTGAATGTAATGATGCAACTTTTCCTCGGTTTGTGGATTAACCACACAGAAAGGACAACACAACTTATCAACTTCTTAAATGAAAAGTAAAATTTTATTATTCCTGAACCACAAAATAGACTTCTTTGGTTGTACAAATTCACTAGTTACAGTCTTGTATGAGCTCTAACCCTTGACCCTTGATAGGACTTCTGACCCTTTCCCTCCAAACCTAAGTAAAAGCCCCCAAAGAGAACTCAAGACAAAAGAATAAACACAAAAACTTGAAACACTGCATTAATAATGTAGTGAAACCCATCTGGAAAAAAAACAAACAAAAGATTTACCTAGTAAGTTTTAAAAAATGATATCAGCCATTGCAAAAGTTTAACCTACGGTAAGTTTAATTAAAAAATAAAATCAGCCTTTGCAAATGTTACCAGACAAACTGACTGAGTCAGTGAGAGCAACATGGAAAGCTATAGAAGACCCTACATTAAATTAACACAAATGCTACTATGCTGTGATTCTGCAAAACAAAATACCCATCAGGTACATGAACTGACAGTCGGTCAAGCAGTGAACTGAATGTGTAAATGAGACTGATTTTTAATCGGTTCCGCCTCTCTCAGCTCTCCCATTAACAAACTAATATACATGCAGAGAGCGTCCCGACACCAAGCCCGTCCAAACCCAGATGCGTCAGCAGTCCACATACCTGCTGAGTCTGGGTCAAGACTGGCTCAGTTTCAAACCCAAAGTTTGCTTTCCTTGCAGTATTTGTACATTATTCACACAATAATAAATGATTTTTTTCAGTGGCATCAGATTTAAATTAAACATAGACAGAAAAATAAAACACCTGCTACCTTCACATCACTCTGGAACACCTCCAGATAACTCAAAGGATAGAAATGAATGATTCACATTTGATAATAATAATAAATACCCTAAACAAGGCAGGGTAAGTACCGTTAATTAGTAAATTATGCTAAAAACGCATGTTGCCATACATGTATATATTTGATATTCTGAGCTGTTAATCTGTGAAGCTGCCAGCTCAGTGCTGCTGCCTCCAGTGTAAATATCTACAAGGGGAATGTAACACAGTCGCTTAATCTTCATAGACGCTCTTTAGGAGTCAAAAGTCACCATCATTTCAGGATGACTCATTACCGTGTTGAGGCATTAATGTGCAACAACTAAACTCTGATTTGTAGATTTGCTTCTCTCAAAAACAAACAACCCCTGGGGATTTATAAATGTATTTAAAATAGATCCAATGATGTAAAGTGATATGCAGTTCATTAATTGAAAGCTTTGACTGAGAGAGCCAAAACTATCGATAAAAAAATAGTCATTGATAAATCATGATAAGCATCAGTCCATGCTGTTATGCCTAAAAGAACTGATTGGGTTTACCAGTGTAAAATATAGAAGGCCTTCAATTTGAGTGAAATGATAAAACAATAAGTTAATTACATATTTTAAAAAGCTGATCAGTGGCAGTGCAAACAAGATACTGTGATAAAAACAAACAGTTTTAAAGAGCTCTTTACAATTTGTGACTGTGAAGGTAGCAGGATGTTCCCTCCTCAATTAATATATACACTCCTGTCCTCCCAAGTCTCAAGAAAACCCCTGACACTTTACATTCTATTCACTTAAAAGCCTAAAAAATATTGTTAGTATAACTATGACCCATTTCTTTTGTCTTCCAGTATTTTTTAAAACCTCAAAATCATCGGTGCAAAAGAAAAAAAAAACTTTGCTCACCTTCTTCTTAAAATAAAAAAGTTTATAAGTAGCAATCCTAGCTAACCACAGCAGCTCCTTCTTGCCTTTGAGGAACTGTTGAGCAACTTGCCAAATCATCCACAGACTGAATAGGCAAGACTGGCACGCAGGATATGAGTGTGTGTGTGTGTGGTGACTATCGTAGTCTCTGCAGTGGTTAAATATAGGACAGTAAATCTCGCTCTACTGACACTGTGTGTAGTGTTTCGTGACTCTGCACCTCCTGTGGATTCTCCCACATTTTACCAGTGTTCCACAGTGTGTTTACGTGTGTGTGTGTGTGTGTGTTCGCATTTTGTCTTCGGATTTCTTCTCAGTGTCAGGTGTTATGTGGGCACGGCGGTTTCTAGGCTGCGGCGGCCCTGCCTCAGTTTGCGCTTGTTGCTGTACAGAGCCATCTCCTCCAGGGCTGAGGTGGCAGGCAGCACGGTGGGAGCCTCGGCCTCAGGGCTTGCAGCAGGCCCTGGACAACAAACAGAGAGACAAAAGAAAGTTCAGTCACAGTAACACACCTATCCAGCTGCTGCGTTTAGCTTCTTTTCACTCCACAACAGCAGCATCTGTCTGATCCCTTAAACCTGCAGGTTAAGCCCCACATTCAGATCAGAAGCTGGAAAAAGGCAGGACACAAACGTTTGCAGCAGGAAAATCAAGGACCCAGGATGTCATTGAGATCTGTATGAAGACTTGCAGCAAGTGAAGGTAAAGCTGCGTTTGGAGCAAGCAGTACAGTACAGTTCGGTACGATATGGTACTCCTTGGAACAATAAACTCTGATCTGGCTTGAGTTTTCTCCGCAGACTGTACCCTTACTTGTAAGCGGGTGTATGCTGGATGGCTGTAGCCATGTCAGCTGTATCATAGCAGCGTGACACAGTGTAGCCTGCCAATCAATTCAACGAAGAAGAATATGACACTTCTCATGCTGTCAAGGAGATATTTAAACATGGCAGGTGTTGTGTTTGTCCTTCATTCCTCAGACAAACAGAAGTGATGATTTTGTCGACCAATCGAGGCTGCAGTGTGTCTAGCTCCACCCTTTAGGTGTCACATTGTTGTGCTAGGTGGCCAAAAAACAGGACAATATGGATCTGTTTTTTTTGGAGCTATTCACAAATTTCAACAATGGAAATGCAAGTAATTGCATGTTGTATGGTATCAAACTGAATTGCTTGGTGAAAATGCAGCTTTATAGATTCGTCAAGGACTAATTTTCAATCCAGTTATTAAACATCTGTTCACATGCACTTCAGTGAATAGTTTATGGTCGGTTTCTTCCTTAAGAATTTCAGATTTTGGAAGTGTCCTAGGTTTGGGTAACACCTCACATTTGAAACCATACATTACCTGTACTGGGATTTTGGTACTTGTACCGAATAGTATCTTTTATCATAACTTTACTCTCTCTGTATGAACAAATGTAATTTCAGTGGTAAAAACTGTTTTTACTCAACATGGATAATTGGACTAAAATGAATAAAATGATGATATATCTGCACAGTATTGGACTATATCAAAATATTACTGTCAAAAGGAACAACACTAAGGAACATTAGGGGGCAGCAGCAGCACCACCAAGAAACACTGGGGGGGTCATCACTATCGCAGTGCTTGCATACAACAGTAATTCTCTGATAGTAGTACACAATTAATGTAGTACAGTTTTCATAATAAGATTTTGCACTTTGTCAAAAATCTAACATACTTATGTGAACCAATAGAGTATCTCATCCAACTACAAAATAAGCTACACAAAGAGGTTGTTAGTGTGAGATCATTAGTTGGGACACAGCAAATTTCTCTTTGATTTGGTCTTGACATCAGTTGCCCCGTCATATGTGGTAGGCAGCAGCAGGCGAAGCGCACACACAGCTAGACACACCCATCTTAAAACCTGATTCCCAACTGGCAGGTTAGAGTTTCAATACACACACCAACGTACACACTCTTCTCCCATGTTCATAAATACAACACAGACAATCACACGCAGACCCAAATACACATGCACACAGGATCCTACCAAAAAGAGCTGCTTATCCCAGGTAGTCACCTAAATCAAAAGGGACAGACGAAGATGAGGAAATATTTTTCTTTCACTTATTTCTGTCTGTTACAGTTTAAAATACTGAATAGCTCTAGTTCTCACCTGGGTTGCTGGAGCCATCGTCAGTGAAGTGCATGTCATCAGCTGTGTCCGGGGACTGGAAGACAAGAAGAGACAGTAAACAACTGGGCAGGAGAGACGTTCCAGCAACCTGTACTCTAGGGGAAGCCGTCACCATGGAACAGGGGAGCTGGCAGCGAGGGAAACTGTGAAGGGACGTGCCAGCCGCTCACTGCCGGTTTAGCAGACCAACGTTAAGTGCCCAATCTGTCAGAGCCCTGAAGCCAGAGTACATCTACTCAACTACTCCCCCCAGGAGGGATTGGCAGGTTAAAGGAAGGGAAGGTTAAGTTAGGTCATCAGTTCCGGGGTTTGTTGTGTAGTGCACGCAAATCCATAGACTGCAAGATTCACCGATGGAGGATGAAAAACCAAGCAACATGTTGTGTTTTTCTCTGTGTGCTTTTTATGTTTAAATAGTATCATCTTCTTTCTTAAGTTGTTGTCAGTGCTGTGGCAATGTTTATTCTACTGAGGAACACTCAAAGGACCACTGCAAACTGCGAGCCAGGATCATTTCTGACCAAACTACCACTATAGCTAGCAAGCTAATTGGCTAGCATGTTCTCTATTGGCCATGTGAGCTATTTCAGCCATCTTATAGTTGGACATGATTTTTAGGGAATTTCTGTGATTGTATAACCATAATACAAAAATTGGAATGAAAATTATATTAACTAGTAGGGTTAACCAGATGTTATGTTTGCATGATTTTTTCTGTTGTTGGTTTTTTTTTTTTTTTTGAAAGGATAAAATGTCACAGTAGGATAAAATATTTTGGTTTGCTGCAAGTCTTACATGGATAGTTCTTTTCCTTCTTTTTTTTTTTTTTAGAGTGGGGTTGCATGAGGCACTTGTACCTAGTCAGCGTCTCACCTGCCATAGATAATGATCAGCTCGCCCTCTGTCTAAAGAAGTACTGCATTAAACAGTACCAACAGCACCATTTCCTTTAGCAATCAAAAAGACCACCCACCCAAAGAATATGTCCCTTCACGTGTATGATACACTTTTAAAATTTTGAGTGCTATATGTTGCTGTCAGACAGCCGATTCCTTTGGGGCTACATTCCCTTAAGAGCAAAGTGTCCGTATTACTACGCACAACCGCAGCCGAACCTGCAATAGTTCCAAAGAAATCAGCTGTCTGACATCAATGTATATTGTTAAAAATGTTTAAGGTGTAGAATAAACATATAAAGGGACATATCCTGTTGGTCTGGTATGCTTTGCTATCTGCTGGGATGGCGCTGCTTCTCCAGACAGAAGGTGAGCTGATCGTTAACCATGGCATGTAAGGGGCAGTTTACACGGCACAAGTTTTCACATCAAATGAATCACTTTTGTGGCGGTTCGACCTTCCTGTTACATGACACAGCGCACCTGAAACCACAAACATTTGAAACCAGGTTCCAGAGTGGAATCTTTTGAAAAATGAAACCTTCTTTCCGGATGTGTAAACTGGCAAGCGAAGTGCCTGTGAACGTCATTGCATTCAGCTCTAGCCACGACCAAACTTTGATTAAACACTCCACAGTGCACTGAAAGCAGGTTGAATATGATGACAGTCTATTGAGACAATTTTAAGTGTTCGTAGCACAATTATAAAGGTAAATCTATGGCTGAATTTCTGTGATTTGTGGCTGCTTTGGGCTTAGCAGCAACAGGAAGTTAACTTTGGCAGCTCTGAGGGTATGTCAGTACAAACTTACACCGCCGACTATTGGCCTAACGTGTATAGCACACGGCTTTCAGTTGTTTGTGTAAACACAGACATGTTTAGAAGACGCAAAGGAAAGACCTTTCTGTTTTAAGTACAGCTGCTAGCATCTAAACATGGGCTAAGACACTGACTAGGTCGAAGTTTCTCATATAACCCCACATCAAACGAGCCAAACAATCCCTTAAGTAGTTTCTCTCGCAAAATATCTGGAGATTGCGGTGACAGATTCTGCTGTCATGTGACCCTCACCTTGAAGATAGTAGTGGTTCCTCGGGTCTCCTGTTATACATAACTGTCATGTTTATATAAGTTGTAGTCACCTTACTAACATCAATTCACAGCCTTGAAACATGACTTTTGTCAAGAGAGTAAAACACTATGCAAACACTTACAATCAATACAATCAAAAGAAGAATACAAATATAAAGTCAGAGTGTGACGACCAAACCACAAAAGATCCCACACTCAGAGGAGTGCAGACCGACAGTGACACAGACCACCACAGATACTGGACCCAAAAGAATAAAAACCACTTCCAGACAAGCTCTGCTCACTCCAAAACCACTCCAGGATTCCCCTGCTTCCCCTCCCATCTCTTCTTCCACACAGAGAAGAAAATATGCAAATCTACACAAAACCTTTACCTTTCTGATGGCACAAGAGGAAAACCTTCAGCAGATCAGTGTCTCAAAAGCCAGAGCATGAGAGGAGGACATGTTATTTCTGCCCGGTAAGTGAACCATGTGTGGAATAAGACAGCCGATGGATGTGAATGTGAGAGTGGATGAGATGTGCAGGTTATGACCATTTCCCCCCCCGGAACCAATTCTTGTTAGTGGGATCAAAAATCTGCCTGTGTGAGTGTTATTGTCTGTAATTATTAGTTACCTAAGAGGATGATAAGTGTGAATGGTTACTGCAAATTTTGTTTTTACATTATGAGTGGTTAGGAGGGAAACCAGGGAGGTGGAGGCAGAACATGAGAAGGACCTATGGCTGATTTTGATGCATCATTAATGCAGAGTAAGTCCCCCTTTATTAAACGAGTTGAGAGTTAGTGAGCCACACCACTATAGTGCAGAGCAGGAAGTGCTGATCAATCACTGAGCCAAAACCTATACTTCAACCGCTCTGATGCCTCTTGATTAACATAGAAACTAGAGGGGAGAGGCAGCAGGGAAAGCCAGGGGGAAAGGAGGAGGTCTGGGCCCCGGGAGCTCAGCATGCAGCCAATACCTGAATGTCGTATACTGGTTTGGAAGAAGGAATGGCAGCAAACTGTCGGTAGTCAAACTTCTTTGACGACAGGGACTAGAAGGATAGCAAACAGGAATGAGCAGAGGTTGAGGGAGAGGGAGAAGGAGAAAACAAGGGCAAAGAAAGAGCAAGAGGGTGGGACAAAGTACAGAAAGGAGGAGAAAATGGTGGAGAAGTCAGAGTTCAAAGAAGAGAGGAAAAGGGATGGGGGAGTAGAAAAAGCAAAAGGTGGGAGGCAGAGAGGCTAATGGGTGATTCAAGCAGCCAGCTTTGGCTGATTAGCTAGAGTGACAATGAGCAAGATGGTGGATAAATGCCAGTGTGTTTGAAGCAAATCTGCTGTTTCCCTTCTCCAGCTTGTAAACCAACAATCTTACTTGTCCATCTCAAATAAAGCACCTTTAATTAAAAAAGCAAATCAGTGTTACTGCGTCTAAATAGTCGATTCAAGCTCTTAAAAGATACAGTGAACCATCCACACTGACAAAGTCCAGTGGAAAAAACATCAATAAATAAAAGCAAATTAAGGAAAATGACTAAAGTTTTGTTCTTACCAGTCTGCCTGGAGAGGTTAGTCCTCGAGGACTGAGCTCTGTCCAAAGAAAACAAAAAATGTGAACAACAGTCACAAGGAAGTGAAGATTTATTTGTAGTGCTTTTCAAAAGTTCTTCACAAAAAGCAATCGCAACAAATACAATACACAAAATGGAAGTGACAGCAACCGAGAAAAGTGAACGTATATTAGCGAGTTTTGAGGAGGTTCTTAAAAAATCCAATTTGATTGGATAATATAATGGTAATTCTGCATTCAATCACTTAGTAATACAGTCAAAACCGCTTAAGATGTTTGTATTGTAAACAAGCATCAGTGACATTTACAACAGCAGCCTCCTACCTTCCATAGGTGTGGGAGACGGTGTGGGGGCAGGTGAGGGCGACTCCGTCAGCTGGTCTAGCGTGCCACGTTTCTTCCCATCGCGAGACTTGGCGATGACCATCTGGGCTTTCAGTGCATCCTGCTCTAGAGATTTCATTCTGCAAGAGGAACAAACACCATCATATAAATAATGAGAAAACAAGAAGAGACTCACATATACACGGAGACAAAGACTGGCAGAGACGCACACCGTTACAGGTGGGTGTGGTGCCAAACACGACTAATTTTGGGTGCTCCTTGTCCTGGTTTGCTGTGACAAACAACCGGTTTAATTTCATTGCACAATAAGAGGCATTCCAGGAAAAGGACTACCTACTGCTAGTAGGCTTACCCTCACCTCACAAATAGCTTGCAAACTGTGTGTTAGTACAAATTAAAAAAAACAAATTTTTAAAGAACAGCAAGGCGCAAATGAAAAGTGCTGCAGAGAGCGAGGAGACAAGACAGAAGAGAGAGAAGGGGAACGAGAGGAAGCTAGAAACAGCAAAGACGTGCAGAAGCAAGACAGCACCAGAAAGGCAGTGGAAGCACTGTCACAGCAGCCCCTCTTACACAGCGTGTTCCTGGTGGGAAAACGGGGGGGATTAATCTGATGTGTCAGGCGTGCAAATGGATGGTCGTTATTGTTCTGGCTCTGAGCTGGCAGCAGAAGTTCTGAATCGGCAACTGTTTAACACTAGAAGGGCCAAATGGTCATTTGACTGTCAGATTCCAAATTCAATTCCCTCTCATGATAAATACCAAATATAGAGAGTAATGCATTTATTGTGTGACGATATATATTTTTAAAAACAAAGTTACACCTGATGATACGCCAAGGAGGAAGAGAAAACGCCCACCGTCATCGGAGACGGATCACCACGATCTGCTCCTGGCCGATGCAGGTGAGCTCTGCTCCGCTGCGCTGCTTTGAGGGACAAAAACTGCCTCTGTAATTGGAACTCGCTGCCCCCTTCGAAGTTTTACCTTTGACAAAGACGATGACTGTTGCCAAGCAACCAAGATGCAGCTGCCACA
>JAQLOL010000013.1:6660456-6670853 GCA_029783665.1 Naso thynnoides
CTTTGACAAAGACGATGACTGTTGCCAAGCAACCAAGATGCAGCTGCCACAGTGTGAAAATGTATCAAAACCTGTGAGGTCATTATGATCGCCTGTGGCTGAAATAGGTAGAAATGATCACTTTTTTTTGGTTTGTGTTGTTTTTTTTTTACTTTAAGTGCAATTTAAGTCACATTTTAAATGAAAATAGACATTTTTAGGAATAGCAGTCACCAACAGCACTGTAATATTTAATGCAACAAAGTTTTAAGACATAAAAATGTGAAAAGGGTCAAAATGACCATCAAGGCCGTTCTAGTGTTAAAACCTGAGCTGGCTCAATGAGAGGGATGCGGCCCTCTGACGACATGGAAGCTGTGCAGCCCACTGGCCAGAGATTTAAAAGGCAGAAAGCAGCTAAACTCAAGAGGAACAGCATCTGAAAATTTCTACAAACTTGGGAGATAATGAGCTCCTTACTCAAGCGGAGGACAAGATCAACAGCCATGTAACATTCATAGGATGAGACTTAGTGCCATGTTATACCATGTTTTTTTTTTTACAAAGTGTTATCTGACGCATGTTACACGTAACACTAGTGTTAAATGTCCGATCCGTTACGCCTTTAGGTTCCAGGTTCAGGGTGCGTGGCTCAGTGTGAGAAAAAGGAAGTGTAAAGAATTGTCTTCATTGCGGCAGTAAAGCGCGAGCTCTGTGTAAAAAGGGCTAGTGCTGCTGCAAGCGCTTGCTTGGACCTTTCCATACTCAGCTTCTAGCAAAGTACCCCAATGTCAAAGCACCCCAGCACACCCCCATGATGCCGTGCGTCTGGCCCTGGTGGCTGGGGCCGTGGAGCAGACCTGAGCTGGGAGGCTGCAGAGGAGGAGGTAGAGGAGATGGGGGGCTGGGGGGCCTCAGGCGTGCCCTGAGATGCCCTCACTCGGGCTTGGTAGAGCCTCTTAGCCAGGTCCTGCTCATACTGCCTAACATCCTCCTCTAGGCCATAGGGCCTGGGCCCCGTGAGGCCATGGAGAGGGTGACAGAGAGGAAGAGGAGGAGGAGGGAACAGGATGACAGTTACACCAGGGTGAAGGAGGAGTATGAGGAGAGGAAGGAAAGAAAGGCATAAAGACAGAAAAAGAAGAAAACCAAAGAATGGAAGGTAAAACACCGACACATTTAGGAAAGTCAGGAATAATTTCAGACATGAAAACAGTAAGAGAGGAGACAGACTAACTAACCACACACACGCACACACACAAACACACACACACAGGATGGTGTTGTTACAACAGAGCAAACTGTGAACTTATATTTTGGACATTTGGGCAGAAAAACTGAACCCTGTTATTGACCAGTATGACAAACTGTTTACAGAAAGCAACCCACGCTATGTGAGGTCTGAATGAGCGAATGTTTAGCTTATTTTGTATTTAGTTTTAGCCTTTGTTTAAAATCAACATTATGAGGAATCAATTGTTTAAAGGTTCATTAAGAAAACATCTTATCAGCTTTTGTACATGGAAATATTTATGCACATTTCTCTGCTGACATTCATGTGATTCCATCTGGCAGCTTTATCAGCCCAGTCAAGGTTTATATCACGTGATGCTCAAAGAAAACAAACCTTCCCTCTCTCTTCCCGCTTATGGCTTCGGCTCTGTCCAAATTATTGCAGCACAAACCATGATATAAAATTTTTATATAAAATCCAAATATTTGGTGTCAAAAGATAAAGCTGAAAATTTTGACAATAGTGAGTTAAAAAAGACAGATGGCACAACAAAGAGATGCTGTTGCTCCTGTTCTCTATAGTTACTTAAGCTATTACAGTTTATTTGAAAGAAATTGTCCTGCTCATGTTAATTCTGACAGGGTAGATTGATTAGTTGGGGATTTAATCAACTCACAGATGTTTTAAAATGACTTTTAATAAGTAAATGATTCAGTGAGAAATCACTGAAATATCCCAACTGGTAGCAAAACACCCCCACCCCCACCCCCCCCAAAAAAAAAAAAGGGTGTGGGGTGTTTAAAAAAAGAGCTGCATGAAATATACAAAACACCTGATAAGCCATTTTGTCTTTCCTGTCACAATGTGTCGGTGCTATATTTACCGTGCTGCCCTCCACATGGCTCTCTTCTCAGCCTCCAGAGCTCGTTTCTCAGCAGGGGAAAGGTCCTTGTCAGGGGCCACAGCCAGCTCGGGGCTCTGCATACGAAGCCTCTCTTGATGTCTGCGCTCTGCTTTGGCTGTGCGGATAGGAGCCGACAACTCCCCTTGGTACACTGGGATCAGTCTGACAAGAACATAATATGTAGCAACATGACTAGAGTGACTAAAACAACAGCAAAGAGGTATTAGAAGATCATGTGTATGATGTAATTACCCAGTCATGGAATTTGGCCTCTGCTCCAGCCTGAAGCTGTCCTCGAATGAATTCCTTTGAGAGTCTCCCTTACCATCAACTGAAGAAGGCCTACAGACACCCACAGCCACACACATTTAAAACAATTGGCCGAAAAAACAAACATCTCAAGCAGTAATAATAATGTACAACTTTTTACCCTGAGCTGCCACCGTAGCTGGGTGGTGTGACGTTGTAGCTTGGTGGCGTGGAGCAGTGCTGCGATGGGGAAGATATGGGCTCCACCTTGTACTCCACTCCATCCAGCAACACTTTGCCAGAGGCCTTCATATGAGCCACCTGCTTCGCCAAGTCTTCCTCTTCATCCTCATCATCTTCATCCAACAGATACTCCCGCGCCCGCTGCTCAAACTTCCTCTCTGTGGCGAGATGAACAGACGGGTTTGTAAATTACATATTTTTATTAGTTGTTGGAAAAGGTCACACAAGGAGAAACAACGAAAACAAACCTTCTTCTTCTCTCATTTTCTTGAGGTCATCCTCTCCGACAAGAGACACTCGAGGTTTGGGCTTGTCTGGAGTCGGCTGCTTCACGTCAATCTCAAAATACTTCTGTCGGTCCCTGAAAGAGCGCTGCTCTGGGCTGTCCTTGCCCCCAGGAGAGGGACTCTGTTGGGTTATGAGATAAAAAAAAAAAAAAGAAACAGATTATAAATGATGGAGACTGTAATGGATAAGCTCATAGCACTGAAGCACCTGCAATACTGTCAGATAAAGAACTAAATAAAGGGAGGTGTTTACAACAAGAAAGAGGTTTTATTGCTTTTTACAACGTTACAGAGCCATTTGCCAAAAGAGCCGAGGACATCACAGAGGAAGAAGGTACGACAGACCAAGATGAAAGAAAAAATAACCATTAAAATAGAACCCACTACCATTTAGCTGCTCGATATCAATTAACCTGCAGCCCCATTAATGGCAGAAGTAACAAGACTGTCTCCCAGTCTCTGAGCAGAGACACCACCACCGGTCAAGCCAAACACATCGCAGCCCAGAAAAGGAACAGGACTGCTCTAGATGCTGCTGCGGCGGGGGTACCTGCAGCTCCATGGATGGCCTGGAGAATCGAGGCACTGCTGCCAGGCTCATATACTCCCGACGGGGAGAAAGCTTGCTGGTCAGACCTTTACCAGCTCGCCCCTCTCCATTTATGTCATCATCAAACACCTCGTCCTTCAACTCAGGCTGAAAAAGCCACATACGTCATCACCAGGCTGTGCGACTAAGAGTCAGTGGGTTTTCTTCTCAGTATCTGACTACACCTGCCTTAATATGATATTCTTGCAGCTGAAGATTCTTTATTCATCATAAAACACTGCCCCAATTATAAGCAGCCCCCATCTTGTCTAGCACCTGTTTTTGAAAAGGGCACTCAGACTATACCCGCTGGAAAACACGCATTTCTCTTGTAATGTATCGATCTCCTTAGCATAACATTTTGTGGATGCCTAACAGATGATGTGTTCCTGCTCTGTTTCCTCGTTGAAGATGTTAGCAGAAGCTTTCTTTTTATTTCCATCATTGCAGCAAAACACATTACAGAAGCTGTTGGAAACTCCTGCAGATGAACTTGAACGCCCTGCGACATTAAAGCTTCAAACAGCCCAAAATGCAACAATCTTATGTTTTCAACTATTTCTACTTGATTGTAATACGACCCCACTTTTTTTAAAAATCAAGAAATAATGGGATCGTTACATTCAGTCCAATACGGTACAACATACAGCTGTGCTTTTAATATTTTGGTTAACATGTTCACTCACCTCTGGAGACGGCTGCTTTGGGTAGAAATTGTTCCTCAAACCATACAGGTCCTGTTAGGACAGCAGAGTTTTAGTAAAAATTCAGTACACTCTGACTGAGGACAAAGACAGAGATACAGAGCAGGCAGACTGATTAGCAGGTGGGATACAGTATGTGAAAAAAAGGGAGCTTGAATATTAGTACACGAGTCACACATGGATGGACAAATGGATCAAGACTCAACACCAGCATGAGAGATGATGGCACTGGAGTACAAAAACCAACGATGAACGCATTCCACAAGTCACAGCACGTCACAGGCCCCCCGACATGGCGCAGACTCCTTATAGGCCAGCCTGCTCCAGTCAGGAGGGGGCAGAGGGGGCGAGACCAACCAATCAGCACAGCATGCTTTTTGTTGTTGAGACCCGGGGGAAACCGGGCAGCACGGCCTACCTGTGGCGGCTCCAGCACTGCCAGTGAGCGAGGCACAGCGGCAAATGCCTTGTATGCCTGCTTGACATTCATGGGGAACTCATCGGGCGAGGTGGGGGAGGGGGCGCGAGGCTGCAAGGGGGAGGGATGGGGTGGGCATGGAGGGCGGGGGTAGGTTCATGAGGTAAAAGGAGCCGAGGGCAAGTAGAGGAGGTGGGAGGGACGGACAGACAGAGAGATGGAGGAGAGGGTAGACTATGAAAAAAAACAGCAAAGTTGAAGAAGACTGTGGCGGAGAACAGGTGAACAGCATGGCGGCAGGTTCCATATGAGAGAGGAGGGGAGTATGCCAGAGAAAGACAGACAGTAGGGCTGGAAAAAGCAATGACTCCTCTGTGACACAATCAGGAAGACGTGAGATTAAATCAGAGCGTCTCTGGGATTTACTAAACCAGCGATGGAAGAAATGTGGAACATTTCATAGAGCTGCAATTACGATAAAATACGTCTGAGTTAGGAGCTTAGAGGTGGGCCGGATGCTCTGTTTGCAGGTGTAGTTAACCTGCTGGTGTGCTTGGGCGTCACAGACAGCAGCACCAACTGAACTCTCCAGTGCATTTGAGTGCACGTCTTCCTGTCTTTGGTTCAAAATTAATTCTTGTGCCTTATTTCTCTTTGTCTCTGCTGCACTGCTGTGAAACACGACCTGTGTGTTTGGGGGCTGTGCAGTCAGAGCAGGAGGCACGGAGCTGAGAGTGGACAGAAAACAGCACTATGTGGTGGTGAGGGGTCTTACAGAGGTCTGGGAGTTGAAGGGGGAGGGGCCATGCTGGAAGGGGTTGGGGCTGTGGCCGTCCGGGGTGGCGGGGGAAGAGGTCTGCCGCACGCGCCCGACCGGCTGGATGGCACCCGGTCGTGTCTGCAGAGAAAAGAATATTTTATACATGATATCATTCAAGCAAGTTTTGATAATAGAGCCTCAAGCTTCTTAAAAACAGGTTTTTATTCAGACACACGAAGTTTTATGATAAATGAAAACTCAAAATGAATGGGAGCTGACAGTGGATGTGAATCAGAGTGGCATTTACTTAATGTGTGTTCATACCAAAAACAGTATCTAATATTCGGGCAAATTTATTTTAACCTTTTCTTTTAAAAATTAAGGTATTTGCATTTTAATACCCAGTGATTACAAGCATCCTGTAACTTCACATGGAAAGGCATGAGTTCTATGAGAAACTAAAATTCTGCTATAAACTATACATCTTATAATAAAAGTGGTGTATTGGAGCTTTATGAGACTAACACTCAAGTTAAAAGCTAAGAAATTTAATACATTATCATAAAAAATTTAACAAAGACCAAATGTATTTGGTTGGTTTTTTTTTTCAGATAACAAATATGCAATAAAAAAGCCAACACACTGGCTTGATATTTGGTAAAGCAGTGGGATCAGTCGGTTTGTTTTCAAGCACCACAGACACTCACTGATGATGAAGTGTCATCCTTGGCAGTAGGAGTGGAAGTGTAATGAATGTTTGCCTGCAAAATGAAATGAAAATGAAAATGAAAATAAAACAATGACAATGAAGTAAAGAGCATGAATCTGCGTCATCTTCTTCAGTTTCAACTGTCAGTGCATACAGACACAAATCTCAACTACAGGAGCTTCTTCAGGATGATGCCAGAGCGAATGAAAATGCAACACCACCAGGGTTTAACTAGAGCCAATTTGATCGCCAATATTGGGCCCTTTGTCACATTTTCCCAAAATGATTTTCTCATTCTCTCTTAAAAATAAACATTTTATTTTGTTATTTTCCTGTGAGAGAATATGAAGCCACGGCTGGTCAGTAAAAACATTAAGGACAATCAGTCAAAAATCTATTTATCCAATAAATGCACATTCAGTCTGCATGAGGCGAAGCATCAGTAATCAGCTGGCCATGGAGAAGCAGTCACATGCTTTCAGACCGATAAGACTGAGGCAGACACGATAGCTCAACTAGTTACGTTTTACTGACAGATACAGGGCTCAGAGCAGCCGACGTATGTGCTAAAAAAAATCCAGGCCAGAGCGGAGAGGGCCATGAGACCCACTTACGAAGCGGGTCTCCCTGCCTGCACACAGGGAGCTGTTGGAAGAGTGGTGGCTGGGCTAAGGGTGGGAGGAAAGGTCAAAAGTGTCAAGTTGTAAAATACTTCTTCTATAGTGGTAAAAATGACACATGGAAAAGGAGAAAATAAAGACGAAAGATGGAAGAAGAGAGCATGAAGTATACTGAAAAGAGTGTTGGGTGTTAGGGCTGCTCACCGGTTGGATTGTGGGAGAGTACGGTGCTTCCCTGATTGGACTATCCGTTCTGTTGTAATCAGAGGGTGGCGCCTGAGAAAAAGAAAAAGAAACACCAAAAACACACTTAACAGCTGCTCTTACTTTCACTCAGTGCACTGCAAAACTGTAGTAAAGAAAAACCAAAACAAGATCCACTGGTTAGTCTTGAAGAGAATTCATCATAAAGTAAATTCAACCAACAACAAGCTCATAAAATACATGCACTCTTCTGTGCGTCTCGCAGGTCGTGGTCCTTCATGACTTATAACGTCCCTCGCAGCTGTCGGGTCAAACATTCCAGTCGATGCTGACTATGTGTGGACTGTATGCACAAATACCTCGCAAGGTGCCACAAGCTCTTAGCTGAGCTCACAGTTAAATATGCACAGTTCAGCTGGTTGTTGTAGTTTGGTTATTACACAACCTGGACACACATTTCCTCACAGAAAACATCTTTGCAGAAACAGGAAGCTATTATAACCGCACGACTCCCATTCTGTGAGGAAACAGAAAAGCCAAAACAAATAAGCCAAAATGATGGGATCCAAAATCCAAAAAAAGGTTAATTTAAAAAACAAACAAACAAACGAACAATCCCAATTTCTCTTAGCCCAAGGGAACACAGTAAATCCAGCAATGACAAAGTTAATCCACTGGGGGGCAGCAAAAACAAGTTGTGAACACAGCACTAGCCCTCGAACATGTTAGCAAGAAGCTGCACAACCGGCACTTCCTAAGCAGCACTATTTTTCCTTTGGGCCCGTGTTTCTGGTCACCTAGTGAATTAAAAGTTTTCACTCTGTTTGCTCTGATTTTGGTCTCTACCAGCTCCTGAGCTTAATATCCTGCTTTTGAGTTGCTGAATGCTTCACCATGTTCAACAGCCGTTCTCTAAACTGTTTCTGTGAGCTGCTTGGTGATGCACAGTGGATTTTTAGAGCTTTTTCACTGAAAGCGAATGCCTGTGGATTAATGTCTCTCTTGCTCATTGCAGCTATGTATCCCTCCTAAACATATATGCATACTAGGTACTGTCTGGCTCTTTGGATACACACCAACCAAAAGTAAATGTCTCCAGTGAAAAGACATTTTCTTGAATATAAGTTGAGTGAAAACTTCCACAAAGCCTTGGTCCTAGAAGCAAATGAATGATCCATTTTGAGTGAAATAAGTGAGCCAAACACCAAACTGTGAGCAGTAACACACCATGCTGCCTCCAAATCACACTCAAGCAGGCGCCTTGCCTTGCTGAACAACCAGGGCTGCAGTTGGCCTTGCTTCCCGTAGCCCACAGGAGGCCCGGACAGGATCTGCTCTCCAGGCGGACGGCCCTTTCCTTTGCGATTGGCCACCAAGAACGGGTTCTCTTTGAAGCAGATAGGCTGAGAGTCCACCAGGCATTCCTCTTCTTCAGCCGCAAGTGCTGATGAATTAATGGTTGTTGAGGAGCCTGCGCTGTCAGCAGTGGAGGTCCCAATGGGAGAGAACTGGGATCCATTAAGATAATCTGCGTGCTCAGACTGGAGCAGATCCTCTGTGTTCAGACTGGGGCAGGACTCAGGGTCCATGTGACTGAGGGGCTCTGTGGGGAAGCCCACAGGCTCTAAAGGAGCTCCATACTGGGCCTGCAGGGGGGCCTCCATGGGAGCAGTCAGACTTACAGATGTAGAAAACTGGACAGGAGGGAGGACAGGTACGGTAAAGAGACATAAAAAGGACTGAGAGGAAAAACTGAACTCATGCAAAGGAAATCATCACTAGTGGTGTGTCAAAGAAAGAGAGCTGAAAGTTTTCAAAGAAAACAGAGAAAAGTTAAGAAAGCAGAGTAGAGAATGAGTCGACTTTATGACACTTAGGTTTGGCCATCATTCCTATCAGTTATAATAACATTCTCACCAAGGCAACTGCTAAGCTCTGGGAACATAATGACATAACAACAAAAGAATTTAAAAAAAAACTCCAGCACAGCTTCAGATGTGTCAGTAAGAATTGTTTTTGTTTATCAGCCTTGTAAGTGCAGACATCGACTGATGTTGATGATCTAAAATGACAGATAGTCTATCTTTAGTAAGTATGCCAACCATTCCAGCACAGTGGGTCAAAGCTGGGGCAGAAGAATTGTCTGAAATCTGTAACGGATGTTAAAACAGAGTTTGAGTAATTATTTTGTTTTCTCCGGAAGACTGACAAACCTTTATGAGGCTGCTTTTGGTTTTTGACTCTGTTTAGCAATGTTGCTTTTTTCCAGGCTACAGTGAACAGTGAGGTTAAAAACATGACGTCAGCGACGCTTTTCAAAAACAACTTAGCATGTCGAGGCTTCAGGACGCTTGGATTATTTGGATGAGCAGTATGGAGGCATTTTATGGTTTTATGTATTTTTTTTACATTTGAATCTTGGTCACCATTCACCACATTTGCTTGGGAGATTACTGCAATGCCCTTTCCCTGTGAAGCTCCATCAGTGTTTTGTGAACTAAAAAACTTCACCCAACCTTCCATCGCCATGAGGGTGAGTAAAAAACGACTCAAATTTCATTTTTGGGTGAACTATCCCTTTAGTGTAGCCAAAAGCAAAAATCTACTAAATCGCTATTTCAACAGACCAGAGTTGTCCTTTAACATTATTGCAAATAAAAAGGCAATAGTGAGTAAAAATAGTGTCATTATCAGTCTTCTTCAACAGGTGCAACAAAAACACGAAAATGTTTGGTAAATAAAATAAAGCGATCCATTACATACCACCAAAGTGCCTCTGTAAATAGATGCTTGACACATTAGCCTCTAGCTGCTAAAACGAGTTACTCACACCCCTAAATCTTCCCTGAAGTCTAAAAGATAAGTTTCTCAGAGCCCATCAATGAAGACTTGATAACTGTTGCTGTGAGCTAACAGACTCATTACTACAGTCGAGGTCGTTGACCTCTGCCTTGATTAACCACATTATCAGATCAGCCAGACTTTCAGGCTCCAACAAACCTTCAACTCCTACTGTACTCAACATAGGACAGTAAATGTCACTGCAGGAGGGGACAAAATATGCATGTTTAACCCAACCCATGTGAAGAAACCTGATACTGCAAGTGTAGCCGTAGACGTGTCATATTTTTCTAAACCCAACACTGAAACACATCTGCTTCAAGCCTCAAATCAACCCAGATAACTAATTTACTCGGTTATTTATTAAACGTGACCTTGACATATGTGGTGGTAATTAAAATAGCTGGAGTAAGAATGTCACCAGCATTGTGAGGCAGGTATGTGGCTCTCTACATGCTGACTATAAGAGTCGGTGGTGTGATGAGGGTCAGTGGGATGGAATGTGAACGAGTGCCCTTTTGGCTCTGACACAGACTGTGAGGGACAGCTGGGGTTTTGGTGCGAGGCTGCTGGTTCATCAGCATGCCAACACGCTGAGCTGGCCCTGCTGGGAAGAGCTGCAATGTGACCAACCAGGAACTGAAACATTTTTACTT
>JAQLOL010000013.1:6670953-6683767 GCA_029783665.1 Naso thynnoides
TGAAACATTTTTACTGCATTTCACTGCTACACAGAAAAACATTTCATCAGCAAAATATTTATCAGAAAGGGAATATTGTTAAGATATTCTACAATTTTTTTCCCCCCATTTTGTCTGCATCCTAATTTTTTATTTTTGCATTATTCAATATTATAGTTTTCACTTTTTTATTTTATATTTCCTAATGTCAGATATTGAATGTCTGTCTCCTCTGGACTCAAAACATCAAGGACAATGACAGAAATAAGTCCAGGACTCGATCGATCTTGTCAGGGACAGAATGATGTGTTGAATTTTAGAAATATGAAAGTAAATACTACTAACGTACTCTACAACCTTTTCATCTTGTCTGTGTCCTAATTTTTTGTTTTTGTAAAAAGTAATAAGAACAGAGCTCTATTGATCTCGTCAGGGATAGAATGATGTGTTGAATTTTAGAAATACACAACAGTATTGTCAATAAACTAAACAAAAAGTTCCTTCCAAAACAAAAGTGCAGTACCTTAGTTTTACTCTAAACTTCCTCCTTTTCAAGCTAAAAAGCACTTCTGAAGCACTTCAACCAACTTCCCATAATATTGCAGTAAACCTTGGCCTGTTCAATCTTAAAATCACTAAAATACAACATCTACAAACCATTATTTTCAACAAAAACTATCTATGGTTACTTAAAGTAAGCTTTGGTAACAGCCTGCAGCCGTTATAAAGGGTCCCTGCCGTACGGTTTGAGCAAAACCACGTGTGCTGGAGCAGCAAATCCAGCTCTAATGCAGCGAGCACCAACAGCTGCAATTCAAATGTTGGTTAACTTCTCCTCGACAAATCTAACAGGCCAGAGATCTTCAAGTGGAGCACATAAATTAAGTCACTTTGGCAGTCTGTTCGAGGTTTAGAGCTTGGTCTAAAAAGTCTTAGCAGGTGTTAAAGTCAAAACCATAAATTCAAAAAAGACAGGATAAATCAGGACAGAAGAAACAACAACAAAACAGAAAATATTAAACCTAGTACCTGTAGGGCGGTAACAGGACAGCGCCGTATGTCCTCTCAATCCTGCTCCTCTAAGACTTTGGGAACTGAAACACTTGTCCGGTCCTCTTAGACGTTTCCCTCCCTCCCTGTCTGTTCCCCCACCCACACAAGAGACTCCATCCAGTACAGAGCCAGATGCAGGTTTAAAATATCGCTGTTTGATAGTGGGCAGCTGTCCCCTTCCCCCATCTCACCACAGCTTTCTCACACTCTTAATCAGCAGGACAGTGCCTGCTGTCTGGACATGCTTCCTTTCAATTCCATCTCCTTGAGTACTTTGGAGATATTTTCAGTAATCGTTCCTCCAGAGCTTCTTTCGTTCCTCTTCTTTTTTTTTTTAATTTTCTGGTCTTGATTTGTTGCTGCTATCTAGAAGAGGTTGGTCTTTTCCCAAACTTCTTCATCTTCAAGTTATTTCTTCAATCCAGGCTGTTCTTGTAAATCAGTGCAGGACACAAATACATCAGATACATTGTGTGTGGAGGTTCCCCTTTGAGCCACCATCCGTATTGTTGACTTGCAGGTTACACACATGCTGAAAGGTTGACCTTCCTCCTCCTGAAGGGGCAACTGGTCAGCTCTGGGTCACTCAGTTTCCCAGGACGTAAAAAACAACAGATTCCACGAGGAGTCTATTCCTAGTCATGAAGGCCATTTCCAAATTAGCCCACACAAAAATACGTGCACTACTACAACTTGAGAGGACTGCGCTCTTTTTCAAATGTGTGAACGCAACAGGATTCCTAACATTTAGTGACTGTTCTGCTGCAGTCTGGAAACATGTCTTACCCTGTTGAGCTTCTGCAGACTGGTGGTGGGCAGCGCCGCCAGGGTTTTGTAGTCAAGTTTTAGAGGTCCAGTGCCAATGTTCTACAGAGAAATAAACACACAACAGAGGTGAGAAGGAGACTAAGCTGAGGTCTGTTTAACAACAAGCGAGGATCTATTCAAAGTGAAGCAGTTTCACTGGAGAAGACCATGGAGAGAATAGAGAGAATCGCTCCTATGAGACAAAAGAAGCGCACTTCTATCCTAAATGTGAACTGACTACAGAAAGTTGTCAGCCACACATGTGATGTGCGGTAATACATGTGAACTGGTATAACTGGCCTCCTCTCACCCCACTTTTCCCTGGACTAACCTGCAGAGATGTGACACCCTGCTGGTTAACAACTAACATGCAGTGCCAGTTTTTGTTATTAGAGCGTGCAGCCAAAACATAAAGGACCATACCAGTGTTACTACATGTCACTGTCATTTGTCAAATTGGCCACATAGGTTAAATAAACCCAACACATTTTTCTTAAAATAGCTTTATCTTTGAGACACGTTTGTTTACATTTAGTCCATATTTAATAAACGTCACAGAAAGTATAAAGAAGGTCTGTGTCAAAAGTCCTCTTCATACTAATATTCGAGCGCAGAAGGCAGCACTTGTAAACAATTTTTCCAGACATAATAGTTTCATCTCTGTGGCTCCCCTCTCTCTCTCTCTCTCTCTCTCTCTCTCTCTCTCTCTCTCTTGCTCATTGATTTATGACCAAATAAACAGAGACGTTCTCTTTAGAAGGGTGAATTAGCTATACCTACCTTTCACGTATCCTACAGTGTTTCTATACCCTGTTTCAACATGAATGGCAGCAAATGAGGTTTAAAAGTGCAGTCTGAGATCAGCTTAAGTATACACATGGTCCAATTTTAACAACATTTGCAGAGGATAAGGGCGATCTCTGCTAATGGTGACGAGTCAAATATTCACTGGTATGGTCCTTTAAGAGCAGCTACCCCAAAGAAAGTCTGTTTTTATCTCTTCTCTGCCTAAATATAACTTTCTCCAGTAGAACTAAGTCAGTTTGAAAGTGGTTCAGGATGATTTATTTATGAAAACTTAAATAGAAGATTCTATTTCCCCCAGAATACCAAGAAGATCACACATAGTAAAGTCCAGGGGAGTGGTGCAGTTTGTGCTCCTTCTGCACAGACAGGAAGGTTGTCTGCAGACCTGCTGATGAGGAATGTCTCACCTCAGTCTCCTCTTCTAGCAGGCGAGTTGCTTCTTCTCGCTCCAAGCGCATACGCTCCTTCACCAAGAAAGGATGGAGAGTACAGGAGGGAAGACACCCAACCACACACAGCCACACAGTAATGCAGTAAAAGGGTGAAAACGGAGGGTTTAAAGAAGAGGAGAGAAGTTTTTCAGGGAGAAGTGGAGAGAAACAACAGTGGGAAGATGGTATGGCGATGGGATGATTGGATGATAATGGTAATCACATCAAACACACCAGCGGTAAAGGAGAGATGAGAGAAAGTAAGAAGGGAAAGAAAGGATAGAATCCGCACATGTTAGAAAGTTCTCTATTTATTAGCTATGGGAGCAGATAAAGCATGCAAGGCGGGACTTTGCAGGAATAGTTCTGTCAAACACAATAACCACACAGTGTGCAGAGGAGAAGCTTCATTCACCCGATAACACACAAACCTGAGCCTCTGCCTCTAAAGCTCCAGTCTGACTATAATGGAGCAAAACTTGAATACTCTTCTCTTGCTATTTGCTGAATTGAAAACATTTTACCTGCAGCCCAAACCAACAATGAGTTTTCAGTTTGACTTACCACTTTCTCCATCTCTTCTCGCTCCCACTGTGATGTCTCTCTCACCATCTCAGACTCCTGGAGAAGAGATTTAAGATCCATACAAAGCCAATAAATGGCTGCAACTCATCCTGTAAATCTTAGCAGAAACGCTGCCGGTCTGAGTAATTTAAACTAGTTCAGCCTTCATATGAAGTGATTTATGACTGTGTGTGTTCTGAAAAAGGTTGTGCGAGAAAAATGTGTCAAAGTGTGCAGGAACAACAGAAACAGGCATTCAATAAACCAACAAGCGGCTGCATTCCTTTAGTACGGGCAGTCTCCCAAAAGCTAATCTAGACCATTTAAACAACTGTGCTGGCGTTTTCTGGGTGCTGTGGTGAAAAGATAAGGTATGTGTGGTGTTCATGGTGGGAGTGAATTTAACTCCACTGTCGTTGAAATCTCCACCTGCTGACAACAAACTGCTGTGGAAGCAGGGAGCAGCTGAACAAAACATCTGATTCACACGTTGACTTTGTGAAAAATTCATCAAACTGTTTCCTGGCATGTGGATGAATGGCTGGGATTCCTGGTAGACACAACAGCACTGTTTACTTCGATTATTCGGGACGTTTAAAATGTAACCTGATCCAAACTGCACAGATAATGTTAACTAAGCAAGAAACAAATCTGTCAAAATATGTGATAAGTGTAAAAATAATCAGTATTTAAATTTAAAAAAACAAAAACAGTATTTAATCTGTATTGTACCTTCTGCATGATGTCTATTTCCTCCGGGCTCAGGTCTCTGTCAATGGAAGAGATGCTTTCCATGCTGTTCTTACGGACGATGCCTGTTGCAAACGGGTTGGCAATGATGCCAGGAGATGCCTGGAAATGGAAACAGAACGAGCAATTTTCATAAAATTACATAAATCGACCTTAATCCAAAGGTAATGTTCACTTGAGGTCATTTAGATGCCTTCAATAAAATTAACATCCATTTTTTAAGCATAACCTGCAGTTTATAGTCGGGCCCGACTGATATAGGATTTTTGGGGCTGATACCGATCCTAATATTAGGGAGCAAGAAAATTCCGATATCTGACATATTGGCAGATATCACATGATATCAACTGAATGTGTTTACCAAGTACTTGTGACAAAGATGTGTAATGGAGGCAGGATATCTTACATTTTAACAAACTTTATTCCAAACATTAAGCCACTGAACAGTTAACACTTCTCTTATTAGTTATTAAATAACAGACCGCCCTGCTTAAAAAAATACAAATTTCATCATTTCCAATCACTGATCCAATATTTTTTCTGGCTTTTAAAAACAGTTTCAATGTCGGACCATATCAGGAAACATACATGCCGATAATGATAAATCTGTGATAGGCCAATATTGGGCGTTAAATCTCAGCAAACCAATACATCAGTCGGGCCCTAGGTTGTAGTTTCCTTCAGTGATTCTAAAATCATGAAGGCATTCAATCCAATCACAGCTGCCTGTCATTTTTTACCTCCACAGCAGCAACTTTTCGTGGGTCGAAGCCGTCACACACCAGCATGACCAGCGAGTCTCCCACAGCACGGAGCACTCGCACTGCCTCCGTGTGCGTCATCCCCAGCAGGCTGTGGTTGTTCACCTCCAGGATTCGCATGCCGACCTGCAGCCGGCCGTCTCTTGCCGCTGCACCGCTCGAACTCACCTGTATGAACATCAACCAAGTTTGGCTTGATTACAACAGCCTGTAATTACATAACTACAGTATATAATCATAGTTTGGGCCTTAAATGACCTTAAAATTAAAAAGGAAAAGATTAAATTGCAAAGTCTTGATAGATAATAAACACATTTTTAGAACCTTGGAGATGAAGATGCCTTCATCTGTGGCATCAAAGGGGTTTCCTGCATGACCTTTGGCCCCCCCTCGAATACTGATGCCAAGTTTCTCCCCCGGCTGCTTCTGGATCATAATTTCCTATAACAACATAAACACAACTCGTCAGCTGAGGTAAGTGAGCATTTGCCTACAATAGTAAACAACTGTTTGCTTGAGCTGAAGCTCACCTGCATCCCAGGCGGTGAAGGGTCCCTCCGCACTAACATACGGATCTCCTGTTTGTTGGCCAGCAGAGCTCGCACAGCTTCCTGGTGTGTTGCGTGACGAAGATCGATGGAGTTCACTTCTAATATTCGGTCTCCAACACGCAGTCCACATTGACATGCGAGACCGTGAGGGATCACCTGATGAGGAGATGGGCCATGGAGAGTGAGATAAAAAGGATTTTAGAAGACAGAGTGAGACAAAATTTGAAAACAGGGACTTTTACAAGTTTTACCTTGGAGATGAAAACTCCGGGTTCATTAATGCCAAACGGGTGACTGGCATGATCACTGCCTCCCACAATGCTCAGGCCCAGAGGGCCACCTGACTTCACCAGGGTCACTTCCTGTTAAGATTTGAGGTAGAAAATGTGTTTTAGGAAGAGATTTTCAATAGAATTAAGGCCTAAATCTAACAAAGTGAATCAATTTAATATCAGGTTACATGTAAAACTCACGTCTTGATCTATAAACTGCCTAATAAAAACAAACCAAGCCTGTGTACACACATACAGTATACTCTTACCAGGTATAAGCTGCAGTTGTAAGCTAAGTAAGTTAAAAGCTACATCTTTGCATGACAGACAGTTGGACTAACAGGGGTGTTATTACAAGCTACACTCTAGAGTACTCCATTACTTAAGTTAGAACAGTCCTTCATACCATGCACCATCTTCTCTGGAACTGGACGGCATTAAGGATAAGGCAGGAGCCAAATGAACAAACATAAACGCTAAATGCCTTCATGAGGCTGCTGCGAGGTTTAATAAAACTGAAAAGCTACTTAACACATTGAAGCACTGCAGTCTAAGTCTCACCTCGATGGGATACTCGTCCTCCATTTGGCTCAGGTGGTTCCCATGAAGGGAAAGACCCTCCTCCTCCTGGTCTGGTGAATCTGAGGGTTCTGGGGGTGGAGGGGAGTGGGCTCGTGCCCGGGAAAGACCTGGAGAGCCCTTTGGTGCATTCGGGTCTCGCTCCACCAGGAGGGCGATGGTGGGGGAGGTGCCGGTAAGTAGCGCTACTGCCTGGTCATGCCTGGCCTCTGTCATGTCTACACCATTGATCTGCATCGACAGTAAAACCAACCACGGAGGGTGTCAGCCCACCAGGACGCTCCCCATGGCATTGGGCCACACTTGCCATTGGCACGATGAACATTAAAAAAACACATACATGCTGGAAACGGCATGCTGCCATCACCATGAGTCTTCTCTTATCTAAGTCTGTACCTCATCAGTCAAAACTAAATCCTAGTATTTACCATCTAAAACAATGTATTTTTTCTTTAAGAGTTTGTGAGTGCATTAAAGTGAGTACTGTTATTTTAAGAGGAACCCAACACCTAAACAGAGCAACAGGAGCAGGCAGAGAAGAAGAGGGATCGGGGGTAACGGCAGGCTGCTGCAGGCAATTTCGAGAGGCAAAACTTTCCTGAGGGAGAAAGGCTACGAGCAAGCAAAGCTTTGTCCCCTCCAAAATTATAAAATTCCTCAAAGTCAGACTGCTTGTGCTGCTATCTTTTAAATGCAATCAGCTCGACACTTCTTCATCCCTTCTTGCCTTTGTTTACTTAAAACACAAATGGAAGTGTGTAATTTCTCCAAAAAGTTTGATCTTAAGTCAACAAAGGCATGAAGAAAAGTCCTTCGACAACTTTTGTCACAAAGAGTCATTTAGTCATTCGTTTTCTGACTGTGATTGGAAGGTTTCTTTCAGGCATGCACTATCTTAAAACCTGCACTCTGGTCTGAAGTGACAAGCAGAGATCAGCTCTGACCTGACAGTACCAGCTCTTACCGCCGGCTGATTTGCTGCCACACCCGCTGCCATGACAACACACTGAAGTGTCCTGCATGGCAGCAGAGCGACAGGCTCAGCCCACTCCGCCCCAACACCACACCCACCACCAAGCAGGCAAGAAGATGCACTTAATGTGTTAGTAAGCATGCAGATGAAGAGTAAGAAAGGGAGAAAAAGAGGCTACAAATAGATCAAAGAAAAAAGAAGAAAAATGCTGGAAAAGGAGTGCAAAGAGGATATTTCAGGAGAGAGCAGAATTGGCTTTGAAGAAAATTTTACATTCACAATATTGTTCGAGGATCCTGAGGTAAAATCCGACCGGTTTTAGAAACAGCGTGTGATGTTAAAGTATGCTACATGCAACTCATGTTCTAATACAGAAACGAAGGAGATTAAAGGCAAGCTGGAGTTTGACGAGCAGAGCAAACAAACAAGCATGCAGGGACCCCTTTGTGGTGAAACACTGTAAATGTAAAAAGCTAAATGCTGCGTGAAACCAAAACAGACACACAGTTTGTGTCTTAATAAGAGACACAGGGTTAGAATTAGCATGAGGACTGTGTTAGTGTTCCATGTCAGCCGATGAATTAATTTTCTGCATGTGGTCAGCATGGGATCGAGCACAAGTTAGTGTGATCTATCTTAGATACAGCAAGCGAGTAATGACAGCAGTGTTGTGGGCACATTTACAATGGAAAGTTTTAACATACAGGAATGATGATATACACAAAGTTTTTCATTTGCAATATATAAGATGGTACAGATTAAGATTAATCAAGCGTTCAGTATCAGACCATTATCTTTAGCCAATCCAGAAATGTAAAATAACTTTAGCAAAGTCCATTTATCAGCATATATTGAATCCTTTCTCAGCCATTCTTAAATACCTTGTGTAGGTTATCATAGAATGGGGAAAAACATAATGTTTCCCATCTTCAAATTAACAAAAACACCGTAAAGGAAACCCTGATTTGACTGTTTGCCTAGATGGAAAATGTGGAGGGGATGTGTAGCACTCACAGAAATCACCCTGTCGCCGACACGCAGTGTGCTGTCTCTGTGCGCCGCTCCCCCTTCTGCAATGCGAGAGATGTAGATTCCCTAAAAGCAGACGAGAGACATGACCAATTGTTAAACTCTAATGTACTTTAGAGGATAAATTGCTCAGAACTATAATGCATGTACATTATAAGTCATTTTTTACAGCTCTACAGATGGAAAGGGATTTAGAAGAAGGCTTTATGGTGGCTAGAAAAGGGGTAAAGGCAGCGAGACCACTAAATTATTGCATAAAGCTTTTCTGACCTCCCCTGCCTGTGTATCAAATTAGACAGGGTCAGTGGTAAACTGGTGCAACACGCTGAAATGCCTCAGTCCCTCAGTCATCAGCAAGTTAGTGCAATATTCCACTGTGAGGATTACTGCTGGGACGCTTCTTACAGGTAGTTAGGTGAAATTAGAAGCTCACAATGCTAAAAACTGTGAAATTAAGTTGTTCACAATAACAAGCAACCTTACACGTGCAAGACAACTGAATAACTTCGTTCAATCATTACTTAACAATAGGACTGTGCAGATTAAGCAGCAAGCACAGGGACAGTATGCCTACTGAGACAAACTCTCACTATACTCAGACAAATTACGCAATTTGTTTAAACAAAAATGACAAAATCTGTCAACACATGCAGGAACAAAGTCTACTGCACCTCCTCCTCTGATTAATTGAAAACAAGTCAAGTCACTGCATCCATTTCAAAAAGCTTTTGAAAGAGAGGCAAGACTTACACTCACACTCGCCTAACTCCTAAAGTTTATGAGTCCTTTCCTCTTTGAGGGCTTGTTGAGCTGCATGAGTTGCATGAGGCGCAATGCAGTGTTGCACTGACCCAAATATACACCTCTCCCCGTCCAATTACAGTGGACCTATCAGGTGTCAAGGCTGGCTATTCATATCTTCGTCTCCCTGGTGAGGGCTGTAAACGCTTCAGCTAGAATAGACGCTGTTAAAAGACAGATCCCTGTGACGGAGGTTACGCACACACTTTGTGACCCAACTTTAAGACCAAAGCTGCCATGTACTGATTGTACGGCAGATTTTGCCTCTGGCTTCAGATCATCTTTCAGTTTCATCTTTTGCTTTCAACTTAAACGCAGTGCTTCTCTTACAAATTTGGCTTCAAGGGGGAACCTTTTCACCAATGCTCGAACACGTAACACTTACTTGATCCCTTAACAAGTGATCAAAATGATTGATGAGTTTTCTGTCTCACCGTGTCTCCTGTGCGGTAGGGTGTGGAGCCCTTGCCCCCCGCGATGCTGAATCCCAGTCCCTTGTCGTTTCGGATCAGGCAGGTGGAGAGCCGTTGTTGAGGCCCGCTGGAAGTCGTCTCCAAGTTGAAGGCGAGACCGCTGCTCCGTCTCTCCCGCGGGAAATAGTCGTCCTCTGGCCTCAGCGGCGTGGTGGTGATGGCGTTCTCTGGCTCCACCATTCGCTCCCGCAGCACTGTCATAGAAACTGTAGCACCAGAGCTGCGGAGAGCTTCAACTGCCGTGTGATGTTCTGCTTCGTGGAGGTCCACCCCATTTACCTGAGAACACACAAGGAGAGAATGACTGACTATGGACACTACTGAATAATCATCTTATTTTAAACCAAAAAAAAAAAGTGTTGAAGACAAAAAAAAAGGGAAGTAAAAAGAAAACGCTTTACCTCCAGAAGTTTGTCTCCCACTTTGACCCCTGCTCTGGCAGCAGGACCCTCCTCAGATACTCTGGAGATGAAGATTCCCTGAACAAACAAATGGACAAAAAAATTTGTATAATCTAAATTCTTCTGATTTTTCTTTTTTAAACTTTCCAGATTCCAGCAACAAATCTCACCTCATCATCTCCTTTGTAAGGTGTAGATCCTTTTCCTCCAGCAATGCTGATACCCAGGCCCCCAGTTTGCCGCTGGATGGTCAGAGTGTGCTGTAAATTAAGGAGGGCGGAGTCAGCACAACTACTAGTGAAACTCCTTTAAACACCACGCAGCTCAGCACAGATTGAGAGGGAGGTTAGCCCATAATTTTCTTATTCTTTTTTTTTTTCCCGTATCTTGACTTCATGATTTAACTCATGGGTGACCTCCCTTTTTCTGCCAGAGGGTGGCGTCAACCTCATCACTGCATCCTGTCATCATGCAAATAGATGGATGGTGATACAACTTGTCTGAAGCCTAATGTCAGTTTAAACTGATTAGTTTGTGCCTGGAATTCTCCTTGAAGACATTTTAAAGTTCAAAAAAAGGTAATAGTCATTTGTGGTGACCCAAGGTAGAGGTTTGGTAACTGACAGTAGACCGCAGACATAACCTGAAACAAGTAATTAACTTTCTAAAGCCATCTTAAATTGACTCACATAGGCCTGACCTTTACAAGAAACATAAATTGTGTTTGTATGGAATAAGGGTCCTTAAAACTGTGATGTAAACACTAAATAATTCCTAACAGACTGTATTCTGTATACTTGCAAGCCATGCAAAAAGGAGAGGAATGGAGACAAATGAGGGACAGGTGGAAGGAAAAAGGGAAATGTCAGGAGTAACAGATGAAGGGAGTGTGCTGCGCCCTTGAAGTGGAGAAGATTTTAGCATCGTAGTGTAGATACCCCCAAAGCAGTGAACTGGCAGGGACAATTCTCATGTGATACTATAAGACATTTGAATGTTGTTGCATTTTTAAACAAGTTTCAGTACATGTTTTCTTCACCAAAACTAAACAGCAGAGGAGTATTCTTTTACAACAATATGAACAAGTGTGTTAAAAAAAAAAATACTTGAAAGGGAAAAACAAAAAAATTAAAAAGTCTTCAGACGAGTAACAATGCAAATATCATGTGTCATGTCCTACAGCTCAAAAACTTAAATCACGTTTGTCAATCCTTACGAGTTAACAATAATAAAATCGGACGTAAAATAAAAAAATGTATCTGTATTCATTAAGCTGGAGCTCCTCCTGTAATTGCAAGTTGAGTTACCTGCTACAAGGGGGAAAAAAAAAAAAAACAGGAAGAAGAGGAGAAAAAAAAACACCTGGAGGAAACTGATGAAGACGGCTTGCTTCATCACAGTGCAACCAACCCATTCATTCCAGGGCAACACAGCATGGACGGTGGATAACAAGGAGCAAAGCGGCAGAAGCAGAGGAAAGGTACAGATGCGGAGACGCTGTGTGGCAGAACGTGATGCTGGACTGGGATTTATAAAACTGTTCCTGAGCTGTTTTGAGGCAATGCCAACATTTGGGAAAACATGACAAACATTCGAGTATGGCTGGACCCAAATATTAGAATATTTGTTCGTTAAGTAGGTATTCAATTTCTGCTTTGGGTATTCTGTGTGTTTAGTTGGTTGGTTTTTTGCTGTTGATGATTTTTCACCCAAACTGCAAAATAGCTGATATTATGTCACAAAAATGGCACAAGAGAATGGTTTTCCATACACTCAATTTACACTGTATATGAAAATCGGCCAGTACATACTGATTTTTGATTTAGTTTACTGATTGCCATTAATTTAAATTGTTTTTATGTATACACAGACGCCAAAGAACGAAGCTTCCAGTATTCATTGACTGTTGATTACTGGCAAAGCTTCAAAGACCAAAAACAGGAATTCGGGATGGCTCTACTTTCTACAGACACAGTCCAACTTTAGAAGGAAAGCATAACTGCGGGCTTTCAGGGAGCTAGTAATGCCTTGGGAAGATCAAAGTTTCCAACAAATTAATACTGTCTGGCATCCAAAAGAGATTTCTTGTTTTGAGTTATGTGACATGTGCAAAACCGCTGTTTCATCTATTTAGATTTAATCTGGCCGAGCAAAAACATCTCACAGGGTGGTCCGTTCTACATTATATGCAATGATAGGGATATTACCAGAGGTCCTGTTTTACTAGGTTAAAAAAAAAAGTTTCGTTTCCTGTTAGTTATAGATATGATATTTGATATAAATGACATGGAAAAATTTGCAAGGGCCACAGAATTAAAGAAGCAGCTGCAATTTAAGTTGTAGGACCAAAAACTGCATTACAGACTTTTAACAATATTCAAAATATTCCAGGTAATTAAAAATCAATTCATATGGCCTTTGCTGGTAGCATTAACTTCTCGATGTAAGAGAGGTCTGGAGTTAAGTCGACGAAGAAGCGAGATTAAACAAGGGTCATTCAGAGAATTTTGGTACAGCTCATAATTAATTCAATCAACAATTAATCAATAAGTCAGTGTCTGAAAAACCAGTATTGGGGGGGGG
>JAQLOL010000013.1:6683948-6703786 GCA_029783665.1 Naso thynnoides
TGTCTTAAAAACCAGTATTACCCCCCCCCCCCCCCTTCATTTCAGCATCCGGTTCTGCCACACTGGTCTTGTCATACATGAGCTGTGGTTAGGGGGTCCCTATTGATTGGCTTGGATTAAACATGGGTATTTTTTCTACATCTGAACACAGATGGGTGGATGAGTGGGTGAGTGAGGGACACAGAGAGACAGACCGGACGGGAAAGAGTATGTACAGACCTCTTCCTCCTCAATTCGAGCAGGTTCAATCAGCAGATTATTGACTTGATCAAATGACACCCCCTGTTAGGACAGGAACCAGCAAGAGGCATGCGGATTAGTCAGGCCAAAATAAAAATATGCTCACACACACGCTTAAAAAAAAAAAAGGCCTTTCTCACTCTTTCCATAAACTTCAACAAACACACCCAACACTCCTCCCTGCTTCCTCGTCCACTGGGATGGACCACGCTGAAGCAGATGCAAACCCACACTCACTCCCCAGCCACCAGAAGCAAATACAGGCAGAGACGGAAAGACAAGACCAAGGAGCTCAGCTACAGTGCAAAACACACAGTGTAGAGAGAGCAGACAAAAGAAGGCAAAAGCTCCCATACCAGAATAAGCCCAGCCTCCACACCACAGACAGCAAACTCCTCCGGTAGCAAGCTTTTATTTAGACAAAAGGCCTTCTTTTGTAACAATTTTTACGGTAGTAAACGGTAGTCTTTAGTTTACACTAAAATATTTACGAGATCACATTACAAAAGTATTTTACAGAAAATTCAACAACAAAAGGTTAAGAAAATCAGAGCAAAAAGAAAAAAAAGAGTTTTTGTGTTTTTTATTTGCAAGACCGATGAAGAATATTACTCTCTATAATAATTTAACATTCTGTGAAATGGCACAAACAAAATTCGTTGGATCTCATATTCCAGCTCTGCCAATATAAACGTTCTGGTTGGTCTGAAGTCAGACGCACACACACACACACACACACACACAAAAAAAAACACATTCATAAACACACACATCAAGTTTGGTGAGATATGATGTTTGATCACAGTGTGAAAAATGATTTATAAAATCAGCGAGATAAATCAAAATATTTCATCAATTCTCCCCAAATACTAACGATCAATACTGAGATTCAGTTTCAAAAGCAGCTCTGACTTCACTCACTTCATTCACACATACAAGCACACACACAATGTTATAAGACCAGCGTGTGAAATCATCATTAATCAATTTAATCAGGTGATGGCGGATAAATATGGTGAGAAGTTTAGTGCTGAATAAGAGGCCACTTTTGTGCGAGAAAGGCCCGTAGCTGCGTGTGTGGACGAGACATCAAAGAATCAAGCAGGGGTTTGTTGTGGATTCAAAGGTTCAAAGTCAATTCCCCCCATTTGAGACGTATGAGACAAATTTCAAAGAAATCTAAATCATGTGAGGAGAGTATTATCAGCTTAGGACATCTGAGCGTTTGCAGGTGGTGAAGGAGAGCCTGTCTCGGCAGAGCTGAGACAGAGATCTGAAACCGTTGGTGAGTTTGCAGTTAAACCACAAAATCAACTCCTGATGGGAAAAAAGTCCCCCTGGGTTTGCAGCTCAAGCGAAGACGTCTTTATTTCCACAACGACCCTACATGCAATGCTACATTCACAGTGGGTGCTCCGAACTGAATGCAACTTGCAAAGTGTTTAGGGCACTCTATGCATTCAGTATTAAGTGTTTGCATAGAGGCAAATAGCAAGCAAAAAATATATTTGATTCAAATATATTGTTACAACACGAGTAGAAGAATTTCAGCATAAACTAAGCTAATAAAATGATTTCATGTGTGACGCTCTGTTTTTTCTGCATAACCTATTTTCTGTTGTTACACTTTGATATATACTGAAAAGACTTTTACAAATGTAGCTGAGGAAAATAAATGTGTTTCTACATATAACTTGTAATTCCTAACTAGCTACCCTCTCTGCAGGGATCTCCTCCTTACCTTTACTTGACTGGAGTTGACTTGGTGCCGGCTGTCCTCGAGCTCCTCCATTCTATGATGGTGCTGAGGGGTGCACAGACCTTGCTCTTCCTCCTCGTCCTGCTCGTCCTCAGCCACCTGGGTCGGAGAGTTGAGGCCGTCAGGACTGAAGCCTTGCAGCAGCGCCGCCACAGTCTCAGGCTTGGGCAGCTTGGTGATCTTGAAGTGCTTCTTGTAGTGCGGCGTGTCCTTTCTGATCAAACGCTGCTTCTCCGCAGGAAAGGCCGGCCTCTCGTCCTCCTCGTCGCTCCTCTCGCCGTCTTCCCCGTCCTCCTCCTCGTCCTCATCCCCACCGCGGATGATGGGCTCCTCTGCAAAGTGCACAGTTGGCTGGAGAGAGGAGGGATTGAGATTTAATTTGTTAGAAAGGGCAAAAAGGGCATGTTTTCAGCGAGAAAGACCATCAGATTCCATTTAATTCATGTAAATATACTGGATGCAAAATGTTCACCTCAATGTACTCCACCTCCATCTCATCCAGCTCTTCCTCCTCCTGAGGGGAGTGGCCGTCTACAAGGTCATCTCTCTGCGAGACCACAGTCGCATGTCTGTCCTCGTGGGAGGTGGCTGACAGTGTGCTGTTGGACACCTGGGAGTCATGGCTCTGATTGGACAGGTCACTGAGCCGCTTCTCCTAAAACCAAAAGCAAAATGCACTGCTGAGTAATCATGAAAAAGAGGAGTGACATTTCTGGTAAAAAAAACTGCTCTTGTCTACTTCTGACAGCAGCAGGCGACTTAAGTCACAAGTTAGATTTATAACTACAACAAAAATCAATTTCCAAATGACAACTTGGCACAATTATTATGAATAGAGGTGGTGAAAGCTGTACAGAAATGAAATAATTTGGTTTATCGTGATGTATCTGTAGTTGTTTTCATCATCCCATCATGGCTCTCTGAATCGGAATCAAATTGTGAGCTATTTGTGGATTCCAACCCTTCATCATTATGCAGTATCATGTATGTACCTTTTGGTCAAGGGGCTCGTCCTCTCCATCAGGTCTGGATGTGTAAGCTTCATTCCTTCTCTCCTCGATCACCTTCTTCATCACCTTCAGCTCACTAGGGTGCGGGGTGGCTCTTCGTTGCAGGCCCTGACAAGAAGAAAAATTGATGAACACAATATTACTTTTAGTTAATCTTGAATTTAAAAGTAGCTGAAACAAATGACAACACAGTGTACAGTATTTGTGCTGATAGGTAGGAGAGAAAAACATGAAGAATATATGAGAAAAATGGCATGAAGGGGACAAAGTGCTTCCTCACTCTGCGCTCTGCAGCAGCTTCATCATCCTCCTCCTCTGGTTTGGTCTCCTCCTGGAACTGGATGACTGATACTCGATTCAGGTTGCTGTCTGTCCAGCTGTCATCCACACTGTTCTGCAGCAAGTTTTCTGTTAAAAAAAGAAGTAAAAGTGTGGAGAGAAAGATTTATATAAGTAGACAATCTCAAGTCTCATGCAGTTCTCAAACAGTTCAAAATAACAGAATTGACGGATCAGACTTTCCATATACATGTCAAATGAAATACAATAAAAAAAACTGTTAAAGCTTCCCATCGCATTAACTGAGTGTTCCTCACCGAGGCTCGGAGAAGGCTGCTGGGGCAGTAGATAGCAGGTCAGCACTTTCTCTCCCGTTCGCTCATCATCCTCCGTCTGGAACTTGAGCATTGGCTGTGACTGGTTCTCTGCGAGCCACATGGCCTTCAGGTTGAGGTTTGTCAGGGCAAAAGGCAGGTTTTGTAATCTGGACAAACAAAGTGATGAGGTTAATAACTAAAAACACACATCTTACACTTCTATGATCTTAAATGTTATCATTTACACTTAGGGATGTTAAGTGACTTTACCTGTTTCCAGCCACATCCAGCACATGCAGCTCAGTGGCATCTGCGAGCTCAGCGGGCAGTTTGCCCAGGCGGTTGTCTCTCAGGGAGAGAACATTGAGGCTGGCACAGCCGCCCAGCTCTTTGGGCACGCTGCCCAAACGGTTGCGGTCTACATTCAGGTTGGTCAGCTTCTTCAGCTTGCCCAGCGAGCGAGGAAGTGACTTTGACAGAGCAAGAAAGACCCCATTAACGATCAGCAATGTTTAATTTGTGAACATACACAAATCCAAACTGTGCCAGTTCAAGCCTGCTGTAAGTAGTCTTTTATCTCCTACCTGTAAAAGGTTTTCTGTCAAGACGAGTTCTGTGAGGTTTTCACACTCTCCTATTGAATCAGTCAGGTGGGTCAGTCTGTTCTGATCCACTTTCAAAATGGACAGCTGTTTCAGGCAGCCTGGACACAAAGCATGCAAAAAAATAAAACTCAAAAAACCACCACTTTACAAACTGTCATCTTAAGACACTTATATTAAATGCATATTTACAAACTATAAAACAACAAGATTTGGAATAAAACACATTCACCTATAAACAATAGTATTACAGCTGCTGTTGTTGCCTGCGCTACCCTTCACTGGCGTTATGTTCCCAGTAGAGGGCAGTGCTGTTCTAATTTAACAAAGCACTGTCTCCTTAACAGGTGAACCTGCTCCAGGGTTTACTTTATCTAGTGCTGCCTAATTAAATGGCAAACTGTGAGCAAACACCCATTACTACACAACTTGCTCGCAGAAAGAAAAAAATACATTTATGTTTTAACATTATTAATTAATTCTGGCCACATTTTTCTTTCTTATCACTTAACAGTAGCCTTATTTCTGCCATACTGTTGACAAAATAACTGCCAATACTCTAATAAGTTGTGATGAAGTAACATTGTTATTGGAGCAAATGTTGTTGCTACCACATCATTCATTTTTAGCTTCAACCAGCAGCTCTACTGGTCGTCCTGTGTGTCAGTTGGTTGGTCAGTCCACAAATTTCCAAATCTTTGGCAGCTACAGTTTAATCCTAGGAGGCTGAAATTTAGCATGAAGGTCAACTGTGTGGTCATTGCCAACTGGCAAAACTGGGGCGTGTCAATGGGAGTGGCCTATTGCAAAAAGGTGCATAACTTTCAAACTGATTCTCAGACTTGCACAAAATTTGGTGGAAAGGTTGATCATGAGCCAAAGGACAGCTGATTGGCATACTGGCAGAAAATGGGCGTGGCAGTAGGAGTGGCCTGTAACAAAGACGCATAACTTCTAAACGGATTCATGTAACATGGCCAAACTTTGTACAAACACCAAACAACACTTTCATTGGCCATGGCTTGCCCCGCCCCTTCATGTAAGCCCCACCCCTTCCATATTATCAGCATTTTGTTATAAACTGTAGATTTTTATTTCTTTTCTTTCTTTCTTTCCAAATATATGGTAAAGAAAAGGACTGCACCATTTTTAGCTGCTAGTCACAGCTACGGCAAATTTGCACTTTTTTAAATTTGGCCCAATAACATTTTCAATGTAATTTTACAATTTGTCATTATTTCATAATGTATTAAGGACCATATTCAGACCAACTAAGGCCTAAGTCACCTAAATTGAGGCAGTTCATCGAAGCAGCAGGGGTGTCAACAGTGCCAAAACAACACAAGGTTGTCGAACCAGGGCCAAGACCAAGCATTATGATACACAGAATGCAACATATATGAAGAAAAAAGATGCAAGCGCACATTCCCTCTGTCTGTCAGTATTAAAAACTGTTGTGGCTTAGTATGCATAAAGACTTTCAGCAGGATCATACTTTATGTCTCACTGATACCTTGAACAACATCTCAATAAAACTGTTTTCTGTCTGAAACCCAAACAACATTGTTTCTCCCTTGTGTTTCTCACCTATGCTGTCCGGGACGACCTCCAGCAGGTTCTGTGTAAGCAGCAGGTCAGTGAGAGCCAGAAGGCCGTTTAGCTCTGAGGGAAGCTCCTCCAGACGATTCTCTGACACATCCAGACACACCAGTCTGCGGAGGTTCCCCAGTTCCTGCACGCACACACACACAAACACACAATAAATCACACGTGCAGCAAGCCACAGAGGCACAGTACAACCATAACAGCAAAAACAAGAGAAAGAAATCTACTAGCGGGAGTTAATTCCGCATAAGAGTAATCTAGATTTCTAAAAACTTTAAGAGTAAACACAGAGTTCTTGCAACAGGACAGTTATGAAGATCTTTTGTATTAATGTGTACTTACTGGTGGTAATGATGACAGCTGGTTTCGGTCCAGCCAAAGCTCCCTCAGGTTAGGGAGAGCACCAAGAGTGTCCGGCTGGAAAGGGATGAAGTAACACTGGGGTCAGTGGTTATTTAAGAAGGCAGGCTGATTATTTTTTGTCAAGTTTAAAACTAAGGCATTGCCAGCAGCACTGCACTTGCAACTGTGACTAGAAATCTGTCCCATTTAAAGACTGACGGAGGGCTTGAGCTCGCAGCAAACAGTGGTCGTGCCCCAAATATGTGGAAGAACACCAATTTCAGCCTTGAATTCAGACTTTTAGCATGACTTTGTAAGAATAAAAATGTTCAGTTTGAATAAAAGTTCAATCTCAACTTGATTTATTTGATTTTCTCTTTCTTCTTGAACAGTTTTATTGAAACTCCGAAATCTAATTAGTAAACATGCACTTGTTTACAGTCATGTGTCAACTGGACTGGTCTGAGTCTCCCAAAATCATTTTAAAATGATAAAATAAATCAGGGGGAAAAAAAAAAAATCAGTGAAGCAGTTGCTTTTGACATGCAAGTAGGCAGGCAAAGTTTTATTATAATGTCAACCATTTGCTCAGCCCCCACCTCTGTCAGGTCATGAGGCTTTGTTTACCCTGTCCTACTGAGAGCAGTGGGCGTACCCGGGCTTGAAGCAGCGCTTACTGTGGAGTGCAGCGCATGCAGGGCCTCAGGTCTGACAGACCGGCTCTGCTGTGTGTGGTGGGGTAAACATGTGGTTTGGATTGTAATTATTGTGGTGGGAATGTCAGATGGATATTTGTGATACATGTCACTCTGTGTGTGTGCTGCTAAATAGGTTATTTTGAGGCACAAGTGAGGGTGGTGTTTGAGCACTTGACAGTAGAATCAGTTATTTACTGGTTATTATATTATATAATCGAAGGGGATAAGTTTTTGACTTACCAAAACTTCCAGTTCATTGCTGCCCAGGTCCAGCTGTTCCAGTTTTACCAGGAAAGAGAGTGACCTGAATGCGCAAACAAAATAGCACATGCAGTAAGTCACACAAAAATGCACTCGGATAGACGTAAGAGCACACATACCATTCATTCGCATTTACTGACACATGCAAAGAATGTTTTTAAAGCTACGTCTTTTCAGGAAACGTGTAGTTTCTGTCATGCTCTCTCCTGCAGCAATAAATCTCTTCCCTTCAATAACAGCGACTGTAGGTGTGAGAGGTTCTAGCTAAAGCTCATGATGAGTACAAAGGTGATCTACAAAAGCTAAAGTAGTGAAGGAGAAACTGCGGTTATAGTTCCTTTTAAAGTGTGAGATAATTGTCATCTTGCATTGTCAGCAGGCGCTTATTGTGCTTGAAGGAGATAATGGAGATTAGATAAGAGGCCGTGCCCTACTGCATGTGTGCGCTGGAGGGAGATGACACTTACGTGGGCAGAGACTTCAGCAGGTTCTCCCTGAGCTCCAACGTCACCAGGTTGGCCAGGCTACAAAAGGAGGAGAGGAAGTGAAAAGGAGGCAAGTAAAAGGGAAAGAGGGGTAGGAGTTGGCAGGCGATGAGGAGAGAGGATGGGGGAGGAAATAAGAGGAGAGACAGGTTGGTTAGTCAGATGGCAGGTCTGTTCGTCTGAGCTGCCTGGCATGTTGAGGGTCTCTTCCATCTGTCTGAGCTCGGCAGTGGCCCAGAGCCCAGAGAGCGGCTGCCTCAGAGCCCACCGGCCAACAGAATTATACTCCTTCAAAACCTGCTCGGCCTCTTAACGTATCAAGGATCTGAGCCGAAGGACTCCGGTCTGGTACCACGAGCAAGTGTGATGGCTTGATTAAAGAGCCTTGATAAATTTGACAGAAATTCTAATTTTTATTTAAAGTAGCACTATTCACAATTAAGCCTGAAACTTAAGATAACGTTGACTGCTTTACTTAAATGAACCCCCTAGTTTACAAAAAAAAGAAAATTTTACAGGCCACAAATAGCAATTTCAAATTGTTTTGTCTGGAAATCAGTTCAAGTTAATTGACAATGATATAAAACACGAATCATCTTCTATCAAATCGAAAATCTAAAATAGAGAATGTTAAGTACAGTTGCTTGATAATTGACTCAAGTCATTAATCAGAATTGTTTCTTTAATTTTCTGCGGACTGGCTCCACCATAAACTGACTATCGCTTCAGCTCTATTAACAATTATTAATAACTGATCATTATTACCCATTTGTGAGCAGATTGAACAGTTTCTTATAACCACTGATAACAGGTGTAACATTCTGATTGTTTAAGAAACAGCAGTTTCTTAAACAATCCAAGAGACTAGCACATTTCATTCACTTATCTACCATGAACCGTTGTGCACATGTACATACTTTCCAATGTCGTTGGGCAACGTCTGCAATGACACGTCGTTGAGTGCCAAGTGAGCCAGCGCTCGGAGTTGAGTGAAGCCATCTGGCAATCTGAGACAGACAGGAGGGAAAATAGTGGAGAGAGACTCGTGTTGAACAACACATGGGATCACTCGACTGACACACACACTCACAATCATGCACACACGGGACTATCATCCTTTTATATATTCACATCTGTTGTATCATTCAGTATCTAAGCTCTTCAGTCATTTCACTGCTTTTAAAAAAGAGGAAGTAAAAAGATGAACAGAAGGTAAGACAACACAGACTTCAAGAAGGAATAGACATTATCGAGTATCCAGGTTAGGATAACTTGTGTTTTTTAAAGAGTCTTATTTGATCATAAAGCACTATCTTCTCCTCATGTTCTTTGCATATGGATTTCTCAGTGAACAAATAATTCCAAAAATTATGTTGCCAAGGATTTCAAATCAAACACATACATACGCAACACAATTCACTGCAGATTTGAAACAGGAAAGCAGAGTAAATAGAGCACGCATAAATGACACTTGTCATGCTTGCCTCATTTATCAAAGCTGCACTGCTTCCATCCCCCTTTGATGCATCTTGCCAAACACTATATTTCCTCACAGTATTTATGAATAGTTATGGCCTTTTCTCATTCCCTTACCTTGATAGGGGGTTTCCACTGAAGTCTGCAATCTCCAAGGCCCTGCAAAACTTAATGCTCTCGGGGATCTCAGGAATGTCTGCAGGAGAAAAAAGGAGGCCAGGGGAGACGGGAGTTAGCACCATGGACATTCAGATGTAGAGGTGGGGGTTCATATTCTATGGAGTGAATCATTTTAAGTTGCTTGTAATCACAACCAGATGGCCAGGAGAGGAAAGCAAAAGAAGGTAAAAGAAAAATGAGACACAAAGAGATGGAAATTGTACTGGGGAGGATGTTGTCAAAGTATACAATTGCATCTCTTGTCGAAATTTAGAGAGCAATCACACATTTAGAGCAATGACCCTTCATCCAAATCATAACTAAGCCAACTGAACTCATGTCTCTGTAAATAAACGCATTTCTGCTGTTACTTGAGTGATTTAGTCTTAACAAAATGGTGTTCTCAAGCACGGTGCAATACATAAATTAAGGGAGGGTGCAATAAAATGTAAAAAGGAGGAAAAGCTTTTTGTGAGAAATCGCTAAACCGGATAGGTTTACAGCTGGATGGTTTAAGGTTCTTTAATCACAGGGCTGTTTATCTCTCTTGCCTCTGTTCTGTCTTTCATACCAGCCCATTTTCAAACTATACAGGTGGTCAGATATCCATGTGAAAATACGTGTATTGTATTGTATTTTGTATTGCAAAAAAGACTGATAAGCAAGGCAATGTAAGGCAGGTAAATGACTGCATTTTAGCTCTTACAGTAACACATAGCTTAAAATGAATGCAACTCAAATAACTGTTAATATTTGTCCGCTTATTCTGGTGCACAGATGATGTAGGAGAAGAAATGTGACCTGCTGGCCTGACCAGGTGAAGAACTTTTACCACTGGATCCTGCAGGTGCAGGTTAAGAAATCCCCACTGAGCCGAGGAGCCTATGATGCTTATCTGGCTCAGCCTCGTCCTGCAGCAGGAGCAGGCGAGCTGACAGATGGGAAAGGCCCTTACAGGCCACTGCACACTGCTCCCACAGCACTTGATGCAGCGCGTTGCACAGCAGATGTCTCATATCTAGCATATAGGCCCTTCCTGCCACAGAGTATCAGTGCAAGTGTGTGCAGCATGCAAGGACACAAAGAGGGCGATTTGTGTTTGTGTGTTCCAGCTGATGAGCTACAGAAATCTAACAGCAGCCTCAAACGAATTGACATATGTGTAATTACATTTGGTACAGCTGAATTTCTTACTTTGCTCGTCTTATAAGAACATACACAGAGCAAGGAGATTAATGTATGAATGTGTGATGTGCCTTTGGGTGGACTGGCTCATCCAGAAAAAGAGGAACCGCAAATAAATATCTAATGGTTGCTGCTTTTTTATGTTGATTCTCCGACTGATTCAGCTGTGCTCCTGCTGCTTAACACCACAGGGCAGATCTTTACAGACACGACCCCCTTTGTTGTTTTGTGTTTTTTAGGGGTGGTCCAGACAAGAGCGGAAGGTTATTTTAAAAACACATCATTAAAGTAATTGTGTGTTAATGGGTGGTCTCACAAGCAGAGATTGCAGATAAAGTGACAGAGTGCAGAGTGAACTTGTGTACCATTTCTGGAGATGTCCAGCTCCACCAGCTGCATGAAGTTGGCCACCTCAGGAGGGAGTCTCTGGATCTCATTGTCACTCAGGCCGAGCTTCCGGAGGTTCAGTAGTCTGAAGAAAGGCTGTGGACACACATAATACTATGTTCAACAAACAGAACATAATATATTTTCTCATCCAGTCCTGCCAGGATCCATCGAGGGGCAATGTTCAGCTATCAAATCAGTAAAACCATACATGGAAGTGATGAAGACACTACAAATGCTCTAAGATCGGGGCAGCAACAGTCTGCTGAATTCATTTTTTGATTAAATGACAGAAAATTTTGAAGTATGCCACAAGTCCCACAGCTGATCAACAGACATATTAATTCTTTTGCAAACCAACACTTAAAACCCCTAAAATGTACTAAATGTACATTTAAGACAACACAAAAACAAACCTTAACATTAGAGAAACTGGAACCTTTTAAGTTTTTGCATTTTTGATTGAAAAATTACATGCCATCTGTCCTACTCCGATAATCAATAAATTCATCGTTTCGGAATTAATTTCATTCCCTTGACCAAAAGTGGACAGAGAGCTGTGTGCTAATCAAAAAGATAATAATCTCTACAGTGTGACTGCGGGCTAAGACGCCAAAAATAAAGCTTCAAATGTCTGTCGCCATATTGAATGACAATCCCCCCAAACCTACGCTTTAACCGCGACCAACATCCCATATATTAGGAAGAGGGTCGTCTCCAGAACCAGTTTTAAAAACATCCCATCCTCATATTCCCAGAAGCCTCTCCTTGCCATGGCAATGCCGACCAAACAAAGTGGCTTGCAATAGCGGGGCTGAGGAGAGCGCTGTGGTCGTGCCAAGTGCTTTCACAAGAGCCTAGTTGTTGGACTGGAGAGCGTTCAGAAACATTCCTCCGCCAGCCGCGCTGTGTGTGTCTGTGTGTCATCTGCTGTTGAGATGGACAGACAAGACAGGCTGGCGAGGAACAGAAAGAGAAACAGGCCAAAACTATGCAGTTATTAACCCCTCAATCAGTCCCTGGTTCTGCAGCCCACAGAGGACCTAGTGTCTGCTTTGCAAAAAGCCAGCCGACTTCTCAGGCGCTCTACAGGAGAGAGACTCATAAGGAATTTGCCGACTTTGGTTTTCTGGGGTAGGAATTTGTAAAAACTCATTATTCAGGGACGCTTTCTGAACATAGGGAGCACAGACGTCTGCAAGTTTGGAGCCTTACTCTTAATTCAAATTAAACCTCGGGCTGTCAGCGAGGCCCACTGCTGAAAACAACCTTTGTGTTTCAATTACCAGAAAATAATGTACTTAACCTAAAAAAAATCCTAAAAATTTCAAGACTCCTCACTCCTCACTAGGATTTACATTTTAAAAACGCAGCACTGGAGCGCTCCCAAATCCAAACTGTTGCATAAACATGTAGTAAATCAGATAACACAAAACCTTCTTTGATGTGTATTGTCAGGTTTCTGCTTGTCAAAAGTGTGACAATCCACATGCACACACTACACACACTCAATACAACATGCAGGGAGACAGCTCTACAATTACGCTGCCAAAGAGAAGAATGCTGCAGTTCAGCTCCACTCTGTTCCTCGTTGACAGACATTTCCTGCTCTTAAATAGTTATGTGTATTGTGTTTGGATGGAGAGGGGGGCGGCCACAGTCGGGATTTTTCCCAGAATCTGTTCAAGGTTTGTTGGCAGTGCAAGACTGAGCCTGTCAGTCCTTTCCCAAAATTTCCCAGCAATTGACTGATACTTCATATTGGAGTCCAAGAGAGGGAGCGACAAAGAGGGTGTTGGCTCCCTGAGTAGCAGGTGACAGGTATCGCATGACAGGAACCAGGAAACAGGAGCTGTGGGCGACCATGTGACCGGGCCAAGCCCACACGGGAACCAGCCCCCAGGAGGGGAGGCAGCCTCGCTGGGAGAACAGGTGACACTTGGAGATTAGCCTCTAAGGGAAAAGGTGCATATAGAAAACCACCTGAAAACTCAGGCTGCACATGCAAGAAAACACCTCAAAAACATTATGTGAAAACCTCCCAACAAATCCTGATGAGGCATCAGTCTATCATAGCAAAGTTTGTGGAGCCATATTAATGCTAATGGACAAGCGGCAATTCTTCCTTCAAGCTAATCCAATTGCCTAATGAAGGCTTCTGCATCAGTGCATTCCTTCCCTCTCTTGATATCGTCCGCAGTTCAATCAGTGAGGAGGGGAATGCAGTGGACAGTAATGCAATCATGCCTGTGAACAAGTAGTTATGAACACTAACAAAGCTGCCCATTCACTGCTGAGTGGCCGTTCACAGACAGACTCCCTGGTGTTTTTCTAGGAAACAACTGTGATGCTGTACCAAGTTCTCAAACCAGCTTTGCTCGAGCACTGAATAAGAACACCAAGATTTGATTTGCAACATGTTCATCATCTTGGCATGTTTCTGAAAGACAGCAACCTGTAGAAACACTTGTCTTGCATTTTATATAAGTTACTAAATCTGTTCTTTGATGCTTATTACTTTGAATTAGCAGCATTTGCTAATTCCATCCATGAAAACTAAACCAAATGCGCCTGCCGTTTCCCACCGACTGGTGTATTTTCAAATTAAACAAAGGAGAAGCGACAGTGTTATACGGGTCAATGGGTCAACTGGAATAACAAGCGGGAGCAGCGGGATTTAGTGTACCACCACCGTCTCTTCATTGAATTAGCGAGCCACAGCAGTCAGCTCAGTAAGTCAGGCAGGCAGATTTTATAGGACTGTGCTTATGTAGCCTATGTGTGTAACCATTTATAGAGTGAGGTAGCGCTCGTATGCTACATTTCCTTTATAACTCCGCAACTAGGATGTTTTATTAGAGTCCTTGTGAGAGTTGTTTTCTTAAGGAAGGGAGTTTAGCTGCGAACAGGATTATTTAGCACAGTGGAAGAGAAAGGAGGAGTAGGAAGCCGGTAAATGATAGCCATGTCAGCAGGGGATAGTGTGGGGTCTCAAGAGCACTTATACGGTTATATCTGAACCCCAGGCTCCAGATTGACATCTTCCTATAGCAGCAGTAGTGCTTCCCACAGAAAACTGTAGGAGCATCAGTCCAAGCTGTAGGACCACCACTAGTGCTTTTAGAGAAAGTCATCTTAGATTACTTTTTGAGGATGGGCCGGCCCTAAAACAGATATTATACAATCATCAACTGATATAAAGTGTAAAGTTAGTGTTAAAATTTTGCTGTAAGTGTAGCACACGTGTATTTGAGGTGGGAAAGAGAATTTGCCCTGTTTTCCATCTGTTCATTTGGGGTGCAGGAATGAAATCAGTTTTTATGTATTGTGATTTTTTTATAGGACTAATTTAAACATCAGTTTTTTTACTCCCAGAATCGATATACTTAATTGCATTTTTTACGGTAAAGCAGATGGCGATGATGCAACATTATAGCCTTTTCCAGAAACCCAGCAAAGGTGAGCTGAGAGCAGCCGAAAGCGGAAAATGACAAACAATACCAGACCACCAGAGATAAGACCTGCCACCTTACATAAATCCAAAGTATGGACACACTTTGGGTTTTACACACTTTCAAAAAAGACAGAGCTAGATGTGACCAAGGCTGCATGCAAAAAAATTTAAAATTGTTATAATCAATGCTATCGAATCGCAATACAAATTGAATGGGTACCCAAGTATCACGACACAATCTGATCACAACAGAAGCATATCATCCCAGCCCTAGTGTTTACTGTCCTTCGTCTATTATTGGATTCCTTTTGACACTGATTATCACACGTAAAAACAGAGGTGTTACAGAGAAAGTTTTCTAAAGTCTCCCACGAAAACGAAGTAACGGACATCAGGGTCAGACACCCCTTGAGAAAGTTCATAACTGCTATAACTGTCGCTTTACAAAGTGAAATTTCATTTTCCAAATACAATAAGATTTGTATTTGGTTACAGCTCTTGACTAGAGTGAGTGTTCGTTTAGTTTCGTGTAACAGGGATGTGTGCATGTCTAACTGGATCCAAAACACAAAACCCCCCCTTTAAGAAAAAAAAAATCTGGCAACTAAAAGGCTGATCACTTTGTGAAAAGGCAGACTCAGGCCTGCGGACATGCTTCCTCCTAAACTGTTTAAGCATGAGGCAAACTACATTAATGGTGGTTTAAGCTATGAGAAGTGTCACAGCTGCACAGATTCTGTTGGACTATGATAAGGTTTCACGCAGGGGAGGATCAAATCTGTGAAATGTCCACAATGTGACCAACCTAAGCCGGTGTGAAATGGTTCTGTGATGCACGTACTTATTACATATTTTGAGATATCCAAAATTATTATTTAGTGAATGAGCTTCGTCACCCATGAGCAACCTGCGACTGACATCACAGCAGCGGGTGTACGTGTGTGACATGAGAGGAAGAGAGCGTGCGAGCATCGCAAAAACACCCTGCTTAGCTTACATTCCACTCAGATAGTGTGCCTCATGCGTGTACGTGTGTGTGTGTTTTTTAATGCTTATGCATTTTGCAGATGTTCTTTAAGTCAGAGGAGATCCTGTGCTGTAGGTCTTAAAGGCAACTAAACCACTGCTTACAGAGTCTTAGTGCTACTTTCCTAAAAATTGCAAAGATCTCTTGCTACAGTTGTAGAACTCAACATGTGTGTGTTCACGTGTGTTAGCAGCGGTGGGTATTTGTATAAGAGTGTTTACGAGTGTGTTAATGTGCACTGAGAGAGTCTGTAAATTCACAGAGTGGAATGTTAATGTTTGCGGACCTCACATCACTCCACAGAAAGTAATTAAAAATGTGACTGCAGATACCCAAAAAGCAAAGTTTGCATGTTTGTGCGAGTGAGTAAACTGTATGTTCTGTGTAAGAGTATCGTTCCACTGTAGATGCAGTGAGCCAAAGCCTGATGTTCACAGAGGCTGCAGTGTTCCAGTCAAGTGATTCCATTTAGCTCACAGTTACCCTCCAATCATACCGTCAGGGTACAGACAGAACAGGCTCCTCCTGCCCTGCAAACACATACTCACACTCTAAATTCAACCTTCTTCTTACAAAGTACATTAGTGTGCAGGGACTGAAGAAAAACTCCAAACACTTAAGTCCATGTTTGCCATAAATTATAAACCTAAAGCCTGTTTCTTTGCTTCAAACTACTGATATGACTTCTGCAGAGACAAAGAGAAGCCTTGGCGTCAGTTTGCCTGCAAAGGCATTTATCTAACAGACACACATATCTCCAAGTTTGCTAAAAAAGAGAAAGGAAAACTACAAATCTTACATCTATTCTTCCACAACCCTTGATTTTCTATTTTATTCAAAAGCACTTCCTGTACTCTGTTAGTGGAATTCCTATTCACACATTCTTGAGCCTCTTAATCTTGTGCCAAATCTGCCCAGTCGGCCAAGTCTGTATGTCCCCACTCTTCCCAATATCATTCCCTCACAATGCACACAAACCACACACACATTTAGTGCACACTACTGGGGTGAGGGGCTCAAAGAGAGGGGAGGGGAAAGTGCATGCTTTTGTGCAGGCCTGGACTCTTTCATAGTCCGGGGAAATTAAAAGTGGAGAGGATTTGGTTGACTGAGTTACTTGGTCGGTCACTCGAATGGCGAGCCTTATTATTGCACACTGTTGTGGTATAAACTTAGTACATGAGTGACCCCAGACACAAGACAGTTCTGCATGAGAAATCAGCCGTCCTTCTTTTTAAATTTAATTTAATATCTGTAGAGTGCAGTTGCGTGAAGCCTAAGTACTAGAAATACTTCAGGCATGGGCATTTAAGGGCCAAGGCTAATGGATCAACATGTGTTGATGTTGATCTGCTGCTTGGACAAAGTGTCCTTTCCCCTGAAGAGCGCTGTATGAGACCCAAAGTTACCAAAACTCCTACGCAAGACTGACACCCTAACTGGTCCTCTTCCCTCCTCCTTCCCATGTCTCCCTCTCTCTGCTGCCCCACCTCTTTGGGTTCCCTCCATTTTACTTGGCAGAAGGACAAAGGCCAAGCAGCCAACACCACACAGGGCTGTCAGTCACAGGCCTGCTCTCTCTGCCCCCCTTCCTGCAGCCCAGCACAGGGATTCCTCCATTGTCCGAGAGGGCACCACGGAGAGGAGAGACAGAAACGGCTGGAAATGGAAGGATAAAGGACTTGAAAGAGGAATGTGGCATAGGATAACAAAAGGCAGGAATGTCTAAGAAGGATAGAGAAGGCGAGTGGGGAGGACAGTGCAGAGAAGAAAAGAAAGAAAGTAGAGAGGAGAAAGCTGAGAGAAAGGGCATGATGGTGGATTATTAATGAAGAAGAGAGTGTAAACAATGGACTCCCACAGTGCTCTGGATACCCTGCACCACTAACGGGGACAGAGACTTCAGCCACTGACCAACAAATTATCTCAACAGACTACAGACACCCTGACCTTCTCTCTAACAGATGAATAATGTCATTTATTAATTCATACACACAACAAACCAACAGAGTGTCATTATTGTGGTTTAGTCTGGTCCACTGTGGCCCATATGCAGTGTGGAGTACAATGCTCCCATTGGCCTCATTATAAAACCTACATACATCAGATTGACAATACCACCATCCATCCAACCACAACTATAAACCCACATCCCACTTATTCTGCCCTCGCCCAGTCTCCCACACACTCGTCCTCTGTTGCAGCTCTTATGTCTCTGGGAGAGAAACAAGCACGTACAACACACTACAAGCACCGCTCTGCTGAACTGCATCTATAGTGTGTCATGTGTGTTTCATTTAAGGCAGCACAGCTAATTCTATTACGTTCAATAAAACAGACTTGCATGTAAAGAAAAGTTGGCATGAGTGTGTGTGCGTGTCTTAATAAGGCAATTTAACTGTTTTCATGCTATCACAAAACACCGTGCATGTGTGTGCAAGTGTTTGTGTTTCACTTAAGTGGCCTTTTGAGCCGAGACATCCTTATCCGGCTCCAGCTCCTCAACAGGCCACACAGAGAGACGGGCGTGGTAAAGCTGCTCTGACTGACAGCAGCGCTAACTTCAAGCTACTTACACCTGTCCTGGTGACTTTGATCTGTGCACAGAGCAAACACAGAAAGCAGTCAGGCAGGTCAATGTCTGAGTCTAACACTCCATATTAGCGGTTTTGAACTTCAGAAGCTAAACCCAGCTCTGGTCATGAGACACTGGGGAGATAAGCTCTAAGCTGACCATAAAAAACAACAAACTTTGGTAATGATGTCCTTTTCAGTATAGTTGAGGTTTGCATAAGGAGAGACAAAAATGCAATATCTGCTCATGATAATAATTACAAGGTTTTAGAACTCTTTAAGCATTTTTTTAATCTTTTTTTTTTAAATTAATTTTGACATGTCAAACTAGTTCAGCATCTCTGTGTGCATATTCCATTTTTGTATTTTAGCAGCAAGGTTCATTTAAATTGTTTTAACAAAGCCTATTAGGCTCCTAAACTATTAATTATTTAACTCTACTGTTCTGTATAATCAAGTAAGGACTCTAATACACTTTCCCAAGTGAGAATGGAATGCATACATGCTACAAGCTAAGGGGCCTCGGGCCCAGAGGTTGTACATGTACACAGTTTACATATGTCTGTTTATGACTCTGTGTACGAAAAGAAGCCTGTGCATGCTGGGAGCTTCACAGCATCCTTGTCTTGGATAAACACAGGGAAGACTTAAAGCAGAACTGCTGAGGAAAAGAGGAAACCCTCAGTTCAGGGCAAACCGACTGAAATAATGACTGTGTGGCCAATGAACGCTTTATTAAACTATTAGCTGAGAATGCAATCCAGCCAAAAAGTGTTTCCACAAGCCAACATGGTTAATAAACAACCGCAGTGACAACAGGGGCTTTTCCCTCATTGCCTCCTGGGAATGTTGTTAAATTTTCATGTGTTGACAGAATAATATGTTTCAGTGGATCCTGAATGTAGCCAAATGTGCAGCCTGGAATGTCCAGCGTATAGATTCTTTTTTGACAGCTGTATATACAATTGCAATGCACACTGTAAAATAAATAGAAAGCCCATATATTACAGATTTCAAAGGGCTGAAAGAGGAAGATTGAGAGAGAACAGGTGCAGATGGCATTGTGTGGCTAAGAGGCTCTTTTCCTTACAAACGTACATGGCTAAAGAGTACCTGTGTGACAAATGCACGTGCTACACTCGGATTTTAGCGTTTAGCGAGATTAAAGATGTGCACACCTTTAGCATAAATGCAATGAACTTTATTTACTAACCAAAGACTGAGAAAAAGAAATTTAAAAAACTGCAGTATGGATAATGTGGCACTTTGTATTTTCTGTGACGAAGCATAGTTATTGCTAGTGCAGTAAAGCGATTTCCGATCAGCATTTTAAAAATAGACAGGTAATCCCTCCACTGTTGCCCTATGGGTGGGCTAATCACTGCTTTGGTTACTAAACCATCACAGTGACAGAAAGGCTTGCACCACTAGTGCTGGGACACAATGTGCACAATTTGACTAACACAGACAGACAGAAAGAAAGAGAGAGAAAGGGAGTTAGCGTGGAGTCTCAGTGCAGATTTGCAATCCAAACCACATTCAAAGCAGCAGCCAGAATGAGAGCATTGAACTTCATCTTTTCAGAGCTCTTACACCTGGCTGCAGTTTGCTCCCATTTAACGCTTGTAAAGTCAGTATTCCACCTGACAAAAACAACCATAATACTTTAAGATAACTACACACAGACTGTTATGAACAGCACATTTCTTTTACAAGGGTTTCTGAAGAGATGAACAAATCCAAAGAATTCTCTCAAACAAAGATGCGGCAAAATAACACCAAACAGCCTGGAAATGTAAACGATGACTGTTCGTGCAGGTGTCTGAAAAGCCGCTGAGCAGATCACAACCACAATGTAAACACAAAGGGACGGACCTCAAATGTTGTTTTTGCTGATATATTAATGGTCAAGCAAAAACACTGCTCCCAGTCAGACTTTGCTGTTTAGTTAGATGGCCTGAGATTCTCCGGTTATGTT
>JAQLOL010000013.1:6703906-6720543 GCA_029783665.1 Naso thynnoides
AGCAGGAATGAATGAGTTCACAGGCAGATCAGAAAGAGGAGGCCATTCCCCAACATGATCACGTGCTTTGTCAGTCTCTTTCTGTGTTCCCACAAACATGACACAAAACCAGAGGGCCTATTGTTTACGGTCTGCAGAGGACGTTTGGCTCTTTCCTGGATGGGCTGGATCCGGTATGCGCTGCCTGCCAGCCAGCTCTGTGTTTGTCCCACAGTGAGGTTCTGCAGCAAAATGGTAACCCGGGCCTCTGACACGGCATGGCCAAGACTCAGACTGCACCATTTAAAAAAAAAAATCTAATTGCAATCATTTGGACTGGTATTGCGATTGTGACACGATTTTCAATATTCGTGTGAACGACAGTTTATACATAATTAGTCTCCTTTTCACTGAAAAACATATTTTAAAAATTATGGTTAAGTCTGTAGAACATGTTGTGTTGGTCAGGACAGCTCTGCAGCACCACAATATTTGAATTGCATTTTGTCACACACATTTCTCCATTAACAAATATTGCACCCCCTGCGATTTGAAAACTGCAGCAGTCCATATTGTGATTTTGATTAAATTTGGATTATGCACTGTGGAGCCCTAGCCCAGGCCTCGCATATAGAAGCATTTGCTGGTAAGTAAGTATACAGTCAGTGTCAACACATAATGTGATCAAACACATTAGCAACAGGAAGAGGAGCACTCTGGCTCTTCAGCTGCGTGATTCAGCGTAAATAGAAAGAAGGGCATTTAACAGGATATGCATACATACGTTCATAGACAAACAAAGATGGTGCTGAGGTGCTTGAAGAGATAAAACACTTAACTAAGGCTGTGATATCGAAACTCTCAGGCAGAAACAGAGGATGTGGTCCTCACTTTCGATCTCATCTATAAAATATATGACACTACTAATGCCGTGCAACAAGGTTTTAAGAGGAGCAAAGTAAGTGAGAAACGCTGTCGAAACTTTCTGAAGCTACTTAACATCTTTCACTGCAGGAGAATGTCGAGTAATGCACCTTAAAAATGGACTGGAAGTGCCTGTGTGTGTCAAGAGTGCACGAAGGGCCTCGATACAATTGATGCATTGTACGTGGCCTCCCTCACAGGATCATGTGGCTCACTGTCCATGGTTTTCCAGTAACGGTCTTGGCATTCTTCCTCTTGCAGCAGGCTTCACAGAAGTCTCTACCTTTATATTTTTCTTTAAGGCTTTAAGGTTTCCTGATCATTTGACACAGACGTTGAAAAGAACAGATAGGTCATACCACAGCCTCACTAGTTTTTTCCATAAAATGTTAATATGTGGTAGAAACGGGCAGGTAATTTTATAGTCTGCCAGGTATGTTTTCATTTTTAAATTTAGAGGTTCTGGCAACATACTTTTAAAAACAACCCAAATTTAATGCGGCCAATTTCTGAAACACTGTTTAAGGATCATCTTTCATCGAACATTTACTTGAGCATTGCCTTAAGCCTCCGCTGACAGACTGAATGGCGACACAGTCTGATGACAAGGATCAATAAAACACTTTGAATTAAATTAGCTCCTTGAATTATCATTAAATTACGCTACAGTACGAGTGATGTTGGTGCTCCAAAAAATAAAAAAATCTGAGCTCAGTAAATCAAAAACATGTTATCATCCTCAATGCACCCACCAAACTTCACTTCTCAGTTATCACAATTTACCTACAATCAAGCAATTTAAAATCTGGACTCCTCCAGACAAGCTGACAAATGAAAGCAACAGTTTTAACAGATGACTGTCCTTCCTACAATTTCATGACTCAATCAGGCTGCAAAGAAAGTAAGCCTATCAGGTGGCACTGACAGCCGGCCTTGTGCTGCACAGACATGAGCTGACAAACATCTGTTAGTTTTGCACGGATCCAACAAATCTGGATTACACAAGGACCCCGACCGTTTTTGACAACAGAAATTGAAAAGGTCAAAACGTTCTACTCATACGCCACCAAACCGCACTGCAAAACACAAATTATTCAGTTAACCTACTGAATCTACAGCATGTAACTTTTCTAATGTGTCATATATTTAAAATCCTGAACTGTTAAATGAGCAGTGTGAGTACAGCTTATCAGAAAAGCATTTAATCCTAAGCCTACAACACAAACTTCATTAAGGGTTCCACACGAGCGGCACAAAGTCACCTGCATGTAGTTCACTCATCTAACATCCCTGCGGAAAAACAACTGCTCCACTTTAGGTGTTGCTATGAAGTGTCTTAGTTTTGCTGTAGTAGCTTTTTCAGAGCCCAAGGACAAAGTGTGGCTTAAAGACGAGCAGGTCTGCTCTTCTTTTCTACCTCTGTTTGACCCTCAGACAGAGGCCAAGGTTGCCGAATTGAAAGCAGATTTGGAACCACAATTGCCATCACCCCTGTGAACAGACGGAAAGTACAGCAGGTATGCAGTGACCAAGAAGCCCCAGCCCATCTGGTGTCCCTCCCTAACAACGGAGGGTAAACGCACCCTGGCATCAAGCGAACTACTGGCCCTGGGAGATCCATTACCTTGGAGACAGGCATTTGTTCAATAAATTTGCAAAGGGAATAAGGAAGAGAAAACCTCCCTTGTCACGCTCGACTGACAGTCACACAAAAACCAAGCCTCGAAGATAAAACACAGTATCTGAAAATATGCACTCTGTCATCACAAGAAAAAACCACTGCAGTGAACTTATCTGACTTCATGTTTGTTATTATTTAATTTCTGCATTGTGGATACATAAACACTGGGCCAGAGGAGCGCTCAACACTTAGGCACATGTGCTTATCTCCAATACAAGACAAGGATGCTGTTACTTAAGATTACAAACCAAACCCCATTAATATGTCATGGAGACAGCATAATTACAGAGTTGTCTGCACATCCCTCCCACACGACTCCAGAGGGGATCAACGTCAGGAAAAACCAAAACACTAGCCCTAAGCTCACAGGCAAGCGCATGCTGATCCTGCACGGCTGTCTGAAACGCTGCTCCTCCTTACACTCGACGCATGAACTTGGTTTGTGATAACAGATCTAAAAATACACTACAGGTGAACATGATGATTCACATCCAAAAAATCACACTGTACTTCTGTTCTGAGCACAGAGAGCAAACTTTGTACCTCTGCCAGCGTGCCATGTTTGTGGCAGGGATGACGTGACGGACGCTCAATCTAAACTTGTCCTTGACCTTATCTGACATGTTCCTGTGCTTGAAAGAGCCGTTAGACTGCAGAGCTGCGGCAAATGTCACACAGACCCACAATCACTGCTCACAGACTAACATGTGACAGAACACAGTCTGCAGGCCATCCAAGCATTCCTGCAGCAGTCAGCGAAGCCTGGCTACCAGACATGCATAATCAAATAGAAGTGATCTGCAATGTAATCTATTTATTGATGAATTCGCGGCTGTCGATAATATGAAATATAAAAAGGTTCCGCTAACAACCATGACTTCTAAACTGTAAGAACTTGCAGTGATGTGGCAAAGTGTCAGCCTGCAGAGGGTCGGTAAGGTGCACTGAAGAAGTAGTCCAGGCTTTATATCACTCAGGCTACAACTGATTACAACATGGCGGCTGGGTTGGTGGTGGTTATTTTAGCTTTACATGCATTTACAAGTTTTCCCTTTTGTAAACTGCAGAGTGGAAATAAATCAAAGAAAAGATCAAGTGAGGGAGAAACATGCCCACTCACGTTTAACAATTTTCCACTTGAATTTTGGATCAGATGGCTCAATTGCATTTGCACTGTCAATCCGGAGACGTGAAGTGGATTTTTGGGGCAAACATTCACCAAGTGCAAAAAGCACCAAGGACATTTTAAAAATCAAGCTATTCAGTGTCACGGCTTTACTTTATCTAAATTATATCAACCAAATCTTTTCCATTCAGTCCTGCAGTTTCTTGTTGCTCTTCAGCCAACATCCAAACTATAACCAGGATAACTGCAATAAGCTAATATCAGGCCAGCCAACGTGAAAGCACTGTCAGACATTATCTACATCTGCTGAATGAGCTTTTGTAAAAATTACCTTTCATAAAGATAGAATTCAAAAACATATCAAAATATAATTACTAGAGCTGCAATAATTGATCAGACGATCGATTGAAAGAAAATAAATCGCCAATTATTTTGATGATCGATTTATCATTTAGGTCATTTTTCAAATGAAAAAGTTAAAAGAGCTGCTGCTTTAGTGTCATAAATACGAGGATTTGCTGCTTTTCTGTGTCATTTATGAAAATAAATGAGGTGTTTTTGTGTTGTGGCCTGCTGTACGGACAAAAGAAACAATGCGAAGACGCCACATTTGGCTCTGGGAAATTCAGGTGAGCATTTTTATCACTTTTGCGACATTTCATGGAATAAACAATCGATCAATCGGAAAATAATCTGCAGATTAATCGATAATAAAAACAGCTGTTAGTTGCAGCCCTAATAATTACGTTGCTGAGACCTTACAAAATATGAACATAAATACACAGGCAGTTCAGTGAGAAACAGTACCGAGTTGTCTTCTACATTCTTTCAGCCAAGTCTCTTCTTAGTATTCCCATTTGTGTTTTCAAGCCCCAGAAGTTCTTGGGCTGGCTTAATTAAAACACTGTTAGAAGAAGTGGAGACTCATATTTAACAAGGCGAGACTGAAATTAAGCTTGATTAACTTTGAGAATTCAACTGAAGCAAGATGTGCATGTGCATCCTGCATGCTTCGGTGATTGTCTAAGTATAGTGGCTGTGTGTGGGCTTCACCAACAGGAATGTAAGTGAGTAAAGTTCAAGTGTGTGTGTAAGAGCGAGCTAGGGGAGTCGGCGCGGCTTCCAGAGGGTAGGGCAGACTCCTGGAGATTCCAGGCATGCCTGCGTTTCCTCGGATGTCACGTGCTGCAGTGCAAACACAACTATGCTGAGTAAATTACAAAGAGCACACCGAGACTCGCACATTTTCCCAAATGTTTCATACTTAAGCAAAACTACTATTAAGTAAAGTTAAGGCAAATGTGGTTAAAGTGTCGCTTACAGTTTCATTAACCAAAACAGGAGTAAAATTATTAAATCTTTCATAATTAAAGACTACATCCACAGAGAAGTTCAACCTTAATCCTTAAAGGATCATTATTTTTGTGTTAGGCTCCTAGAGATTAAATAAGGTTTTGTAATGTTGAACAGAACTTTTTAAAGTGGTGATGGAAGACATATTATTAGAAAGCTGCCTGGTGGGAGAATAAAGCAAAGACAATGAACACAAAGAGCTGCATTGTGAACTGCAGTGATTCTTTGAGTTAAAATAACTGCCCTTTTGCCACAGTATACAATGGCCTAACTGTCAACACTTGCTGAATCAGTCATCACATTTGGCTGTTCTGTTGGGACCATGTCAAGTGCAACGACATCGGCGGAAAAAAAGAAAAGCAAAGAAAGGATGTAAATGCTGAGACCAAACATATTCACATGAAATTGTGTATTTTTGCAGCGGTGGAGTGAATGGATGTGCTCGTGTACCCACGCTGGACAGAAATGGCCGCCATCTTCTTTTCTGCAGACCTGTTACTGCTTTGTTTGTTATTCTTCGCTGGCATGAGCATGACACATACATGCGTGCTTGCTTTATTGTCTCCAAAGAACCCTGCTGTGCTTTCTGTTGGCCTCCCTCGTCTCTTCTCTGTCATACACGCAATCATGCATCCATCAGCACCTCTATTAGAAGCTCCCAACTGGTCATGTGGCACAACCCACACATTCAACTTGTGTTATATTGTGTTTGCTCAGTAACCAATTAGCCAATCATGACTGCGTGCAAGTCACTGTTGAGATCTAAACCCTCACATCTGGGAAAGATGCTCCCAAAGCTGCAGAACTGAAGAGTCTTGTTTCCACTCAGGTGGCCTTGACCCACAAACATTTTTAGTAAAAGCAGCAGTTTATTGGCCTGGACACTCTTACACAGCAGTTCACATGCAGGCCGAATATTCTTTCTCATTCTTTTTTGAAGCTGGATTGTTTATTTTAAATGGCTTTACTTCAAGTTAAACGGACACTGGAACACTGCAAATATCATTTTCCCCACAGAATGACAGTTTAACTGTGCCAGGGAAATATTAGTCGACTAAAAATATTTGAAACATTACATTACACTGTTTCTAATAGTTTCAATCCTTCAACACCATTTTAAGTTGACTTCATTCTCCAAATTATTTTATTTTTATGCGAAGACTATACTTAAATCTGCTCAACCTCCTTCATTTTTAAAACTTCCTTAACTTTCATAAAACATTGACATTTATTTCACGAGGATAAACGTGGTCACATGAAGGCTTTTCTCTACATAAAGGAGCATATGTTGTAATTTCACAGTGGAGGTGTGAGATGAAGGAAACTGAATAAAGCCCTGGAAATAAACCAGAGGATTTTATCAGTGGACTATGGACTAAAACACTCACAAAACCTTGATTAGCATCGGCATTATACCTGAGCACACACCTTAAGCAGAATCCAGCACAACTAATAGCTTTATAATTGATTACAAAGCTGCAGTTTCATGGCATAAAGATATAAAAATATGTATCTTTAACAGATAATTCAATGGTACTGAAGCAAAATCAATGGTGTGATCAATAAAGAGAAAAAGATGAGATCACAATTTAGATAAATTGTAGTGGATTATTCAGTCAATGATCATGTTAATAATCAGTAAACACTACGCTGAAATATTACACAGTGCACTTATTTGTATCTTATCAGTCAGCAGGTAAATATTGTAGGTGAGTTCAATGTTTCACAAATTTGGAAGTGTGTGCTTAGCCGTCTCACGAAAACTTTTCAACACAACTAAAGCAAGCTCCAAGAACCATTAATTCTGTACATTTTAAATATGTTCCCAGATTAGGTCAGGATCAAGATAGATACATTTTAGCCTGATAAAGTTCTTTTTTCCTGCACCTTCAAAACACACAGGAAAATTTAATTTAATCATTAATTCTCTGGGTTGTGTGGGCTGATATACTCTTCATTTGCAGCAAATTAAAAAGGACTTACAAAGTTTAAAAGCAGAGAGAAACCAGCTCTCAAAGGACATTTCTGCTTTTCGGAATTGCATGTCGTAGAAGTTTGGAGGCAATCAGTCAAAATTAGCCGGTTTGGGGAAAAATATTCCCCAAATGGAACCAAATGTTTGCACTCTGGAGACCTGAGGATGACAGGCAGTGGCATAGCAGCCCTGTCACACAGACATGGCGCAATACTGTCGCAATGAAGAACCTTCTTCACACTTCCTTTTGTTTTTTGTTTTTAACACTTAACCAAACAACACTGGTTTAATATCACCCAAGTGTGTGACTTTAGACAGCATTGCTGTTATTATGGAACCAAAAGAGGCATAAAAGTGTGATGTGTAATACAACAGTGTTGGCGTCTGGTGTGACGTTTTAAATATGCGCCTGGCACACTTCTAAACAATAAAAATGGCATGATAGGTTATATGACAGGTGATCTTGTCCTCTGCTTGGAGGGAAAGGAGTTCCCAGACCTTTTGGGTGGACATTTTCAGTCGCTGTTCTTCTTCTTTGAGTTAGCTGCTACCTGCAGCCACTAGTGGGTCATCCACTTAATACCCTGTGAAAACATCACACCTCTGTCCTGGTTAGCCGGCTCGGCTTTTCACAAAAATGTCGATTCAGCACAGTAATGACCTATGCTGCCGGCTCAGAGACTGAACAACAATGACACCTCATTCCGCTGTCAAAACTTTTAAAAAGAACAACGAGGCAAGGTAACAGCTCAATATTTCTGCCTTGAACAGGCTGTGTTGAAGGGAGCTGGTGTGAGTCAAGGGAAGAGCATTCATGCGGTGTGGACGCTGCCACTGCAGTAGTAAACACTGCTGCAGCCACAAGTGTATTACTGTACTCCTCCCTTCTCATGACCCTTGAGCTCTTGGGTTAAACATTCCTTCACAGGTTGGTGCTGCCACATCAGAAACAAGGTGTTTTACATTACATATAATAAACTCTATCAGCCAGAGACACTTTGAACGTCCGAGTGTATATATGGGACACAGGGAGGGGTTAGGAACAAAATGAGGGCACTGGAGTAAACAACAATAACAGATAAACCTCCTGTTTCATGCCTTAACATAAAGTTCCCTAAAGGCTTTACAAAACAATGTCCAGAATGGAGATGGTCTCACAAAAACAGGGCATTCCTCGGCTCACTTGATTATTCCCACTTCCTGCTCGCGGAGACGTTCCCCGACAAAAAGGAATCAACAAGAAAAACATGAGGGCGTCAACAAATCAGACGGGTCCGGACCTAGACGCTGACTGAGTGCCTGAGCTGCCCAACAGAAAAAAAACAAAACAAAACCAGAGCTCTGTGTGCGCCTTGCAGCAGCTCTGCCTGGGACTAGCCAAGACAGAAAGTCATTCTGAGCTGGCCACCTGTTTCTAAACACATACAAAAGCAGAGTGTTTGTGTTGTTGTAGCTGTTGTGTAGATAGAGGGGTGGCTTACTGGTTTAATAACAACCCGTCTACTATTTCTAAATACATGCTAAAACGCAGCTTCAACTGTAAAAACTAAAGGTGAGAAACAGAGACCCATCCAAAACCACTGAGCGGAGGAAGTAAGGGCTATCAGGTTTGAGAGTGATAGATAGAGGCCTTCAATGACCGTGTGTGGCCAGCAGATAAAGGGCGGCATTTGTTTGTGGTTCGTTTTAATGCCATCCTCGGGCGACCTTTTCACCCACAGGGACATCAGCACCCTGACAGATTAGCCTCAAAGGCCTGTTTGTGTGACTGAGAGTGAAGCTCCTGAGCTTCCGTATGATGAAAAGGTTTCGGTAAAAACAGCATCTTATCCTGAAGTCCCAAAGACCACGTCAAAGCTGAATTTAACTGTTTGGAATTTCATGCGTTCATCGAAGGCAGCGACCTCTTTCTGACTCTGCAGCATTGATGATACCTGCTGAAAATGTGCAAATGTCTCAAGCAGTTTACTCAAACAGATTAAACATCTGGCACAAAATGACCCTAATCTGTACAGCTAACAGAAGGGGAAATAACCAGCCTCTTACTCAGCAATTACCACTGGCTGATAAGTTTGTCTGTGTTTACTGAGCCTTATTGACATGTAACAAATATTGTCTTTTTGCTACTCTTCGTTCTCAGGGAGAACATGATGCACACTGTAAAGTAAAGACATTGTCTTGTATTTTCGATATGTTTATATCTTCATTTGACATAAATATTGTCTTGTCCTGGTTTTAAAAGCTGCAATAAAGCGATGTGATCTTTTAAGATTACAATTAATTTTCAAATATTTTATTTACTTTTTCAGGCAAACATTATATTGTTAAGATTTAAGTAGTAACAACATAAGGCCCCTTGTGCCCTTCAGACACAAAAATACTTTGGATTAGCAAAGCCGAATTTTTTAATATTTCCTGATATTTTTGGCCTAACTCCTTATCTTCATCATAAGCTGCATGTTGGCTGTAGTCATAAAATAATGCGACTTAACACAAACTGATTTTGCTCAACGAAAAGGAAAAAAGGAGCATTTAGCTTATTTACAAAGTGACCACTAGCATTTCTTTCAATCTAACACATTTGTTTGCTTCTTGCTTTTCTTTTTAGTTTCCGCGTGTTTAAAACGAGGATTTACGTGCGCCACTCCCTGGATACTCTGCCCTTTACGTGTGTGAGGTTTCTAATCACTGGCTGCTTTAAGAGTGAAATCAACACATAAACACAGTGGGATGAAAAAAGAGAAAATGGCGTCACCTTGCACATCTTGTCTGTGTGTACTTTATGCCTGGAGCCAGGAGAGCTCTCATCCTATCACAGTGCTCCAGCAGGGCATGCAGTCCTGCCACAGACTCTCCCCTATCGCAAACAGCTGCCACTGCCACCTCAGCCATCAATTATTCACCGGAGCTTTGCCTCCTTGTTTACCTTTGAGGCCTGTGACCAAGGCCAGAGTGTTAGGTCCAAATCACACTACCGAATGAAAAGCAGGGAACCATTGGCACATGTCATGTGACAGCCAAAGCCCTAACAGGAAATGCTACCGTGCTGAAAGTCAACAGGACCACACAGGATGAAATCTACACTATTATAATGACAGAACTGTGAACTGTTGAGCAGATTGTCTTTACCTCAAGTAGGCTTCCAACCAATTTATTTGCAATTTCTTATTCATTATTGAAAAAAATTTCAGAGAAGAGCGAAACATATGCATGTCATATTTAAAATCAGTTTTAAGTCCAAGCTGTTCAAGCTGTTTTGTCCGACTAGAAGTCTAAAATCCTACAATTATTTTATTAACAAATATGCGAAAAGAGAAAAGCAGCAAATCTTCACACCTGAGCAACTCTGAAGTGGTTTGAAACAACTACTCAGTTACCAAAGTAAAGTTGTTTTTCTTTAATTGTACTTGGGATAAATCAAGCAGGAACTGAATTCGAGAGGTAAAAAAAATGCAGCATTTTAGGGGTACTGACATTAAAGAGGATGTCAGTGGCATAAACGGATGCAGCCCAGCATGTTCACATGCAGCTTGCAACCACTGCTGTGCAGATTTACATCAAAAATACTACAGAGGTGGATGTCTTTATGCATGCCTTGTAGCAGCAGTGTGTTTAGCACTGTAGGCTTGACATCACAGAGTTAACAGGATATAACCATTTCCCAAAAAGCATGCATGACTTGTAGAAGTGCATAGAGGAAAGAATGAAGTGTGAATGTGCTTGTCAGACAAAGCAAAGCAGAGGATCCATCCACACCGTGCAGAAGTCTCCAGTAGAACGGCTGTTAGATCTGTGATCTTGTCTCTGGCTGCTTCTCTCCCACCTGACACTGTATGCCAGTCCAGACTCTGGTGTTCGTGGATGGATGAATGGATGGTGGAATTGCCCCAGCATCAAGAATCCTGAAGGATCCGGGATCAGTGGAGCTCAGCTCAGACCCTTGATCACTTCCACCAGTGTAGGTGCCAGAATCACCCCCCTTTTCCTGTTAATCCCTCTCTGAAATAAAACACACACCCCCACTACCACTCCACACTCAGTCCACACACTCACACACACCTCCCATTAACTCCCCGTCCCACCAGATTGGGGGAGGGAGGCAGGCAGGATGTGAGACCAGCTGGTCATCAGCTCAGACAAAGAAACCTGCTGAATGTGCTTTTGCATCAAAAAGAATCTGAGATCTCTCACTTTGCTCTTTCTTCACTGTCACAGCAGTTCTGAATCTTTCACTTTCCATGCACTGTGATACACTCTGACACGGTTTGGTGGGGAAGGTTACAAAAGATTTTTACAAAAAAACTCTACTTCTGTTTTTCTCCCCGATGTCGTCCTTTACAATCAGAGTGGGGGAAGGGTTAATTACAGACACAAAGTGAGGAAATCTTACAGTGTGGCCTGAGACGTGACAACAAAAGATTCACAGCAAATCGTACTTTGGATACATTCACACTTCGTGAACAATAATAACTCTGGCTTCAACATACTTCACCAAAGCGGGACAGACAGAGGAGAGCAGAAGAGTGAGAAAGAACTGAGCCAGGCAAACAATGTGGTTTTACCGCAGAGCAGAAAGTGGCAGGTGTAATTTATCTTTGTTTCTATCCTAGATCAGCCAGTCGCAGGGGGGAAACAAACCAGGGCTCTCCAGTAGAGTTAACTGGAAACTGGGGAAGCAGAGACGGATTGCAGAACTCCAAAGTACACTGTAAGGACACAGTCTGAAGTGTAAATGTCCTAGATATTTAAACCAAACTCTCCTACCAAACTTTTGGCTTTAAAACCCTGCCAGACTTTATTTCTCTCACACCTTAATTAGAAATTAAACAGTAGAAGGGTGGAGCACCATTTATTCTTAATTACCCTGAGCCATTTTTCGATCTTCCTTAAAAAAAAAAACACTACTAAAACTTAGAACACAAAGACAAGAGAAATGAAACACTTCAATTCAAGCATGGGTAAACAATAGCAGACTAGTTCACAATCGGCAGGAGCTGAGTGAAGGGGCCTCATTTGGCCTCCTCCTGACCCGAGGCTGACCACACACAGGGGACTCTAGAAAAAAAAAAAAGCAGCCAGATTTTTATCATTGCATTTATGTACTTGAAAAGAGACCCAAATTGCACAGATGCAGATCCAAAAGGAAGTGCACACTGAGACACACAGCCATGTGGGGGGGTGTCAAAACTGAGGTTCTGAGGGGCATTTTCACGGATGGGTGAAGCCCTAATCTGCCCTTTAGCCACAGATCTGTTCGCACACACACAGAGGGGATACTGATGACAGCTGAGGATTAAAAAGAATGCATAGTCATCCTTCCTATTTACCATGCACATATACTTTACTTCCCCTTTATTTAAAGCAAACACACCCACATAATCATCTTTTTCCTTTTCAGACAAATCCTGACAACCACTTCGGAGCGCAACTTTATGGACAGCAAAAGAACAACTGGTCATTCCCAGATTTTGTCGCTCGTAGCAGCTATAGAATTCCTCACATCCAAATTACTGATGCTACATTTCTCATATTTCTGGTTATGGCAAGTGTTGAGGCAGGAAATCTTTACTGTAACATATCAAATTTACCCTGAAGGTACTATTAGGTAATAATACTGGGAGCGACATGCTTAAAACCTGTTTTGTAAGGTCTGATCTGGACACACCCATCAGGGATTTGTTCCCTTTTTCAACAATGGAAAAGCAGAGACAAGAATGAGTAGATATAAACTGTGATGCACATGTGTTACAGCTTTTGTTTGAGCTGCTGTCTGCTGCACCTGTAGCCGACATGGTTCTCCAAAGAGGGGCTCCCTTGTGCTTTTCAGCAGGTGCAACTGACCTGCAACAAATCTTAACAGTGATCATATGAGTCATGATATGCCTGCAGTTCAATATCTGCCTGGTCAGGGGCAGCACAGTGCACACAAGGAACACAAAGAGCCATGACATTGGATATGAGGGGGGGGCAACTGGACTTGTGAATGGACTTCTTTGTAACCTGTCATGGGACTTGAGAATGGCTTAAAAGATAATTCCCTCTTCCTCAACATGATCTTTGAGGCAGGACTGTTTTTGTCGAAGCAGCAAAAAGAAAATCAGATTGTTTTTGTGCAAAATTTCCTGCTTAAAACACAAAAAAATGAATGGGATAATGTGGGTTGGGGGGCGTGTACTTTTAACCAAGCTATCGCATGTAATTCTCAAACTACTGACAGACAAGTTTTACCTTAAGAATTAAAAGTCTACTAATTTGCATACATAAATAAATTAAAAAAGAAAGATCAGAGTTTTCTTAACTAATTGCTCTGGAGTATTAAAGATCGACATGAGTTCTTTAAGGTAAAACTACCTCAAACTTGCAAAGCAAACTAACTTCTTACCAGAAAAAGAAAAGATCCATTACAGACTATCCGAGATTACTATTTGTGCAATGAGAAAAAAGGGCCGCGGCATTAAGGGCTAAGGATGTATGGGCATGAGGGGAATTCCCGACCAGCTGCCTACTTAACAGGTTCTCTTAACTCATTCCATATGGGCAAGTCATAATAGATGCTACGATTTCATGTAGTGCAACCACTGCCTGAAAAAGACCTCACCATGAAACAGAAAAACAGAAAAGCAGTCTCTTTTCACAAACTTAAAATGCTTTTGATGTGGCAAATGGAAATGTCATGACTGCACGGTGTACAAGGTAGGACTGGTAGGCAGTGGGGGGGGGGGGGGGGTCACAGGAAACTTAAGAAACTGTCAGGCTGTCTAAATCTCCATCTGTTCAGTATGTTAAACCCCTACCAATACGATCCAGACCTAAACACACCCAGCAGCAGCACACTAAATACCTATATGCATTACAACTGCCTCCTTGTAACAAACAAGGAAACAGTTTCCTGTGTTTAATAAAATATGGCTTTATCGCCTTGGTCATAGTTTGATTGTTTCAAAAGGTAAAGGGCTGTCCACATCAAGCACTATAACTATCACATCAAGCACTATAACTATAACCATAAGAATCACGATGTGAGCATCCACACTGATGAACGATAACGTTCTGTAAACAGCGGCACAGAGTTTGAGCTGCACATTCCAGGGTAACGTATGCTGATGACCTGCTACTGCTGTACATTGCGAGGGGGTTGAAGAGATGTGAACAGAAGACCAAAATGATATGGGCTCACGAAATTCTTCAAAGGCGACAAGAACTGGGAGAATCACACACTGTTACAAGAGCTGTCTCCTTTTAAAAACAGGTTTCATTCGTACTTTCATACGAGTCAGCATCAGTTTGTTGACATTCTGGCGGTCGTCAAAGCGGACATCAGTAAAGACAAAACTAACTACAGAGAGCCCATCAGTGTCTCAAGTAATTTTTTTTTTTTTGTGTAGTCTATTCTGCAGCCCAATATTACACTGTTAATAGTCATTTTGGATGTTTATATGAGATGGATTCTGATTAGCTTCTATCGTTCATGAAATCACTCTTGAAATGATCCAAACAATATCGTTTGCCTCTGCTGTTGTCGTTGGTTGTAGTGTGGACTCTGCTGTCCGCTTGAGTTCAAACAATTTTTAAATTTATTTTTTCTAGTTGTAATTATCAGTGTGGGCAGCCCTTTACTGTATACATATATAAACTTGACTGAAACTCACCCTACTTGACTGGTCTATATGCTTAAGAATGTCAAGCATGCCAGACTGCAGCCTTACTTCACAAGAAATGACAGTTTGTGAAGGTGTCACCTCTGAGCCTATTATTTTCTATCTATTGCATACGTTGTAAATGGTTGTGCTGACAATAAGCCTGCAAAAATCCATCCATACAGTGTGTTTTCAAATGTGGACTAACTCACAGATGCATCGGATGAACTGATGAGGAAAAATGAGCCGGGATGTTAGACTGACATCTAAAAATAGCCAAAGACTGGCCAGCACTCAGTCCTCAGACTCATCTCTTACTTCAATAGGCAGTGACAGGGGAGGAGCACGCAAATGCATAGCAGCATTCAGACTCTTATGAGCTCATTATGATAATATCATTCTTCATACAGTCAGTGCCCTTGTTTCCAGCCCTGTATAGGCCTGACCTCTCACACTGCTCCCTCGCTTAAGCCCCAATGACTCTCAGGACCAGAGAGGGCCCATATGCTTTGTGTCTGCACGCTACGCATTCACCGCAACCACATGAGACACTCTGTCACCATGCATTATGTCTCCTGGTTGAGGCCAGCCCCACACAGAGAGACTGTCGGTTAGCCGTCTGCAATGGAATATTTGAGTGTATCCGTCATTCAGTGTTTCAGGGGCCATGCGCAAGATACACTATGAATATCTGACAAATACGAACTAAGTGGATGAAACACACTGTCTGTTTGCAGGTAAACCTCATAAGGTAGAGTGGGTCTCAGTTTTTGTGCCGAGAAAACGTCCTAAATTACACTAAAGACAGGCTAAATATTCAGCAACTACTTTCTGTGTCTTTATGAGTAGCTCTCACCCATCTGTGCCAAAAGAGTGAAAGTAAGAGCCAAGTTTGTACCCAAAAGTATTTATGCACAAAGCCATCTTTCATCAAACTCAAGGAGCATTCCTTTAAATAAGCACTCGTACTGCATGTGTAAAAACACGTCGAGCAGATGAACTGTTCAAAAACACAAATATAAATGCTGGCAGACCAACAAAAAAGTTCCACCACGTATGATTCGCAGGTTAACAGCCAGTCCCGTCAACACTTCAGCCTCTGCTGACCTTTACTTGTTAACAATCGTCATTAGTGAATGTGCCGCTTGTCGGTTTAACCCACTAAGCTAATGTCATGAAATGCTAGAGACAGACAGTGTCTGCCACTAACCAGTCTATTCATACAAACTGCCTGCTGCATCGCAACCACAGCTTGTGCCTCGTCCTAATAATGAACAATGCCTTGAACCAGATAAAGCAAGAACAAAGTCTAGCAAGCAAGTGCTTTGTCTCACAGCTTTGGAGAGGAATTGTGAAAACAGACTAACGCCAGTCCTGCTCCCCTTAAAATAAACTCTTCTCTTTGTAATATATTAAACGGTGGGATTGTGAGTGGGAACAGCGTTACATTCATTCCACGCATGCCTTCCAACAGTGCATCCAATCCAAATGGCCATTGATGCTTTTGCTACAGGCAAAATGTTGTGTGCCAGCCAGATGTTTTGGTCCGGGTTCTCTCTGAACATTCAGCATATCATCCCTGCTGCCAAGAACCCTCTGTGCTCCTCCTGACTGGCTATAAACACTGCACTACCCTGGTCCAATTTTCTTCACACTTAATTTTCTTACTCTCAAGTTAATTAAGGCTCAGTGTCATTGAAAAAAAACACTGCCATACAAGAATAGTAAGACAATGTTAGTATCCATAGATGTATATGCAAAAACGATGCAAAGCATGGCTAAACTTAAAACAAGGGGTAGTTTTTTTTTTTGCTTTTTATTACCTAATATTGTTAAAGCAATGCAGGTTCACTTCCAATGAATCAGGGGGGAGGTACCCTGCTCAGGGGGAAGCACCTGAGCAGGTGATATCATGCCGCGTATTTAACTGCTTATGTCACCTGGACAGTGATATTTTTCTTT
>JAQLOL010000013.1:6720643-6737311 GCA_029783665.1 Naso thynnoides
TGTCTTTATAAAATATGTGAATGAGGCACCAACCAGTGAGGTGAACATTTAACCCAGCAAGCCATCCACTGAAGACCCATTTATAGCCACTAAAATCAGGATGATAATAAACAATTTTGACAGACACAGCAGGCATTCAGCATACCTTTGGTAGCTCTTTGAGTTGGTTGGCATCGAGGAGAAGCTCTTCCAGGCTGCGACTGTAGCGGAATACCTCATCAGGGACTGTCTGCAAGCTGCAGTGCCGCTTGTCCACCGACTCGACGTGGCGGTTGCAGCGCCACAGGGGGATACACTTCAGCATGTCCGGCCGCCTTGGGGGATTTGGTTGCCGGTGCTACAGAAATCTCCGCATCGGAGGGTGAAGGTCGGCGGGAGAGAGGATATTTTGTGGGAGTGGGCTCACTCAATGTCAAATCACTCACTGTGTTCCCACAACGATCTTGAACAGGAGGCCGAAATCCACTTAGAGACACCAAAATAATCCCTCCAATCTGTTAGCGATATTCCCAGTTTCAGTTCAGACGTGCTCAAGAATTGTCACGTCGGTCCTCCCGTCATCCACCCCGGGATTAGAATTAACATAAACAAAACTGAAACTCCCACTTGGCTGACTTGTTTCCTCACTTCTTGCACTCACTTCTTCAGAGAGACGGAGCAACGTTAGCTTGTTTTGCTACCGCCACCATCCCTGTTATAAGAGCGAAGCTTTGCCGTGGCTAGCTAAAAAAACTACAGCCAACGACCCAGTTATGTGGAGACGTTGCTTGAAGTAGCCTCGTCATGAGTGGCCACTGCCAGTACAAACAGCTGACTTAGGTTACATTTAAATTACTATCACACACAAGCTAACACCACCCAGGGAGCGAGTCAGCAGAGATTAAACTGAGTATGGCCGCGCAAGGATGTGTGTGTCCTTACCGGCTGTGTTGTTAGCAAGCTAGTTACGGTTAGCTTACATCGGCTAGTAACGTTAGCTGACTGAACGCCTTTGTGCCTAGCTGCTGTTAGCTAAAACTAGTAACAGAAAAGCTACGGAAAAACCTTTTGAACAAGACAGTTGTGTGTAGCAGCAACATCCCAGTAGACGTCAAAAAACTGCCCAGCTACTGTTGCTTCAATGCGACGTAGGTAAAATGCCAGCAGCGAGAGCAGGAGCTTCAGCAACAGCCGCGCATCCCTCCCCTTGTTGAGCCGAGGCAAGCCGGTTTGGCGTGTGGGGGGCTGGGCTCAGTTTGAGCTGGAGCAGAGGCCACACGGTAGTGGCTGGCGCCGCTGTAGCAAAAGCAAAACATTACTTCATAGCTCCACCTAGAGGTCATCTTCAACGGATACAGTACTAATAAAAAAATGTACTTGTGTTACACAAGCAAATTAGTTCAAATTTTCTTTCTACTGAATAGAAAAATATTAATTGCATGCAGTTTCTCCTGTGTCCAATAACAAAAAGTGAACAAAACTGCGCATCTAGGCCATCTGATATTTGATTACTTCAGTATTTGCTTTACTATTTAATGTCATGGTTTGCAACCTTTAAATAAATATTCAAATGATACATCATACTTGTCAAACATCCACGTACAAGGTCTTTCCTGAACTCACTGTCTGATTGAAAGATGTTACACAACTTTTAATATGGTGCCACTGCAGAAATACAAGCTAAAAAAAATTGTCAAAGTTATGTAATACCTTCCAGTCTAGTGCAAAGTAATGCATCAGCTACAAATACAAATAAAGCAGTTTTGAAATAAATGTGTCAACAAACCATTTAGTCTCAGATCATGAAAAATAAAAAATGATCAATGTTTTATAAGGTTATTACAGTAACATATTCACCCCGCACAAATGCAACTCAACACTAGCATTTGAGTACCTGTGAATAAAATGCTGTTCCACAATGTAAAACACAGAACTGTGTTAAACTCGAAATATCAAATTATTCATTTGAAACTATTTTTTTTAAAGATGAAAATTGCAACACAGGTGTGGACAAACAAAAACTTTTAATTGTAGAAAGGAAAGAATGTTTACATGTCCCGGCAATTTCATGAAAGAACAAAAAAAGAGGAGCTAAAGCAAAAAAATCAAAATGTTTTACAATGCTGGATTACAAAAATGTGAAACTTGCACCAAAAAACAGGGATGTTCACAGATCACAAAGCAAAATCTGACACGTAAATACTTTTAATGACTTCCCCAAATGGGGTGGTTAACATTAATATCAACAGCAATTTTTTAAAAAAAGAAAATAAAAACATAATTACAAGATTCATCGGCCCGGATCTCTAGCTGCAATGACTGTGGCTGAAATGATTTGGGCGACAGGTATGGGGATGGGTGCTGGTGAATCATTTCAGACACTTCATGCAGAGAGGTCACTGCTGTTGAAACGATCTTGGTCATAAACTTCTGCAACTACTTTGCGACCTCCGAACCAGCGGTCATTAAGGGCCTGAATAGCTTTGTTCATCTCTGAAGCCATGGAAAACTCTACAAAGATTTTGACAATGATATCTGCATCCTCCTCCTCTCCTTGCTTTTCTTGGTATATGATGACTCTGTTGACGGAGCCAAACTTCCCGCACTCTTCTGTCACTTCTCCCTCCAGGTCGTCGTCAATGTCCTCTGGTCCAACCATATTTCGAAGCACCATCACCGTGGACTGGAGAGAAGCATGGCGAGAGTTGAATTGATTAAAAAGTCATTCAATAATACAAAGGTGTGAATAAAAGCTTTTATCAACAATCTTTCACCCCTTCATTTCCCAAGTCTCACCTCTGATTTTCTAAGCAGTTTCTGCATCACCATGTGTCTGGCACTGCTGCCTGAGATGCTCATATGCTCTTGGTCACTCAACATTTCCTGCCCTGTACCATCCTGCAGCATTTCTTCTTTCTCTTCTTTCCTCTCTTGTTGGTTGGAGCCTCCAGCTTGATTAGACAGGACTGGTGGCGAAGCAAGAACAGGGTTCACAAGACCAACCTGGGGAAGCACTGGTATGGGAGGACGTACTGGAGTCACACCTTTCAGGGAAAGGCAGACATGCAGTCAGTGACATCAAAGGTGCAAATAAACGCACAGGAAAGAAACAACCTTGTGATTATTTAAGAGCATGTGCCAATTAAATATTTTTCTTCATGTCAATGAAATGTTTTACACTGGCTTGCGATTTAATACCAATTTAAGGTGATTTTAACCATCACAGTGAACTAGGTCAAACCACTGGAGTAATGCTGTATTGCTGGTTCACACAAGCATCTTTTGTCATTTAGCTATTTGTAGTGCCTGTAGAGACTGCAATGGCACCTTTTTCAAGTATCTCCCTTTCACCCATGTCTAAAGCATTTCACACTGATTATATACTGCCTCCACAAGGAAGTTACATTCACACCTAGTCCAGATTTCCGGTCTAGATTTGGTAACATTTGCTGGAATGTTAATTTATTGGTCCAAAAATTGTGAGGATTATGACTGAATCAGCATTTGACTACAACTACGCAAACTAAAAACCTAAATTCCAGCATGTATGGTTACTTTGCAGCCATGTTGACAATAGAGAAAAGCATAGTGAGGAAACTGGTTGAAGAAAATAGTTGTATATTTTTCTGTCTGTTAGTGACTAACAACCTTGTTATATTCCAACAGAAAACCAACACAAATGAGTTTCACAGTATTATTCACTGCAAAACAATCTCTTAAAAAGTGCTCTCCTCCATGTTGTAAAGTTAATAGCACTATGAAGAACAATTTAATAGAAAGGACATAGCACTCATGAATGTGTTGGTACACACACCTGTGATGACTCCTGGTGCCTGGGCAGCCATAACAGCCTGAGGTATTCCCATTTGTTGACTGAGAAGTTGGGGCGCTGCTAACGCCCCCAGGACTGATGCGCCGGCTACAGCCTCCTTAAGAGAGGGGGGCCGAAGACATTAGGTAAGGGAAACACACAGAGCACAGCACAAGGCAGCACAGTCAAAGATCACAAAGCATGGCACAAAATGAGATCAACTTTGCCTATCTTCACTGAGAATCAACTCTCCAACATCATTTCAGAACATATTTATTAAAATAATAATAATAATAATAATAATAATTCATTGTGACTTCTTGTTAACTCAAAATATACAGTAGTGATGTTCAGAAACTGTTTCAATAATGATACATTCTACAATGAACACAGCTGCCTGGTTCATCACGACTGTTCACACTGAAGTTAGCTGTCAGTGTGTTTGTGCTAACCAAGAGCGAAATCTCTTAGCTTGTACACCCAGTCAGTGAATGGGAGGAGCTTCTATCATTTACTTTACAACACAATGAATACTATATAAAAGGAAATTAATTTTTTTTGGAAGTCTGTTTTTGTTTTGAGCACATTTTTAATAGATTAAAGACAGGAAAAAAAAGCCCAGAATGTCTCATAATTTAGATCTGTTAAATTGACACTGTTACAGCAACTATTTTTTTATGCGATTCCAACAAAACTGGCCTTCTCCCAGTCACCTCATTAAGGAATCTATGCCCGTATTATCTGTGCTTTTGGTGTCAAATCTAGCTAGATCTGGGTTATATTTACCTGGAAGGCCATTAAATCCCTTTGGAAGGGATTCATACTTGCCTGGGCCGTTATCTTAGCAGTGGCTGCCGCTGCAGCCACAGCTGCAGCAGGCGGCAGACCACCAGGGGTCGTGGGGGTCAGCAGGGGCATGGGCGGCGTCACTGCTTTGCCCACCCGTAGGTACTGACCCCCCAGGTCAAAGAGGTTCATAGAAGACACAGCGTCCAGGGCTGACTGAGGCTTTTCATACTCTGTAAGTGAATAAAATGGTAGTTAATAGCAGAGCGAGGGTAACACCAAGAGCACGAGCGAATGAGGGCCCTCCAGCTCACCAATGAAGCCAAAGCCTCTGTGTCGCCCTGATGTTGGGTCTCTGGCTAACGTGCAAGACTTGATCCTTCCGAAGGCCTCAAACACACTCTTGATGTCATCATCTGACAGGTCAGGGTGGACCGACGCCACATAGATCCGGTTAAAGGCGCGCGCCTCCTCTGCCAGCTGGTCAATGATGGGTTGCGCCTGACCGATGTTACTTGGCCGCCCAACCTATAGCACAGATCATACCAGCAAGGCTACTGAGTAAGAGTCTTACAGTACCTAACGAGAACGCACTCCTGGAAACTTCAAATCTATGCAGTGCTGACTTTCGGCAGCCACCAAGTTCAGTCACAGCCACTCTTCACCTAAAATCTCACCGCAATGCTGCCCTGTCAAGTATTCTCTTAATGTTCAGATGCATGACAACTACTACACTAAATAAAAAATCTAATAAAGAGATTCTGAAGCCTGAAAAGCAACAAATATTTCCAGCCTTTGTCATCCCATCAATTCTTGCAATTATCAACTGGTAAAAAAAATATTCTAACATTTTTAACTGTCTTTTTAATAAATATCCAGAACACCGAAATGTTGACAATAATTTAAGTCCTGTGGAGATCATTGCACTTCTGAGAGTTCTCCCTTTTCAATCATCACTAATTCTGTCAATGTCAAACAAACAAGGTCTCTTATTGATCTGTTACTAACACATCTGATCACTGCTGACTTACTTTCTGCCCTTTATGCCTGCTGGCATGTAGAGCAGCAACAAAGGATCTCCACTCCTGTCTGCTTTAGGACTAGCAACATCTGATCACGGCAGTTAACACTAAAATTTTTAATGAGCTTTGTAAAAGAGAGATTCTCATCTATAATCAAACAAGCAAAAGATAGAACATTCTATTGATGTAGTATTCAATATTACTCAATTTACAGAGGAAATACAAATCAAATTTCGCAAATAACGACACTAACTTGCCCCTTAAGCCTATCTAAAAAAAAAAAAAAAACCCTGGTTCATGCACAGTGTGACAAGCTGAGCTGGTGGCAACACCGAAAGGGGATCGCAGTAAATGTGTTATGCTACGGCTGCGCACTCTGACAACTTCCTCTCTTCTGCAAATGAACTGATATTCCTATGTAAGACGAGCATCCAAAATAAACTGGGATCTGTACTACAGATGGGGCGGCCAAGCAACACCAACCAGGCGCAGCCCATCATCAGCACATGATGGACAAAGAGCAGGACCACGCGCCGTTGGACATCATACTGGAACTGGCCACTAAAATATCCTTGATGAAATCATGGAAGTATAACACACGACACCCAACTGAGACAGTACACTAACCATACACACAGATAGACAGACAGACACACGCACGCACCTGGAAACAAACAAACAAGCAAAGAGAAAGAGAGATAAGTCACAAATGGGTAATTTCTCAAGAAAATTACGTATTACAAAAGTTTATTAACAAATAGACTTAGTAACCCAAATGCAAGTGAAGTTCTAAATTCCTGCTCAAACAAACTACAACAAAATCACTGAAAAGGGAGATATTAAGTTGTTTCCCATTTATCCGTGTGTTCCTAATACCTGGGGGGTTCTCATCTAATGACAAATTACCTTAATGTTTCGCCCCCCCAACATGACTGAGTTCATCTGCTCCAGTGCCAACTGAGCAGCTTCTGGCACATCATATTCCACAAAGGCAAAACCCTGCAAAAACAGACCCGACATTAAAACAAAACAAAAAAAATTCAACACTTGGGTATCTTTCCGTCATTTTAATTGAGTGGGAACCACAGAAATTATACACTTTGATTTCAACACTTGTTGAATGACACTGACCTTGTGTTTCATTGTAACGGAATCCCAAGACATGTCAATGCTCTTGATTGGGCCGAAGGGGGCAAATGCCTGTCTGATGGTGTCCTCACCAAGCTCATAGTATATGGAGCCCACATACACCCGACACATGATGGCTAGAGCACGCTGCCGCTGAGCTGCCACCTGCCAACCGGGGAAAACACCACATGGTAAGCATTAGAGAGTAAAAAAAAAGGAAGACAAACACACAAACACACACACATTAATATTAAATATGTATTTTCTACTGTGGTTGCTTTCCCCAAAAATAGTCTGAGGCCAATTCCAGGTAAGGGGGTCTAGACAGGTAAAAAGGGTGTAATGGGATACTGTAATCAATGGATAGAAATTTGTGGGAAAAAAAAGCTAATATGTATAACAGTCATAAAGTATTGATGTCGCCAGTTAAAATATGGCCTCTATTCTGTTACTATTGAACAGACGTATGGAGGAAAACACATTGATGTGGTTGACATGCACAGCCCTCACAAACAGTTGGCTTCAGTAACTGACCTGTAGTCCAGGGATGCAAGTAAGGTAACAAAAGTAATCGTGGAGTTCAAACGAAATCCATACAAAGTCTTGATGAAAGCATTTCAAACTTTCTCCTCAAGTCTAAGGGGAGGGATGGTTTAACCACCAAAAGTTGCTGTGTTTTACTGATGCCTTTAAGTCAGTCTGCGTCTGCTAATTTCATTCTACTACCAACAAAATATGACATGTGGCTAATTCATGACATTATGGAAAGTTGACTGGTTCATTGATAGGAAAAAAACAAAACAAAAAAACTTGACTTTGAGATGGCCAAAAAGATCCCTGTTTCAGCAGTTCTCTCATTTTGGTCCATTAAAGGGATTGCTATCCCTCTTTCGTCCCATGCCAAGAAGTTTCTGTTTTTAAATTGAGCAAATGCATATTTTTTAAAGAGAACTGACTTTTTTCACATTTGTAAACCCTTTCAAAAGCCTATCAACAGCCAAAGGGCTTTGGCTAACGCCTCGTTAAAATTACTCATGCAAACTGTCCCATTGCGACTCAGGTAGGCAAAGGCTTAACAACTGACGACAGTCATTCATCTCACAGAGGATTACAGACAGGGTACACTAGCAGTAAAAGCCATGTTTTCTTACAAAATATGCATTACTTGGTTAGTTTAAAAAGGCAGGGGTTGTTGCCAATGCAACCAGTAAAAGAAGGGTAACAGTCCTTTTCCACTGGGAATGCGCACAGAAAAAAAATTTAATAATCTATTGACCGATTGTAAAGGTGAGAGAGGATCTCCAAAGCCCATTGTCACTGCTGCCATCTGAAAGACAGTAAAGATGAAAAAAGTGCTGAAAAGTAGGTTAGATATCCCTTAGCTTTGTTTTTTCAAAATTGTCATTGCTTTGCTAGATAGACAAAAGCGGTAAGGCTAACACTATATTCAGACACTCCCTCTAAACAACATACAGTTTGGGGAGTTGCCTCCCCTATCTAAATTACAAATTACCACACAGCAATAGACATTAACAAGTCCCTTTAAAAGTGCAAGGCATTTAACATGATAACCAACGGCTTCATGACAATCTCCATCTGAAAAAGAGCAGAGGCAAAATCAAGGGCACATGATCTACACATGTGGTCTTTTTCACAGCATGGTGGAGAGGGGAGTAAGACATCCAAGAGAGCTTTATCAAAACCGACATCTGAGTCGAGGAAGGGCTGAGTTACTTATATAAATGCAAAGGCTAAGACTTTCTGTCTAGAATCAAGACTCACAGGCGACACGCACATTACAAACTTTATGTCTGGCAGCATACTAAAATGTTTTTAACATCTCACCTGCAGGTTGGTTAACTGTTGTTGCTGATGGGCGATGGTCTGCTTCACCAACACACTCTTAATGCTTTGTTCCATGGCATACTTCTTTGCCTGACAGAGACAAAAAGGTATTTCATTTAAAGTCCACATAGGAGCACACACTTGCATGAACACCATTATAAAGGCTACAGTTTAACAGATACTGCATCAGCACATTCACATGCACATGCATATAAGAAAGCAGGTTACTCAAAGGAGTGCGATTAGACAGGAAATTAAACAGTATTTAAATGCAATGTAGTAACCAAGTTACTGTAAAACCACATATACGTGCACCAAGTTATCATATATGGATGTATGGCTTACTCAACAACATGTATAGACTTTAAGAAGCATTTTGCTTTTACTTTTTCTGCCTTCAGTCATTGTTATCACATGCATGCTAGGAAAACGCTAATCAAACACCTTTTTAAACATAAACAAGGCCAAAGATTTTTCCTAAGAAATTTGGCACCTTTAATCACCATTATCTCTTATGGAAGTCCAAATATTTACACTTAACTTTAGAACATGTAATTGCACCGACTTTTATTTGTAACAAAAACTTAGCTTAGTAATTACACCATCACTTAGGCCAAATTTAGGCAGATACTGTGTATAAGGGGATTTTTACCCTCTGAAGAGCCTCCTGCTGCTCTGGGGTGAGAGGCGGAAGGCCAAGCTTGGAGCCTGTGCCCTGTCCATTCTCCATCGTCAGAGCTTCACCTCCCTGCAATTCAAAAAAAAGCACTATTATCAAAACACATCCCCCACAACAGAAAAAAACAGAGGTTAGTTAGAGCATGAACACCTGCCTGCATCCTACGTGCACCATAGCTACATTTTCCCAGCAAGAAAATTCCTGTATTGCATTCAGAAGTCACATTACCTCATACAACACAGGTTATCATGAATATGCTAGTATGTACAGGGTATACACCCGGATTTAAACCAGGTGGGACCGGACGAGCTCCTTACCTAAGCAACCCGCTAATCGCTGGGTCCACCAGACTGAGACAGGAAAAGCCCCCAAGGGGAAGAGGACTGATGGGGGAGCTTTAACAATTCAACAAATTCTAGGGGAAATAAAAAATGCCTTCAGACTAGCGTTAACAGTAAGAGAAACAGGAAGCTAACAATTAACATTGTAATCCACACATAGCCAGCTAGTATTTCCTGACAATATGGTCAGCCAAGTTACTGTTAGCGTGTAACGCTATGCTAACGCCACTGACGGTGTAACAACGTTGACATTGCGTTATCGAAGTACAGCAGCTGGAAAATGCTAAGGATAAACCTTAGCCGAAGACGTGCTTAGCTCATGGCTTAAATCGATGCACAAACTATTTAATTATATGAAAACGACCTGACCTATATTATTATTACAAAAACGACTTACGTAAAACAATTAGAGGCCTAGTTACGACAACGTTGTCTTTGTTGCTAGCAAGAAGCTAACGTTAGCTGAGATGAGCTAATGTTAGGCATTCATTACTAAGGCGCGCGAAGCAAACTGTATTTCCCCAGAAACATAAATCATCGATTAACAAGATATTAAGTACAGTCAAAATTCTACCATATATCGCGTTTTACATACGCAAGGGCCACTGCTGCTGAAAAAAAAATAGGTGAATCTTTTTAAAGGAATTTATTTACCGCAGTCTCTGTAACCGCCATGAAGCACACCTTCTTGGAGAGGGCCCACACGCGACAACGCTCGCGAGATCTATAGGGTTTCAATAAGGAGTATCGCGATAGTTCAACTGATACCAGCTCTCGCGATGATATGTGGTTGTAGGGAATTATCATGGATGTATTACTTAGACATAATACATCCATGCATAATACGTGATGATTTTTCTAAAAATGAAAATGTCTTTTCTTACAAGTGTAGGTGGTGCTAAACAGTCTGACTATTCTTTTTTCTACAGTATTTATCTTAATTTACCTGGTAATTACTGACCTTTAGAAAATAAGAGAGGGAAAAAGCAGGGAAAACAGGAAGAAAAAGAACCAAGGGTTAGGGTTAGCTGTGGAGACTACAATTTAAGATAAATAAGCCTTTGAACCTTTCAACATATTAAATATTGGACAGAAAGTTGTGATAGGGCCAGACAAACATTTAAAAATTAAAAGAGGTAGTCTGGGTTGGAAAATGTTTAAAACAGACAGGAAATTTAAAAAGCAGAATGTAAAAAACTTTTAGCAGGGGAAGCAGTAAAAAAAAAGCCTGATATGTGGTTGAAAAGGAAAGAGGCAGGTCATTCAAACCGTTCAAAATTCAGAATATTCAGAAAATTCAGATTGGAGCTTCTTTTCAGATTTTTGAAAAAGATTCAGAAATTCCGAGATATTCCGCATTTTCTGACTAAAATTTCCATTTCAAGGTAAATGGGAAAAGGTTCAAAATTTCATAATTTTCAAAAGGTTGCTGCTCATCCATACTTTCAGCTAGAAACTTAATTCAAACATCAAAATATGCCAAATTCCTTCTAAGTTTCAGTATCCATTCATCTTTCAAATATCATTAAAAATATTCAGCTTTATTCGCACTGTCTTAATAATGGATTGAAATGGGGAACCATTTTAATCCCATTCAAATCCAACCTTTTCCCAATCATTCATATGTTCATGTAGAAACACGATTCAAACATTAAAATGTTCACAATGCTTAGGACTTTCAGGATATGAGTCAATAACATTCTAACTATTATACTTTCCTCACAATCAGAGTTTAAAATCTAGTAATTTTTCTCACCCTCTGGGATTTTATAATGGGTGTGTATTGTGGAATCTTCAGTTGGCTAGAGTAGGTGATGTCATCATCACTAGAGTGGAGGGAGGTTTTCACCCGTCTTTTGTTGCCACTGTCCCAACTTCTTTGAAACATGCTGCTGGCATCCAAATACAAATGGACACATAATCTTTTCAAAAAATATTTCCTTTCTTAGTTTCAACATTTGATATGTATGTCTGTGCTGTTTTCCATTAAACATGGGTTTTCATTTCAATGTTTGGAGAATCATCGCTTCTATTTCTGTTTCTGTTTACATTTTGCACAGCATCCCAACTTGTTTGGAAATGTGGTCATAAAATATGAGCTGCAGTTATCATTTTCTAACTATACTATAAATGTGACGCTTTACTATAAACTATGAACTGAAATAGTTCAAATGTAACCCCTAACCCACACATTTCAACCTTACAAATGTAATCAGAACTGTTGGGCAATGTTCCCTCAAGATACTCTGAAAGTTGTAAGTTACCTTCAGGGAATGTTTCTCAAAGGTTCTCTGAAGGTTACACAAAAGTAACCCCTGGGGAACCCTCAGGGAATGTTCCCTAAAGGTTCCCCACCCATATTCTACCTCTAGGGCCCTTGAGCGAGGCCCTTAACCCAAATTGCTACAGTGGAGCTGCTCAGTGGCCACAGATAAGCCTGTCGCTGTACTGGGCAGCTTCTAGGTGTGAATGTGTAACTGTGTGAGTGTGATCAGGGCGTCCCTGAAAAAGAGAGTTCACTCTCAGTGGAATCCTCCTGAATAAAGAAAGATTTTTTTAAAAAAGAACGGCTGTTGAAAATCCTTGAACCCTATAAAATCTTAATGATTTCAGGCATTATCAATATGTCACACATTTTTTATTGTCATGTATTTAATTGCAGTAGCTACAATATTTAACAAAGGTTTTAAGTAAAACACATTCAAAGGCAAGTTTCATTCAACAGATTCACAGGAAGAAAAGTCATTTGACATAACATAAGACTGATATGGATGTTTTGTTTTCATGTTTGCACAGTCTAAACATTCATTTTCTTGGTCAGATCCCATTGAAACTGAACTGTGACTGACAAAGGCAAAATGCAGAGTTTCGAATGGTTGCAGGCTATTAAGACATGCAGCTTATTAGATCAGATGAGAGCAATAGTGGCACTGCTTTGCGTTGAAGTTTTGTCTAAAAGTAAACCCCTCTAAAAGCCACAAGCAAATATGTACACCACAGCCATCTGGTAGGTGAATATCTGGGACCTTTTTCTTCAGAGACACACACTGATAAGAAGGCTTGACACAGAGTAGAGTAAGTACTGTAAGCAATGACTATACAGCAATGTAACTTTTATGGAACCGCAACCTTACAGAACCTGGGAAACAAATCGAGTAGAGCTAAATGAATCCAACAAAAAAAAAAAAAAAGAGTACGGCTGCAGACCAATCAGACGATTCACTATGAGTTCTTACTGTCCTGTTTTGTAGAGGAAAAATCCACCCAAATGGTCGTCTTTTACGGTGCCAAGATTGGATTTATGACAAGAAAATCTGGCAGAGGGATGTATTCTATTTTTGCATTTGCGTGGGCTGCAGTGCAATCAATTCTGAAGTTTACACTTTTGTGAAATAACACTACAGTGGATGTGATAATAAAGCAAAGCATCCACTCTTCTTTTAGAAATTTTTAAATCACCTGCAGTGTTTGAAAACCTTCATAGGTTAGCACTATTATTAATTAAGAAAACCAGATGTTCTTGAACACTTTTGGGTAGATTTATCCATTAAAACACCTTTTAGCACATTTACTAAACATATCTGTTTGAAACTGCAAAAAGAAGTATAGCTGTAATATTATCGACAGTATGGGAATTTTTATTAACAAGTTTTATGTCATAAACACCCCTCTTCTCATTTATATAGAACTATGATTTTACTCCACAAGCTCACGTGATGTTTCCAACTTTAGCACACAAGCTGCAGCACTTTATTAAACTCATATTGACTGCAGTAGACAGCATTATCGCCTGAGCCATATGTTCGATATAAAGTGGCTGCAGCTGTTAATAGAGCTGCCATTACCAACCGTCCAGTTCATCTTTACATTCACACAGGCTGACTCAAATGACTCATGATGAAAAGGGAAATAGCCCAAATTAGTGCATGTGGTTTTAAACTGTAAAAGTCAGCCTGAAGAAGTTTAATTCCAAATTGCTAAGCTGGATATGATGCTGTTTCATTGGGGGAATTTTGTCCAAAGTACATTGCCATATCAGGCACTTTGCAAGTCTTTGGCTTTCAAAACACTTTTACAGGGAAAAACCCTTAAGAGCACTACAGGCTAAAAGAGAGGCATCATCTCACTGCTCGTCACTACATTTAGGCATGTTTAACTCTGGGACAAGTAGCCTCTAATCTAAAAGTGCAGTGAGGTTTTTGAAAGTTGCAGGTCACAAAAAACAGGCTTGTGGAAAGCTTCTTTTGTTCACAGTTAAACAGAAATAAATAAGTCATCTCATGTAGTATTACCAGCGCTTGTTGGACGGAATATTTAATTCCTAAAATGGTGACAAACGGAAGGTTCAGGCTTGTGCAGGGGAAAGGTTTTGGTAATTTACTTGGTTTACAGTTGAGTAATTAATAACCAATTAATGTGGGTGCAAGAGTGCAAACGAGGCTAATGATCAATAAAACATCCTTCTGAAAACACAGCTGCTGCATTTGTAAGTAAAACATATCCGCTCTGTTTAGTGGCATTATGGAAAAACCTAAGCTGTCAGCATACTTAAGGCATGATAGCCCTTTTAGGCAGGGACATTTGTCAATCTTCCACTGCTTTGTGGGATTGCTGAACACAGCCATGATGCCTGTGGCCCGCAAACCAGAGGTTTGTTGGGCTCCTTTCTCAGTTGTGGCGTTTCCTGCTTCCCTCTGGGATGATTTACAGACTGTCAAGGCCCAGCTCCCTTCTGTATTTGTCCCCTTTTTTACCCCAGCTGGGTCAGCTCCCATCCCTCTCTCAGTTCCTGGCTGTGTGATCCTGCCCGCTGCCCTCTCCTTCTCTCGATCCATGTGGTCAATATCCAGGCCCCTCTGTCTGGGCCAACCGCTGTAAGGACCCCCTCCTCACTGTGCGCTGCCAGAGGCCAGCGCTCGGACCCGGTGTCGGCTGATGGCGTCCTCCAGGAACACTGCTACCTTCTCACTGTCCTCCTGCACAGCACACGAGACAATTTTATGGCTTAATATGAAATCCCAGTAGCACTTAGTTAGTCACGATATAAACATTTATTGTTGTTGATCAAAAACAGAAATTAAGTTCCTTTTAATTTTACCTCATTTATGAAGGCGTAGTGAACAAGTTCACTGGCAAGGTCTTTAGAGGTGTCCGCTGAAAGTTTTACATTAAATATTTCAGTTACAAAAATCTGGTTAAGGGAAAAATGTGTTGTTTTTTTTTCTTAAAGTCAACCCTAAATCAATCCTATAAAAAGACCAAAACCAGCAATGACTCTACCCAAATAAAAAGTGCTTCTAAATCCTGATACAGTCTAACTTTATTTGCTCTGAGCCACAGAGCTCCATTTCTGCCCAACAACTATTAAAAACACACAGATCAGCGACAGCCTCGCCCTGGATGATTTAAACGTAAAGTAAACCCCGAAGAGGAGTTTAATTTTTTATTTTTAAGGTTTTTTCACATGCACCGTTGTGCTGCTGTAAATCCTCACAAGCAAACCAAAATCTGCCACTGAAAACAGTCCCCAACCAATGAACTACTTACTCTTATTTCAAGTGTCTACCTGTTTTCTGAAAATGCTGAGTATCATTCAAGGAAAGAAAGTCTATATTTGTTCCTATTAAAGATTTATATCTTTACTAGGAACCAACATGTCTGAGTGCCAAAAAAAGGCTTTGGAAGTTGGACGGTGATTTTTCTAACATTTTGGTGGTTTTGGCTTCTTTATGGACTTTGTAGACAATAAGGAAAATATAGAATAACATTGGCTTTATCCTCACTTACTTGGAAGGATGTCACAGCTAAGTTGCCTATGAAGTTTGTCTTCCATCTTCAGAAAGAGAGAGAGCTAGGGAGAGAGCAAGGAGTCCAATTTAAATCAAACCTCCAAAAAAAAAAAGCACTGTTTGATTATTTTGGAGCCCAGCAAAAGAGTCTATACCAAAATGGGCAAAGTACCTGTAATACTATGTGACTCACATGAGTTTTGGTCCCTTCCTCATTTGACTCCAGATTACAGTGCATCTGAACAACCTGATAAGGTTTTAGCAAAGAAAAAATATGGAAATGAAATTAAAGATTTTCCAATATGTTTTGGTTGATAATAGGCTGATCTCATAATTCTCATAATATCAAACAGTCATGCACACAAACACACCTGTTACAAACTTTATGTAAGCAACAACAACACTTAAACATATCTAACGTCTGAAAGTCTAACCTTTCTAGTTTCTGTCTCCTGGGGTTCAGGAGTCGGCGTCTTAACTGTCTCCACCTGCTCCTGAGACAAGGACAGGGCTCGGGGGACGGGGTGAGGCCGGGTTGAGGCGAAGTTCATCAAGGGGTAAATTCCATTTCTGAAGAGAGGAAAAGAAAAGGAGCTTCATGCTGCAGTCACAGAGAAATCACTGATACAAAATGAGCCATAAACCGTAGCTACACTCACTTGACATCCTCCAGAAACTTGTCGAGCTCCAAAGGGGACACATGGGAGTATCTGTATGAGGAAACACACAGAAGGAGGCAGTGAGTGCTGTGTCTGACGTGCCAGAGGAAAGTTACCAAAGATATGAGGCGCTCGAGTTCTTGTTTTACTTGAGTTGAACTCCTTGTCTGTCCTCATGTGTGATCTCTGCCATGACAGCATTGGGGTCAAATGACTTGGTTTTCTCCTCCACACAGTTTTCTGGAAGCAAGTCTGCACGCACAAGACAAGTTTGTGCAACAGTATAATTATTTTTGACAATATATATTCAGAAATACAACAGATTTCTTTCTTTAAAAATAAGCTTTTTTTAGATCTTGTATTACGCTACAGCATGCTGGAGCTGGCAAAATGATTGTAGAAAGCATAATAAATGACACTGGCTCCTCTACAGGAGAAAAACCAACACTTTAATATATTTTAAGTATTTTTGATAACAATTTTGGTCTAAAACCTGTTTGGCAAACATTTTAAATTGATCTGCTTCACATAAGAACATACAAACACCGTCATTGGATTTGAATGGAGGAAAGGAGACCCTGGTGCTGCGAGCTTGGCGTGCGCAGGTGAGAAACTCACACTGGTTGTTG
>JAQLOL010000013.1:6749419-6768855 GCA_029783665.1 Naso thynnoides
ACCATTAAATGCAATAATTAAGTTATTACTTTCCTTGTAAAAAACAACAATTTGTTGCTGTATATTTACTGCTGCTGCTATGAAAGACTATTGTACTTACCATTTAATTCATAAATTTTTAGAAAGAAGAAAACAATGCACATCATAATGTGACGTTCTCAGACAGCTTGACTGACAGTCCCAAATGCAGCGATATTCAACATGCAATCACACAAAAAGAGAAAATCATAGTTCATCATATTTGAGGAATGTGAAAGAGCAATTTTGCTCCATTAGAATTAAATGTTAAAGATTAATTTTCTAGTGTTTCATCAATTGATTACTAACCATTTCGGCTCTAATCAGAATCAATCAACTTGAATCGGAGCATCAACATCAGCCCATGTCAAACCACTGAAACTTCCTGAACACGTCACCTCCATTTACGAACACTGGCGTACATGTGCCACAGTAAATGAGAAGCAGAGGGTTAGTTGCTACGTTGCAGAAAAGAACAGTAAGGAAGAAGAGCAATGATGAAAAGTGAGATTTTTTTTGCTTGGACAGACAACCAGGCGTAACTATAAGCATGAACAACAAGGTCAGCAACGTCTGTATTTACCTATCCATGTTAAATGAACCTTTAATATATACAGGCTGTTTGTTTTCTTGCAGGATAATCATGTTAAGGTCGTGACTGATAAGACCCAATCAGGAAGCCTGTGTGGGTGATGACATCATCGTTTCCAAAAGTCTCTCTTTCCACCCGTCCAGACTATGATGCAGCCTGGAGATTTTTAAGTGAAACGAGTTCAGCAGCAGTATGACACAGAAGTGTGGATGCTGAAAGTGAAAGAATGCATTTTATTATGAAAACTAAGTATTGAGGATGCAGCCTCAGTGAAATTTTCTTTAGACTCAGTCTATGCATCAAACATTTCTTCATTTGAGAGAAACAGCACATGGTAAGGGCCATTTTATCTGCACACGTTTACTCATTTTCCTGCAAAATCTCTGAAGAAAGAGAAGGTAAGAACTGATCTGAAGAACTGAAGAACTTTTACTATGGTTTACAAAACCAACACTGCTTGAACTCAAAACAAATTCAAATTCATCTTGTCTTTCAGCTTCATTCATGCCAGAGATGGGTATCTCTGTTGTTAATCTGGCATGAACATTGTTAGCAGGTCTTATCTGATACACACCAGCATTTGGCTCAGAAACACAACAATCACGAGAGAATGGGAAAAGTCTACGTGTTAGAAATAACACCTTTCTTTGTTACACCTCAGCAACCACACAGCTCTGTTTGCCTTTCCTCTGATATGAGAGGTTAAAACTGCATAATACAGTGAGATAAATCATTATCTGACTCTGTTTATCACCACAGAGCTCTTTGTTCTGGTTTTTCCGCCTCAAACAGCGATTAGAAGTTATCGCAACTTTTCCATCAGTGATAGTTATGCTGATTTTACAGGACAAATGTGAGAGAGCAAGAGGACAGCATGCAGCAAAGGTCCAGAGTCAAACTCATTAAAGTCATACACAACTGATTCTCGTTTTTCTGTTGGTGCTGAACAAAGCAAAAAGGTTGTTTTTGGTATGTGTTTCAAGCTCGTCACTTCATGCCCTGTTGTTTTTATCCCTGCCCACGTTTTCTAAATCCTCCCTGATATTTCAAGTCAACTTTTTCCTGCATAATCACTTGCAAATTTGGACTGCATGTGCATGAAATAAGAGCTGTTAAACTGGTCTGCTTAGACCTTAGCATGCCAACATATCAATCACCCCTTGCAACTGCTAATGGCTGCCATTTGTTTCAAAACATTTCTTCCACTTCCTTTTTAATGCTTTTTTCTCCTGCAGCAGCAACATGCAGGAAAATTCCATCAGACCAACCCAGACTAACAACCCTGATTCACTGATTTCACAGCCACAGTAGAGTTTGACAATCATGACGAATCATAAATGTAGAAAATCTGAATGAATCATCAGTGTCTCCTCCTATCTCTCAGGGATTGGTTGATGATTCAGCTGCTCTCCACACTCAGCCACTCCCGTCAGGTAAAACTGGCTTTATTTCAACAGTGACATCCCACTTCTAAAGTTCTGAATGACGTCTCCTCTCCAGCATCTGCTTTGAACAGGAAGACTTTCTTTAAAATTTGGCTTGCTCCCCGTGTCCACACTCACAAACTCTGACTCAAGTCCAGGTTGGCTCACAGTTTCCTCACAGTAAAAACAGCAAGTTGTTAAGGGCTCTCTTGCACTTAATGAACCCTTCCTGCATGTAGTAAGTGGAAGGATGTAACTAAGTTACATTTATTCAAGTATTACGCATAAACCTAAGCACTCTGGGCTCTGCAAATGGATATTTCCCTTCCTCACAGAAAGACTCCAATTGGTGGTCACACCTTGTCCACTATAATGCTCAACACCAGAGCACCTCAGGGTTGTCTGCTCAGCCCCTTCATGTTCTCTCTGTACACCCATGACTGCAACCCAGACATGGAGAGATCAGGACTGTGAAGTCTGCAGACGACGCCAACATCATTGGCCGAAATTTCAAACAATGACGAGAGTTCATATCTGGGGGAAATCGACAGTCATGCAGAGTGATGCACAGAGAAAAACCTACTGCTCATCGGCAGCAAAACCAAGAAGCTGACTGTCGATTTTAGTGAAAAGGAGGCAAAGACAAACTGATCTGTCTGCATCAGTAAAGCTGAGGTGGAGCAGGTGAACAGTTTTGGGCCACGTTTAGACAAGAGCAGCCCAACTAAAAAAAGAAAAGTCTTTCCTTTGGGCATCAAATCTGTATTTACAGGTGGTTTAATTCCTGTTGCTGCTAAGCCCTTAACAGAGCCACAAATTTGACTTTTTTGACCTCTAAAATTTTTCTACTAACACTCAAAATTGCCTCCATAAACTGTTGTCATATTGGACTTGCTTTTGGTGCACTGTGGAGTGTTTAATTGGAGTTAGCTAGAGGCTACTGTGGAATGCACTGACATGCACTAGCATTAGCATTACCTTTCACAGGTTTTCCATTTTGCCAGTTTACACAGCCAGAGAGAAGGTTGTGTTCTCAAAAGATTACACTTTGGTTTCAAAACTTTACAAACGCCATTGTTGTGTAAAAAAAAAAAAAAAGGCCAAACCGCAACCAAAGTTTACAGCTTGTTGCTAAAACTTACATCATGTAAATGGCCTCTTAGGTTCCTGGAAGTCAGTATCGCGAAAAACCTGTCAAGGTCTTCATACATCTCCACTCTGGTAAAGAAAGCTCAAAAACATCTGAATGATTTAAAAAAAAACCTTGTTGCAAACATCACAAACTGGCATGGGATGTGCATGATGCTGGACAGGAAGGCTCTGCGCTTAAATGCAAAATAAGTTTTAATTCCATAAACTTTTTCGTTATTCATACATTCACATAATTTTCTTTTTTTGGTGGACTACAACTATATTTCATGCCAAAAGCTAGTGTTGTAAGATTACAATTAAAAGTTCAGTCTTGCTTCCTTATGTGTTTACTTCTGTTTTTAATCAAACAACAGCACTGATGTTTTATATTTAGAGAATAAAAAACTCTTAGATTTGAGCCTGAAAGTGTTGTTTCATTCCCTGTTGAAAATTTGGAGCCCTTGCACTTGATGACGTCATTTGAAGTTTAGGTTTCAGGGCTCAGGCCCGGGGTGGGCACTGGTGAGTAAATTGCTCATTCGCTGAGGCTTCAAAGTTCAAGTTGGGCCTCCATTACTCAGCCTCACCCACAAACTCACACACTCACTCTTCACACAGCCACAACTTTGGCACCGAGAGAAAACTTTTGGAGGAGAGGAGAAGAATCACAAACCAAGGAGTGTTTTGCAATCTGTCATTTATATTACGAGCAGCCCTGTTCTTGGAAACAAGCTGTGGTTCTAGCTAGCTGTGAGTGTGTGTGTGTTTCATGACCTGAAATTGGCCCCCTTCCCGTTTCTCTAAAAACATGCAACTGACTATTTTTGGCAAAGCTGAACGGGGTCTGGCAAAGTCAACCAAAGTATTAAAGTTCTCCATAAAGCGGGTAATTTCTGCACACTGGATTACCCAACTCATGCTTGTAAATCCACACACACTGCCTGCTTCTTTGCTACTGCAAACCCAGCGGAAGAGCAATATGTTATATGAGCTCCACCGGCCGCACCCCCTTCTCTTTTGCATCTCCAGCAGAGGTTACTTCAGTACAGCTTTTTAGCAAGTAAAAGCAGTGACTAAGGGTAAAAACCTCAGAAGACTTGGCACACTGTGCAAAGGCCTTTTGAGTACTTGCCACACTTACAAGCCAGCAACAGTGAAAGTTTGGTTTCAGCACAGTAGCGACATGCTGGTGCATGTTGGTACTGATATTAGCTCGTAACACTGAAGGTAGGAGAGGGAAAAGAACGTTTGCAAGCAGAAGAAACCACTTACAAGGTGTGTGAGAATGCAGTTAAATTGAGGTTTCTCTCTTTTACAGGCCTCAATTAGTCAAGTGGCTGATATTGAGCTTGTTAAAAAAGGCCCCATGTGGAGAAACTGAGACGGCTGAAGATATGAATAAGAAGACGGAGCGGAGAGAGTTGTGTTTATCCTGTGGCGTCTCTCTTCCACAGGGATTAAGCTGAGTAGTGAGAGTCAACCTGAGCTGGCTCTTCAGCACGTGGTCAAACAAAAGCCTGTTGGCAGACAAGCAAGACAGAGACGGCGAGCTGCTTTTTTTCAGCCTGATACTCTTACGTAACATTACAGACAAAGCTCAATAGGAGTGTCTGTTAAAGCAACACGCAGGGCTTTAATGTGTGTTTGTCCAACTCAACCTACCTTGCATCAAGTGAGGGGTTTTCTGCATCAAGAGCAACAGTATGTGTTGTCAGTGCTTCATTAATAAAAAAAGAATCAGAGCAACAACCGCCTCCGCAAGTAACTCTATTCTGAGGACACATTCACAAGTTTTAATTTGCTTAAAAGTAGCTTTATGCTCCACATTTTCATGTGTGAGAAAAGCTGAATTTAAACTCGGCAAGAATTTCATTTCATTGAGGAATATTGGCTAGCCTGGTTTACAAACGTTCAATATCTGCACACACATCTGATTTTTTTCTTTTGTTGCAACTGTCATGACAACAAACTACAGTTTTAAAGGTGGGATCATGGACAGTGAATCAAACAGAGGAAAGAACCACCTTGTTACCACCCACTGGTTTGTGGTGTACCATTTTGAATCAGAGCTTGGCATTATGAATGTCACCATCTTGTTTTTCTGGAGGCAGAAGTGACCATATTTGGAGGTAAGGGCGGAGCTGGAGAGACGCACTGTCACCTGTGCATCATATTAGAATTCGTCTGTACATTTCTCTTAAATGGGTAAATAAGCTATAAAGAATAAAACCGATTTTTGTACAAGGCTGTAAGTTTCTGCTGCAAAGTTGGGCATTTTAGTATGAGGATCAATGAGGTTTGACTCCAGTGCTTGATCAATATGGATTTTTTGGTGCTGATGCCGATACTGATATTATGGCGCAAGAAATAATTCTAATATTCGATATCTTATCCAATACCAATATCAGCTGAATGCGTCAATCACATACTTGTAATAAAGGCAGGAAACCTTAAATTTTTACGAACTTCACTCTAAACTCGCCACTTATTAGTTATTAAATAACAGACCGCCCTCTGCTGGACAAACTGCATAGCTACATTATTTGTTTTTATGACCTTAAAAAACAGTTTTGATTTAATTGTATATCATAGAAATATATGCCGATACCGATATATCTGTAATATGCTGATATCGGCCAATAACATCTGCAAACAGATAAATCCGTCAGGCTGTAACTGACTCACTTCAGCTTCAAGTGGCCATTTGAGGAACTGCAGTTTTTGGCACTGAACTTTGTGTGTGACAAGTATGAATGAGAGTGACAGAGCTGCACAGATTCTTCTAATTCGACTGAAAATGAAACTCGTAGAATAATCAGATTTCCTTTATCAAGACTGCAAACATAAACTGCTCCTGCGCAACCGCCTTAAGGAAATTCAAGTTAATCATATGTGAACTGCATGTAAAGCCCCTTTATGTCTAGAAAGACACACAGAAGACGTGACCTCTGTGTGTATCACTGTGCACAGTGCAGGGGGCTTTTACTCATCACCTCCATATTTAATTCATCAGGCATCTTCCTGATTGATGGCTGATGGGATGCACCTCTATTGCAACTGTGGCTGCTGTGTGAGAGTAACCTGTTTTACTTTCAGCCTCCTGTCTGAGCTGCACAAACAACACAGGCACATTCAAATTCTGAATGCAAATGAGATTGCGTCTTCCACACAGGGACAACAGATTTCTGTGGGAGTGGAAGTGTGATTTCAGCTTGTGAAGCATAAAGCTGGATGCTATTTCAGCTCAGGAGGAGAGGTTGCAGCTAAACAACCAGTGCTTGAGCAAAAACACCGAACTAAACATACTTATAGCCAATGGAAAATGATGGTTTCATTCATTTTTGATATGATTATTTTACGCACAACTGTGGTCTGAAGTTGTATTCTCATATGCATAACATCAAAGAGAAATGTTTTTTGATTAAATGACAGTTTACCAACCAAAGTCTGAGTAGAGTTTTGTTTTCAAGAGTGTGAACAAATGTAGTTTTCCTGCAGTTCTCTTCTAATAATTTTAGGTGCTTCATTTAACTTAGTAGTAACTTTAGCAACTTCTAATTTAATTTTTGTGAGATTTTACAGAAAAGATAAACACTGAGTACCACTTTAAATTCTTAGCATAAATTCAGCTATTCATTGAAAAAAAAAAAAATAGTGTTTTACTGTATTACCTATAATATGGACTTCTATAATAAAGCTGAAGGAGGGTGTTGCTCTTTAACAGATGGCATAAAAACAAACCATTTATTCAAGAATTGAAAAACAGTCAGATCAAAAGATTTTTTTTCTACAAATACAAGATTAGAAGAACAAAAAAGCATTGCAAGTGCAGCTACAAAAAAAATCATGTGTTGCCTTAAAAAAAACCTGTCTACACCTAAACAGTGCTGAGATTAGTTCAATTTAACAGCTAAACTTCACAACAAGTATTGTAAATAAACACCACTTAGAAAAATAAGTTCCCCACACCTTGTAACTATATCAGTGCTCTTCCCCATGGTCTCTTGTTGCTGCGTCCCTTTTCATGTGCATATCTGAAATAAACACAAAGTTATCCATATTTGCTTTCAAAGGTCAAGTTACGAGCTGCTGGTGTTAAAGTTCATAGGAATGAACACACAAGTTGAGCCCCGCGCACACACAGTTTCATATCAGCTGGTCAGCAAAGTGAGGAAAGCTCCTTTTAAAGCAATAAAAGCATGTGTACACAAAACTTCAAGCGGTATCTCTCCTTTATTGATAGTTTAAACACAGAGGCCGAGCCGCACAGCAGCAGGCGTGTTTATGGAGGATTTGCGCAACCTATTCTCACCTGCCTGCAGCGGCTAAAGCACTCTGAAGAGTTTGTTTGAGGTTTTAAGGGCTGACGACGGTCACACACGTTCTCTAATCAAAGTCACACATCACGGCGGGGGAGATGGAAGGAGGTGGAGGACCTTGGCCTTTGCTGGGAAGCGAAGGGGGGGAGGGTGAAATATTGACATTCAACAACAACGCCAGCCTGACCGTAACTGCACCTTTAATGCCTTTACAGCCTCTTTACTCCGTGCAACAACACTTTGCAACCAGCAGGCCTCAGACATTACAGGAATCAGTCATGCACTTGGCGTAGACGGTTGAAGTCCTAAAATTAAAGGCTTCACATTACAATACAGGAACTAGACTGCACCTAAGACTATTATTACAATCTAATGTGTGCACGCATCAGAATCACATGACTCTATTTGTAAAGCTCTGACACATGATAACAGAGTTTCCACTGTTATCATGTGTCAGTTCTCCATGTTTATTTTGATTTTAAAAGCACATATGACAGAAAAGAGAGCAGACACACTTCGTTCCTTTCATAAGAACATTGCGTGCATGCAAAACGCAGTGCATGGATTGAAATCATAGTGTGTATTATACATTTTACACAGTCTGGTTGAAACTTGTAGTTAGATACAGCTGTGGCAGAAGACAGTAGAGGGAGGGATTGTTTGCAGACTGGGGAGGCACATGATAGCAGAAGCTGTACAAAGTAAAAGTGACCAAGATAAAACACCTCATGTGACATCTGGGATTTTAGTTTAAATAACATTTTGCACCAAAATCCTATTTAAATACCCTGCTTTGAAATTCTGCAAATCCTTTTACTCCACTTAACAAAAGAATTTCATATATTTTAACACAAGCAGCCATAGAGGGCATAAATAAATAACAGTTTTAAACTGTGGAATGCATTCAATCTGATGAACAATCTAAACTAATAACAAACGTGACAAATCTGAGCAGAAACTTGACGTAAGCTTTCACCACTTAACAGTTTTTGACATTTACTGCAGAAAAGTGGGCTGCTTATTGTCAGCTTTCTGCAGAAACTTGCTTTATTATAAACATCATGTGTTGGTAAATGGATAAATCTGGCAGAGGGCATCCATTTGTGACGGTACATGAACAAATCTGGCAGAGGACTTCAGTTTGCAGGGCAAAGGATGCTTTGACATGTTGCGGGTTTTCCACAGAGTGTGGACTGCAGAGGCTACTGTCTGATTTTATTTCTAAGAGAACTTAATAGCCCTATGCGGAACTTTTATCTGGTTATGAAGCAGTCTAAATTTAACACTGATGCCTCACATCTTACCTACATCAGCAAACAAGACCATAGGTGAGGAGACTGGAGATTACTATCCTTTCTTTTGCTACACCTGCGGCCAGTCTGCTCAGTCAGTGGAAACGCTACACAACACTCTCAGCACACAGACCGTACACTTTTGTCTACACACGCTGCTACAATCAACACAAAATGAAAGTTCCTTGGAGCTTTAAAGTAGCAGTATGTAGGATTGTGGCCAAAACCATTGCTGCAGTCAAATTCAAAACACTGCAGTGTGTTGTTTCCCCTCCCAGCTCATTTAACTGGCTACCATGCAAATATCTTAGCTATACTATTGTTGTCAGTTAGATCCATATTTCAAATTAACATGATTCCTTAGTCTCTGGTGACATACGGAATGATTTTATGATTACTTGCTGTACATTTCTTACACACGGTTCCTTTAAACCTTTTTGTACAAAAGTGTGAGCACATGCTCCAAAAACCACAAAGACTGGAAACTCAAACTTGTGATTTATTAACTTTGTTTTTGAATAAGTTTATGTGATTAAGCTTCATAGAAACTGTCCTGAAAATATCTTCCCGTGATGTTTTACTGTAGCCAAAAAAAAAAGACAAGAAACAGACCAACACACCAAAGAAAAAATATATCCAAGAATCTTAATCACAGCATCTGAGTTGCAAGTGTATTTATGAGGCTTTCAGTAAAGTGTTTTGCCTCTGTTTATTTCATTTAACTGCAAACAGAGGCTCTAACAGATGAATAATGAAGCCATTATGCAGTTTGAATTATGTAAATCCAAATGTTACTGTCAAGACTGTTTCCGTGTGATAACTGCAATAATCCTCTGTTCTCCTGAATTCATGGATGCAAGAAATTTGAGAAATGTTTGTTCTGCAATTACTCCTCCATTTAAAGAGCAATTTACAAAAGAAAGTGCCGTCTCCGAAGGATCTCGCTGACTGGGTGCAGAGCATGCTTGAGTGGGTGCGAGGCATTTCTCAGAGGCCTCCACGTCATGTGACGAGAACTACTATGACAGCGCCGTGAAAGCCTGCAGACATGTCAGACGGTCCTCGAGGATTCCTTTTCATGCCCACTTTCCCCTCTGAGAAAATCTGGGTAGCTCCATTTCACACAGCTGGAGTGGAAAACGCTGACAGTTACCTCTTGGTAGATCCCGTCAGGTTTGATGAACCCCTGAGGGGTCACATTTCACAGCCAGGTGACAGAATTCCTCAAGATCACATGCTCCAGCAACTTCTTCAGCTGCTGATAATAACAGGAAATTGTTCTGAGGCCAAGAAGTTCAGGAATAAAAGCATCTAGAGACAGCTCGATGTGAGGCCTGTGTGTGACGGAGGCTACCGGGATGAATCCAACCTGTTCAGCTGGCTGCACAGCTCAAAGCCCATACGAGTTCACAATGCGTTTGCCTTCACTTGTGGAAGGTTTTGTGATGTTTCTGTCCATGCATGAATAAAGGAAACAGCTAGTTTGAAGAAAAATACCAAAAAAGTTCATAACATACTCACACAATTCAAAACGTGACTACTTCTTTGATGTATTTGTCATTCTTAGCCGTGCAAATATGACATTTTCAGCACAGGTACAAAGGAGTTACAGCAGAGAAAACCTGGACTAGAAATTGGATGTGGGTAAATGTCAGGATCTATTTGCAGTATTCCACAAACAGATCACCCTAAAACCAACACAGGAACTCTCATTTTGTGTTTATTGTAGCGCTGCATGTGTACAAAAGTGGTACTGCTTACTGTCGTATAAATCTTGTCTAGTGCAAGCATTTGTTTTAAAGAGACTAAAAGAAACATGCCGTTTATTTGCACAATACTGCTTCACCCATCAACACAAAATATTGAAATCAGAGAAAAATATCCCTTTGCTTCCTACCATAGATAGCGAAACAGAGAGCAGAGGATCGATCATGCTCATAAACAACAAATAGTCTCTTCGAGTCTGTGTGTCGTAAAATGTTTCACACTGTGTCTGCTGACTGGGTAAATTGGACAAAGGCATTGTAAAAGACAGGATAATCATTTCCAATCTCTTGGCCAAGAGTCTCATTTGCCGATGTAGGCAAGATGTGAGGCATCAGTATAAAATTTAGACTTCTTCATACCAGTTAAAAGTTGCTCATAGGGACTTTAAAGCTTTGTATTAGTGATTGTAATGAAATAAAATTTAAACTTAAACTGCCAGTCGGTCAAGTGGGCACCAATTTGTCGACACTTTGTCGAGAAACCCCTCATCTCTCCTATAACTACAACTGGATGTAAATGGTTAATCCTTCTTGGCTGTTTATATTTATGGTCCAAGCATTACCATGCAGATATAACAGGGAGAAAGGAAGGAAATTAAGTATTTATATTAAGTGAATGCAATAAGATTATGAGTCACATGAATTAGTTATCTAAGGCCATAAACTAATAATCTGCAGGGACGATTGATCTCCCGAGCTTTGCAGTCAGAGGACATGTTATCCTTACATAGAAAGAGCTATGCTAGTTTTCTCAATGCTAATGTAAGATTCTGCATGGATACATTTAACTGTATCTTTATGCTTCATGAGAGCACAGCCCTCTCCTTCCTCCCCCTCCTCTGCTTACTTGCAAAGAAGTTAAGATGCTGGCTGCAGCTACCACACTGAATCCCAAATGAACTCCTGGAATGCACTTCATATCACAGGCTGATGATAACAGAGTATGTATATCTGGGGGGTGGACATTTTCTTCAAGCTATTAGCGAGCTGGAGGCTAGAAATAGCTTCTTTGTCTGAATGCTGACTGATGAGGAATCAGCGGCTAAAACCCTCATGCAGGTGCTGCTTTTGTATAAACAGGACTCCTCGATGCATGGCTGCCTGTGAAAAGTCTTTGGCTTTTCCTCACAGTAAGAGCAGCATCTCCTGTCTTTGAGCTCAAAAGTGGAGAGGAAAATTAGCTCATAAACAACAATAATATGCAATTTAATTTTTAACACCCCCACTGGCTGAGAGCTGTGTATCGGAAATGAACAATGACAGCTGTAAAACACAAAGAAAATGGCAGGCTTCATCTAATGTGATCGTGCAGGCTGGAACGCAGACGCCCGGGCAGGAAAATACAGTATGTCATCACACATGAAAAGGTAAATTACACCATGTTGTTAAATAATTCATGCCCACAGAGAAGGCGGAGCTGCAGGTCTCTCCCACACAACGACAAGTTCAGCTGGAATTACCTTTACTCAACAGTCACACTGATAAAATTATACTTCCCTCTCAGAGGGAGAGGGAAGTGCACACCTGTGTAAACACGCAGATGAGTTCTTTGCCTGCAATGTGATCATTCATTCATATCTTATATTAGTTTACTGTGCTAATGATTTTGTAATGCCGTTTGAAGTTTGGAATTAATATTAAATATTAAAAGTTTTGATCTCATATCTCAATGAGCATAATTTATGTACCGTGTCAAACCACAGTTAAAAGATAAGAGGCCATGCTAGCAGATAAGCACTGCTTCATAAGGACCAGCGGTGCTTTGTGGTAAATGCTAACTTCTGCATTCTAACTTGAACAAAGCCTATGTTTTACTGGGGATTTCGCCACTCAGCAGCCAACTTAGTATGCTCATGGAAGCAAATTTGGCAACAAGACAAGACAACCCAACCCCCCCACCCCCACCCACCCCCAACTCTACTGCATGTAGAGGAACAACAGTCAAATCTGCTCAAGAATGTTAAAAAAAAAAAATAGTCACTCCGCCTTAAAATAAGGTTTAAAACACCCTTCCCCCCTAAAGTTGCACTTCTACTAGGCATATGCAACATCCTTTATAACTCAGTTCTGAGTGTCAACACAAATGGTTGGAAATGTTTCCCAGTTTAGCTGCTGTAATGAAGACGATTGTCTTTTGGGGAGAAGGAGTGGAATATGGGTAACACAACCCTCATTTTTAGCATCACAGTTATTTGTCTCCTCTCTTGTGATGTCTCTGGTTTTCAATCCTAATTTAGCATGTTAGCATGATAAGTTAACAGTTGTTTAGTAGTGCTAAACTTAAAGTATAGTTGAGGCAAATGGAGCGTCATTAGTTTTTCAGACCAAAGTGTTGAGCGTTAATTTTGCTGATTATGACGATGCTAGATAAGTCAGAACCAAACCTATTAAAATGCATGGAGGAGCATGAATGTGTAAATAAAATTTCACAGCACTCCTTTGCATTCAAAATCGCAAATGTCGAACTCATGGTTGCACTAGTGAAAAACAGAGTTTTTTCCTATAAATTGAGATATTTGTCAGGGAATCAAGAGGATTTATCCTCAGGGAACCATGAAAATATCAAATTTCATGGCAATCTATTGAATTGTTGCTGACCTACTTCACTAAAACATAGAAAATCCAGCCCCATGGTGGTGCAGGATGACATTTGGATCCATAAATGTCAGCAAGACTCATCCTCTGGCAACCATGAGCCTCATCAAGTTTCATATGAATCAATCAAACTGTTGCTGAAATACTTCAGTCCGCACCAAAGTGGTCAACAGGCTGCCACACAGACAGAGAGACTTTGCTATCAATAGAGCCATGCTGATAGTGTTGCTAAAAATAACCCCAAATCGAAGGTCTCATCTGCGCAAATCATTATTCCTGTATTCTAGGAACGAATTAGTTTGAATGTGTTTCCTAGAAAAGCCTTAAGCAACAGGCAGGGACGACCGCAGTTGGCAGAGCGACCACGTTAACAGGTGGATAAAAGCTGACTGCGGCTGCTCTGTGTCTCCCCTCCAGGGAAATCTGAGTGGATGTCATTCCTCTTAGGGCAGCTCCCAAACCAGCAAACATGCCTGCACTGCTGGATTATTATGAAGTGTCAGTCATTACGAGGATCCCCTGAGGACAGGTAGGGCTTACTGCAGGTCACAGCATGCACATGGGCTTACAGGGGGCAACGCTCTGTGCCGAGGGTGTGTTTGCTCAGTTTAACAACCCATCTTTACAACCTCAACATGGAAAACATCCGAAAACTAAAAGGTTTACTGCATGTCAAAGATCAGGGACACAGTTAGGCCATGACTTTTTAAAATGCAATAAATTTCAACATGTGTGACTGGTATAATTAGAAGATTATATAACTGAAGATGAAATAATTAGTTATTGTTTTCATTAGGTAATCAACATAAAATTAGCAGTCGTGACATTTAATCACTAATTTTAAGCAATTTATCTTGCAAAATGGCAAAAAAAATGAACAGCTTCCACTAAAATATTAAAATTTGCTGTTTTTTCTGTTTTACATCATTGCTGTAAACTGAAAATCTTTTAGTTTTAGTCAAAGAAAATTTCATATTAGGCTTTTGTAACATTCAGTATTTTTGACACCTCATAGCCTAAAAACTTTTTATAATATAATTATTTATAAGTAACCGAAGTATTAAACTGAAGCATTTATACCCATCCACTAGCAACATAACATAATTGAATTTTAGTCACTTACAGATGGGTCTAATCTTTTTTTCATTTACCCTGTAGGTCCAATGTCATGCTATGGATAAGACAATGCCCTTTACAGAGAGCAAGCTGTCTGCAGGTTTTCAGTGCGAAACACTTAATAAAGTGGCAGCAACTTGTTGGAGCAATACATCACATGAGCACTGTGCTGCTAATAAGAAAATATAAATAAATAACCAGAGAGGGTGGAGGCTGTTCATCAGGGAATTGTTTAAAAGTTACAGGATTTTATTCACCTTTCTTGCATTCTGTCATGTGGTTTTATATGAAAATCATTGTTCATATTAACAGTAAATATAGACATAAATCAGAGTTTTATAGCAGAGACCAACCACCTCACTCCTTTACTTTTTTAACATTACATAAAATTCAAAAAATGGCACTTTTATTAAATGAAAAATGAACATCCAGGGAAAGACAGCTGTGGTGACATTTCACACAACAAATGCCTTCACACTCAGCGAGTGTTACTCTCGTCTGGATCGTTATCTTACTCTTGATCAAGATTTAAGACACTTCACTTTTTGGGCTTTTCGCAGCTCCACATCTGCTTGGCAATGTCCTGCAGGAAACTCCACATATTAGTACATAATTAAATAAATAACAATGCTGCAATCAGCACAGGCTTTTTTCACAGCATAGCTCTCCTCTATTCATGTGAGCCTGAGCCAACACGCACAACACCAGAAACAAAAGCAGCTAAATGAAACCTTCATCTCATTATTTACACTTGTGTTATTCCTCGGCTTCACTCCAACGTTCTTCCTATTGCAACAGACCTTCTTCAAAATGTCTTCTGTGGATATAACTTTTTTTCCACGGAGCTCACAACAAGCTGCCTCGATTGACACATGCATGCAAGCACTAACACATGAACAGGGTTTCAGTTAGCAGGCAAGTGCAGAAAACAGCATCTGCACATCACATTCCGATTCACATAATCATCTGCACAGGTGAATTTAAACCACTACGAGTTATCGCAGTCTTGCCCAACCCTGCCTGCCTTATTTTCATCTATCTGTGAGCAGATGGAGGCAGATTCCAGAAATAGAGGATGGAGCGAAAACTGGGATGGGTGCTGGGGGTGTGGATACCACTTCAGGGGGTCGACCATGCCGCAATGTCAAGCAACGATTACGGGCAGAGCAGCGATAATCTTCTGTCAGGGCCGCACTGTGATGAAAGGAGTCCAGTGTGACAGGTTGGATGATGGTGTCTCTGGTGGATGTAACTCCCACTGAGCTGCTATGACAGTCGCTGTGAGTCAGGAACTGTAAGGTTGCCATGGAGTCAGTATGTCAGCTGTGAGAGAAATTTAGTTGTTTTTAGCCTGTAATTGGTTGTATTTTTGGTAAATTGGTGCCATATGGGTGCTGAATTAGCTATGAGCACTTCCTGTTTACAAACCGACAACTACCAGTGGAGTACGTTGATACTGACGAAAATATAAAATCATTGAGATTCTCAAGCAAGTTGTTGTTGTTTTTGCTTTGATTGTTAGTGAATTTATAAACGTTTATTCCACGTGAACATCAGAAATAATGACATCCTGGGAAAGTGTACACCAAATGAATCTAGAAATACGTGTTTAAAGTCTTGTCTAGATTTGCCTCTGAGGAGTGCAAATTTTGTTACAAAGCATGTAAATCAGACCCTCAGAGCTATAAAGTCGGGCCAAACCAATATACTGGTTTGCCGATATTATTGACCAATATTGGCCTATTGTAAATATTCTCCTACATCAAAGATATTTTAAGTGTTTTTAAGGCTGGAAAAAATGCTTGGACTAGTGATTTAAAATTGTCTAATTACGAAGTTTTTACAGCAGAGGGCAGTCCGTTATTTGATAATTAATTAGTGAAGTATTTACTGTTCAGTGTACTGATGTTTGGAATAAAGTTTGTTAAAATGTAAGATATCCTACCTCTCATATATTTTTGTAGTATTTGACCACACTAAGCCAATATTATACAATATGAATAATATTGGCCAATATATGGGATATCGGAATTTTCTAGGACCCTAATATCAGTATTGGCATCGGCCCCAAAAAATCCTATATCGGGCGAGGCCCATTTTAAACTACCGTGAACCCACTGCAGCAGCTCCATCAGCTGATGGTGTTAATAAGTGGGTAAAGTAAACGATTAATAACCTCTGCCACTGCACAGTATCTCTGAGTCTGATTCACATCTCACCTCGTCTTGTGAAAACTCCGACCTTACAGCATCTCCAAAGTCTCATCTCTTAATATTTTGTGCACCACTTCTTTCACCTAGGGCTGCAACTAACAATAATTTTTATTATCAATTAATCTGCTGATTATTTTCACTATTAATCAATTAATCTTTTACGCCGTGAAATGTCAATGAAAGTGTAAAAAAATGCTTATCTCAGTTTCCCAGGGCCAAATGTGATGTTTTCAAATAGCTTCTTTTGTCCAAACAGCTCAAAACACATAACTCTGCATTTATTATTATTACTGACACAGAAAGAAAAGAAAATCCTCACATTTAGGAGGCTAAACCAGCAAATCTTTGACTTCTTTATCTGCGATTCATTTCTATCGATAATTATTGGCATAGCTGATGCAGCTCTACTTCCATGAAATGATTAATAACAATTCTTATTAAGCAAAGGTAAAAGATAAACTTAGAGGTGTTTGTCAGATTCATGTCCCAACAGTAACATTGTGTGAGTCACTACCTTGCCTGTAAAACATCAAACGTTAGGTTGAATGTCGCCATTCTGAGGAAGCACAGATGACTCAATCAAAGGATACGTGCCACCAGTCAGATATCACAAAACTGTAATTAATGATACTACTGATGTGAAGTTTCCTAATAAAGGTGAGAGCAGCATTTCAACACTGCATGCAACGACCGTCCGAACATTTTAATTCTCTGTCGCTTTCCACACTCACATCCAAGCCAGGTAAGATTTTCACAAATGTACCACAATGAAAAAAAAGCCTTTACGATTGTTACGTCTCAGCTCACACCGCTTTGCTTTCCAGTCACAGCAGCAGCGCTCAGTCCCTCAGGAAAAAAATCAATGCTCCGTGTGTTGACTCTAGAGGGATGAGCTGACTTTGAAGGCATCACATTCATCCAGTTTAAAAATGAACAGCCATTCCCGCCCGCCAAGAAAACAAGGCAACATGTGCTGACCATGTGACTGTGGACGTATTTATTTCAATGCCTGAGCTGAATAACAGATATGAGAGTGTGTATCCTGAACTTTCCCCCACTGACTTATTTACTGTGCATTCATATTTGTTTCAAGCCTGGTGCTCAGACACACCCACGCCTGCTGGACGGAGACGCCATTCAACACGTACGTCAACACAAGTATGACTTCAAAGACAGCTGCGGTTTCAACCTGTTTGAGCAGTAACAGCCAACAGGTACCGGCGCCTCTTGTCACCACACAGGTAACGTCACATGGACTCACTGTATTTGTGATAGTTCGGTACAAACATGTATGAACCGCTGAGGCTGAGCAGATATGTCAAATATTTTGCCTCCATCATAAAAAAAAGGACTAGACAGGACAAAGGACAAGACCAGACCAAAATACCGGATATAGACTGTGGGCTCACTCACATTTACAGTTTACCAAATAGATGCTTCCAACATTAAAGGGCAACTTTGCCGATTTTCAACCTTATCCCTATCTATCCAAATTAGGGATATGATGTGGAACCCAACGATAAATATATTTTTATTCATCTCTGTGTCTCTGGGACGCAGCCTCAAAATATTGTTCTTCCTGGAACCAATGACATCACTGGTTCCAGAAAAAACTACAAACTATTTACCCCTTGCACACCAGGCGAGCCAGCCATATTTTTGGGGAGGATTTTCTGGCTCTGGTGGATCAAAAACCCTTCATTATTGAAAAGAACACAGTATTAAATGAAAGTTATGTTCTGATGCAACAGATAGCAAACTTGGGGACCCAGCAAGTACTGCTGTTTTGTGATGCAATGCATCCTGGTACATGTAGGCATTGCAAGAACTGCTGTATGAGCAGGACAGCTCAGAAAACTCAGCTTTCTCTGTCAATATAGCACAAACTGAGGAATATATTGCTTCAACTGACTACAATTACCATCAGTATCGCTTAGACATCCACATGAAAAATGGTGGATTTTCCCTTTAAGTCTTCAAAGCCAATTGTGACTGAAAATAAGTCAGGTAAGTTTCTGTACAATAAACTTAGTCTGGTGCAAAATAACTTATAATAAAACTGCAGAACAAAGTTCATTACATTGAACATATTTTTGATGATTTTATATTATTTGTCACACATGCTTCCTGTCATGACATATATGCTGACCTCAGGAAATAATTGTTATTGATATTCTGCTATTGATTTTCTCTCCAGAGACCAGTCTGAAATGCCCGATGCTCTCAATGGGGAGTTAATGGAAATATGACAGCAGAGGAGGCCCCGAAAACATACTGTACATATGGGTAATCAATGGGTGGAAAAACACCAGGGTGGGGGTAGAGTAAAGCGTGCCTGTGTGTGTGTGTGTGTGCGTGCGTGTGTGGTTTCCGACATGAATGATGCTCGGTGGCTCAGAACATGCAGTGAGGTCAGCTGGTCTCGGCACTCAGAGGACGCTGTGTGCGCTCCACAGATAACCTTCAGCTGAAGTTCTCAGTCTTATCTGAAGCTGCTGGTGGAAACGCCGCTCGCCGCCTGCTGCTTCACAACTGCCGAGACATTCAGAAGTCTGTTTCTTCTGTTAGATAACAACTCAACTTTGGGTGTGTTTGCCTCTTTGTGAAAGTCTCCTACTCCTAATATGGAGCCTGTGGACAGGTTTCTATGTCCCCGAGGCTGTTGATGTAACTGTCACATGTCTTTGATGTCGACATGAAACGAACATTTGATTATTTGTGGAGAAGAAGTTTTAAGCATGACCGCTGACTATTTTCTTTAATGCCGCAGATGTCTGAACAGTCCAACTGCTGCTGAGCCTCACATGAAAAGGATGTGAGATAGACAGAGGCACGTACCCTTCAATATTTTTAAAAACAGAATAAATTTTCCTGTAATTATCTTTGGCCATGAGCACTGAGACCTTCAGCTGCTCATCCTGCAAATTAGCTTCTTCCCACGTTTTCTAAATCTGCTCAGAATGCTTTTAG
>JAQLOL010000013.1:6777901-6788590 GCA_029783665.1 Naso thynnoides
CTGTACAATAATATTAATATTTCAATAATATATAATATATTAATATTTAATATTGTTATATATATATATTTTTACTGTACTATGAATATGGACTTATGTCTGCAATAAAGTTAATAATAATAATAATAATACACTGAAAATTATTAACTAAAGCATATCATGGCAGTTGAGTCCTACCTGTGTGTATGTGTCGTTTATACCGTAATCCACCAGTACCATGATGAGGATGGCAATCGGTACGCCAAAATCCCCAATAACCCTGCGAAACTGAACCAAACAACATGCGAGTTTAAACTGAGCTGGCAGCTTCATATACCTCTAATACATCCAATAATAATCAAAATGTTTTGACTATTGTGACTGTCTGTTGTAGCTCCTCACCCTTCCAGGGAAGAACGCGCTGTTCTTAAACTTGCGCAGGTAGAAAGCGATGAAAAATGTTCCTGCCATGAGAACCAGAGACAGAAGCGCCGTGTTGGGCTCGCCTTTAGCCGTCACCGTCACAGCCTGGGTGCTGTTGCTCAAAATGAGCGTGATATTTTCTGTCGAGGTGTTGCCCTCCGAGCTGTTGCCGATGGAGCAGCGTTTCAGCGGGTGCTCCTTGAAAATCTGCCCGACAACACAGAAAGCTCAAGTCAATGCCTGATATTTCACTGCAGAATATACACACAAATATTTAAGCACGTGTTTTATTTTGTATTTTTCTAGGGGCAAAATCGCACTTGAAGGAAAAACAGTTTATCCTGTTGACAAATGCCTTTCAAATCAAAAGCATAAAACTCTAAAAATAGCAAACGTCCAAAATCATAAGCCTGGATAAACGTTAAACTCTTAATCGAATTAACTTTCAAGGCCAATCAATCCCAGAAGATTTCAGGTGCACTTGTTAGAAAAACACACTCACGACCACGAGGTTTGAACGCCGTCCAAAGATTAATCTGTTCAGTTTAGTGTCAGAGACGTGGAACCCCAGCGTGCCAGTAAAAACTTAAAGTTTAATTGTATTCAGCGGTTGTTATTTCTAGTCTCAGACGTACCCTAATGAGCTTGATGAAGGTCTCGCAGATGAAGATGAGGGAAATGAGGAAGGAGAAGATCTCCTGGGTGAAGCGGGAGACGAAGCGAACCAGGAAGCTTCCCTCGAAGGCAACCATGACGACCACGATGATGATGAGCCAAAACCCAATCCAGACGCGGCCCGTCAGGTACTCCATGTTGTTGGCTTTGCAGAACTGTGAGCACACAGAGCAGAAAACTCGATCAATCCATTTGAAAAGAGAACCTGCTGTCTAAAACAGCTTCTGACTGTGAGAGACATAATTGCAAAATGCTCTGCTGAAGTTAGAAAAGGTCTGATTATTTCTCAAAAGATTTCTGTATTTTTTGTTTTGTTTACTGGTTTGAAGCAGCTGGAAATGGGTGACATCACATAAATCAGGATTTAGCTACTTAAGAATCATAAGCTAGTTAGTTCTGACAGTCGTGGGGTTGTTTGCCAGTGTTGCTGCGTCACTGTCAGTCAAATATGATCAAAGCACATCTGTATTTTTAAGTGTTTTAGGATTAGGGTCTTAAGGAACAGCTACTCCCACTCCTATGTTTTTATGTTAAATATAAGACAATAGTTTAGGAGTGGGTTAGTTTAGCTTAGCATTAAGACTGAAATAGAAGGGCCCCAGGGTGCTGGCTTGGATCCACTATCTAATAAAAACAACAAGTTATGGTTTTCAGGGGGATTAAGTGCTAGACCACTTCTTGGCCGAGCTCAGTCACTTGCTAAATTCTCTGCTGGTTTCTTGGCAACTTCACTAAGATGACAAGACTCTGGAAAGTTAACGCTAATGGCCAAGAAATGTCTGTAAAAGCCAAGCTTATCATTCTCAGTGTCTGTCGGGACTAAAGTTTGTGTATATTAGAGGTGATAGTAGAGGATTTAAAGCTGTTTCACACCTAGTGCAAATCTCTGCGAATTTCACACGAAAATTTTATAAAAATTTCATGTTATAAAAGAAGCTTGCACATCAGGGCAGAACTTTCGTGCGGCAAGAAAAAAATCTGTAACCACTTGGAATTCTGTGGAATTTCGTCTGTGAAACTACACTTGACCAGTGAAATAGTTTGTTGTGTTTGCTGTTTTCCAAACACCTCTGATCATGTAAATACCATTACATTTATGTGTCAGTAAATATGTGGTGTACTCCAACCATAAACACATAAGTAAACATGCGTAGTCGCTAAATGAGATGTGTCCAGCTCTCCATTCGAAAACAAGGAATTATGCTGCTGGATTATGCAGTTATCAGAGTTATATTGCATAGATTTATTTCAATGGATGAAATCCCAATATTCATCCGAGGGCAGAAGGGCAGTTATGTGCTTTCCATCTGCGCTCCGCTGCGTAATTACGCAAACCTCTTCCAATGTATTGTTCATTCCTCATTTATTCCTGGACAAAGGAGTCACCTCCACCTGCTGCATGACACTCATTTCCCTGGTATAGAAATCATTTACAGTGGTTGGGGGCTGTTCCCCAGAGGTGACACGCTGGTGCAGTATCTGCTACTCTCAGGATCCATTTTCTCTTGGTTAATAAACTGTCACTTCTTCTTTGTTTGATGCAAAATTGGAACACAAAACTGCATAAGTTTCGCACCGGACTCAGTGTGCATGATGTACACGTGGAAAATTTCTGCATGAAGATTCTGCAAATTCATGCTGCAATTTTGTACAGCATCAGAATGAGACTGCTGTTAGTCACCTTTAGAGAAAACCCTGTTTCCTTCTTTAATGCTAAGCTAAGCAAATCAGATACTAACTGTACGTTCATATTTATTATACTGACATTTGAATGGTATCCATCTTCTCATCCAACTCTCATTAAGTCTATTTCCAAAAATGATCACCTCAAAAATTAACTTAGCTACTAATATAGTCATTAATATTTATAGCTTGTCACAGAGAAATGAAACAGTGGGATGCTGTGTTTCCCAGAGACTTATCATGACTTTTTATTGAGCTGATTTACCATTTATCATGACTTACACTGAAAAAAGCTTCTTCAAAGACCAGCAGGGGTCCGGAAAAGCCCACGACGAGCAGCGGCTGCGCTCCAAGCAAACAGAAGATGACACCCTGCACTGCTGTCGACACAATCAGCTCAGAAACACCAATCAGACCTTCCGTCTTCTCACCTGGCAACAGACAGACACAACAAATTAACACCATAGTTTACACGGCGAGGCTTAAAGGTTTGTAAATAGATCATTGAACCACTGACATGTGAAAGGGATTTGACATACGAGACGATAAACTGAACCCACAGTAACTCGACTCTAGCTTTCCCACGTGCAACTCACCCAGCAGGCCTCCGAATGTTATGGCTGGAGACAGAGCGGCAAAGTAGATAAAGATAACAGCAGCCATGCACTGACTGTTCAGGGCGTCCTTGAAGTCACTGACGTACTTTGGGTAACGGCGCTGCACGTCTCGTATCAGCCCACCGAAGGGGCGCCCGGTGCGCTCCAACGGGTCATCAGACTTTTTTGAAGGTGTGAGGAGGGCCTCTGTGTGACAGGAGAGCGCAGGTTATTAATTATAATGACAGCAAGTCATGTAGCAGCGACTGAAACATCCTTTGATAAGACGACAGGTTTGATAAAGATAAGAAGTTCACCTTTTTCCTCCAGGCTTTTCGGCTCCTTGGCCATCAGTTTGACCTCCTGCTCCTCCCTCTTGCGCAGCATCTCCCTCTGAAAACGAGCAACGGAGCGCAACAGCTCATCGCCTCCCATCTCTGAAGGCGGCAGCACGATGCTGCAGTCCAGGAAGCTGTTGATAGCATTCAACAGGTCCTGCCTGTCGTCTGCCAGGTAGGCTGCCTCGTGGAATTGCTGGATGGAGATTCGGATATAACAAATTTATCCAACAAAATAAGCAATGATGAGGACTGACTCTATGTTTCTCCTCTAAACTGTTGCTCTTAATCTCCCGTTTGCAGGTCAGACTTAGCTTTCCATTCTGACCATTAATCGGCCAATGAAGGAACACTTGAATACAAAAATATGGCTCCTTCATGTTTCCTGGGAATGCTTTGTGATAAGGCCTTAATGCAAAAATGTACAGAAACAAATGGGAGGTTTGAGGATTTGTAACCTTGAGTTTGTTGTGTGATTATTTTTATTGTTAAATCAAACATACTGGCAAGAGACATATTAAGTATCAACCTCGGTCAGTTTTGTCATTTAAGTTGCTAATTATATGGCATCATAAAAGATGATTTCAATAAAAACAACGACAACAAATAAAAGCAACTTACAAAGAAGACATTCAAAAAATCTTGCTGTGGTTTTACACAGTGACAGATGTGCACTAAGTTTATGCAAATATTTTGCTCACCTTGTCAGACATAAGCGTGGAGATGGAGCGTCCTATTTGGTGATAGTCCATGCTGGTGGTCGGGGGTCCCAGCAGAACGAAGAGGAACCTGACCGGCACAGGGACCTCAAGGACGGACTCCAGCTCCACGGCCTCTTGCAGTCTCACAAACGCCATGGTGGGCTGCTCCAAAAAGTCCACGCTGCCTGGAAAATGGACAAAACAGTCAACATAGGGACAAAACTACACACGATAAAAAAATGAAGAATTTTAAGCTACGTGAGTGTTGTCTTCAACTCACCCACAAGGACAACAGTGGCCTCAGCATTTTCAGGGATCTTCTCTAGCAGCTTCAGCTCATGTTTGGATCTGGATCGATGCATACCGGGCAACAAAGTCGGCTCCTTCTGCTGCAGGAAGACAACAACACAAGAGGTAAAATCATTAGACTATGGAAAGCTACAAAATGGAAATATTTTGAAAAAACACTTGAGCACTGCACTCACCTGCACCTCGTTCTTCTCCACTTCGATGCGTGTGTCGGTGTCCCCCGTGGTGTGGACGGCGCCCATGAGTGGGTCGGTCACCGATGGTTCTGGCTGATTGGCGTGATTGGCACAGTGGTGGTGTGCGATCAGACTGCCCAGGCTGGCAGCAGAGATGTTCCTGGGGAAAGGGCTACTGTGGTCCTTCTCATCGCTTGGGTGACTAGGGGAGGCAGGGAGAGGCAGAGTAAGGTTGAGCAGGAGGAAGAGGGGAAGTGACCAGGCATGAAGCCACCTAGCAGCAGGAAGTGTGCAGCAGTGAGAGCAAAGATGGGTTAATTTCTGCTTGTCCTTAAACTCAGAGAAAGACAGAAAGAAAATATTTTCCCCTTACCATTAGGAGTATTAACTAGCATTAGCTTTGAAAGTCATGGTGCAGTCTTTTGTCAACATTTACACGGTAGATTAAGAAGATTTAGAGCAAGGGAAAAAAGGAGGCAAAAACGCCACAGAACAATCTGAAAAAAGGTAACTGTAATGATTTCTTCAACCAAACACATCCATTAGCCTGTTTTTCCCTTCAATTCATTTTTTCTTGTGACCTCTTCTCACAGGTTAAACCCTTATTGTTTTTTCTTTTTCTGGATGCTTTAACAGAGAGAAACATCCAAGCTTAGGCCGAAGAAGAGGACAAAGCCACTGATTTTTGTTTTTGGTTGTTTTTTCACATTTTTAAAGCAAGTCCCAAGCCTCTTCAGTGGTTTCTGCAAAGCTATTTTGTTGTGAAAGTCTAAAAAATGTTTTATAAATGAAGAAACTTCACACGACTTTATATCAGCTTGGGGTGGAAAGAAAAAGACGAAATTTTCATTTTTGGCTGAACTGCTCCTTTAAGTGGTTCGGTTTTGAGAAACACCAGAGCTAAGCTGAACATTGCCGGATGATGCACAGAGAATCACAAATCTTGTGATTGCTTACACTTGTCCGGACTCACACGTTGGTAACGAGTAATATACAGCATATCAGTAAATAATTAATTAAGTTATTAATTGGTACCATTAATCTTCCATGTAAAATAAATAAAAACATACAAGATTCATGCTTGTCAGCCTGAAGCTGGAAATCACCTGTGTTTCAGCAGCAGAGCTCTCAGGACGTTGGCTCGGTCCTCAGCTTTGATCTGGTCAGAGATGATCATCTGCTCCACCACCTGGTGGGCGATGCCAGGCAGCGTCTTCTGGTCCAGGTCCAGCAGCACCGCACCTGTGGACACACACTTATTTCAGCACTGCGTGAACTGCGTCAATGACTTTTAGGTCATGTAATCAGTTGATCTGTATTTCTTACCGTGTGAGATGGTCTTCCGGAGTTCAAGCAAACTGCGGAAAGACAGCGAGGCCACGTGCGGTTTCCCCCAGCGGTCGGTCTCCTCCTCCACGTCCTCCTCAAACTTGATCCAACGAGCCGTCTCTTTCCACTGCATCTCCTGGTTCTTGTCCACAGTCAGCTCGTTCAGCTCCACAAACACCTGGAGGCAAACGCAGAGAGGAGCACATGCAGGTGTAAGCCCGATTCAGTTTGTAAGATACACACAAAAATGCACCTACAGCATGTATTTGGCCAAATGATACACTCAAACATTTTAAATTTTGCATGTCAAAAATAGAAAACAGACTCCATGCTCACTGGGATATGAAGTTATTGATTTAAATCCACTCAACACACAAAAGAGGAATCTTGCTCATGTTAATACCCCAAAATGTTTGGCATAAAAACAGTCAAAAATAAAAAAATGTAATTTAGAAACTTAATGCTTTAAAGTCAGAGGAGAGACCACAATCAGCAGTGCATCTCTCACCATCAAGTATCAGTCCACAGGTTATTAATCGAACACCATGCTGGTCAGTCACTGAGAAATTAAGACCAAAAGCACTCTCCCTAATTTATCGTTTTGTGCTAAAATACACCTGATGCATGCCTGTGAAATCACGCTCACACGGGTCAAACCTGACTGGCTGGTCACCCAGTCTCACCTTCTGGTACCGAGCCACTGGACCAGAGTCCACGTCCAGCATGACGCATTCAGGCCGCGAGGCGGAGCGGTACAACACCACCGGTAACGGCTGGAGGAGCGAGACGGCGCAGGAAAGGACTCAAACACTGATACAAGCCGCAGTGGCACAAAGGACGGGACTCTCACTTTGACACACATACCCACAGGTAACTCTCCCTCACCGCACACACCTGACAGGGACCTGTTGTTTACTCGAGCTGCTGGAGGCTCAGAGCTGTGTGTGTGAGAATGTGTGTGTGTTAATAAAACATAGCTCTCCCTCTCTCAGGAGCCGCCAGTGTCTGGTTACCTCAGCTCCTCTCCCCCGGCTTTTTTCCTTTCCGTGTGTGAAAGGAAAGAACTCATTCATTCATTTTTAATTGTCTCCTTCCCTCCCTGACTCATCCACAAAAGAGACCGGGCGGCGCTACGTTTGAGAAAGGGAGAGACAGAAAAACATCTCCGTGAATTTGCTACGGTTTATGGTCATTTTGGAGGAAAATTAAGCCTGGAGCACAAAATAAAGGTTTAAACATTGAACTGGAAAGTTTTTTTAACTGCTACTTAACTTAAAAAAACCAAACAAATCAAAAACAGAGTTTTTATTCATGTAACTGCAGCAAATACAGACTGGTTGCATCTCTCTAAACAAACTTTTCTGAGGTAAGAAATCATGGGCAGAATCAGTAAAACATTAAATGAACAGTCTGAATATAAGTAAAGACTTATGTCTGTCTAAAGGACGTCAGGTTTGGATTTTGGGTTTTTGATAGTGCTGAAAATGAAAGTTGATTAGTAGATTTGACTAAAACAATGAGCAAAGGTGAATTGATCATTTCTGAGGGTTTTCAACTGTTGGTTGATCGACAAAAGCAACTTAATGGTGTCAGGTAGACCACAGGGAAAATTGTGATAAGAATTCTTTGCAACATGGATAAGTCAAATATTTAAACAATCATGATTTGCAGCCCTAAATTCCATGTTTTGTTCCTCAAGGAAAGATTTCTTTAAATCCTGCAAAATGGCTGTTGTTGATTTTATTGGTGAAAAAAAGAGCGCTTGTAAAGTAACTTCCTGATTGTATAATTTATCCAAGGCAGAGAAATTTTGAGAAAATATATGAAAATAGTTTTTTTTCTTTGTTTTTTTTTTTTTTTTAAATCAATAACAATATATTCACATGGTGTGTCTTCCATGTTACCGAAACCAAAAGATTCTACCCCAGTCCTTTGTATCTATTGTGAATCTAAAAATCCTCACACCCAAAGGACGGATGACAGGCTGTAACGGCTCACCTCATGTGGGGTTCGGTCCTGCTTGCGGCTGCGAGTGGTCGGCTCTTTGTGGTCCTTGCCGGTGTGCACCACTTGTCCCTTGGTGCTCTTTCTGACCAGGTGTCTCCGCACGCCGGGAACATCCTCAAAACGATGACCTTGTGGAGAAGAAGAAGAAGGGTAAGAGTACTGAATACTGGTTAGATGACAGCTTAAGCAACTAGAAAACAGTTCACTTTAAACGCAAAAAAAAAAAAGAAAAAAAAAAAACTCAATAAACATGACATAAACGTGATATAAATGAAACTACAATCCCAGCACAGTAGAAACTGTACATTTGTCTTATTTTGTGCCTCTGCAGCCTCTCAGCATGCACACGTTGACCTTGCACCCCGAGTTCAAATCTCAGCCCACAAAGTCACAGAGGGCCAGAGCACTTTGCTTTTGTTTCTGTGGCCTCTCAGCAGGGAGTCGAGTTACTCCGGCTGGCAGCACTACAGGCATTGAAAAGGATGTGGGGAGAAACAACGGAGGGCACAGATATGAAACCACATTCACAGGAAGAATGAAGTTCAAAGATCAATGGATTTTCATCTGGAATTCTCTTTCCACAAGCACACTTGCGTTAAAAATAATAGAAAGTCTTACAGGAGTCCCTTCAAGTAGAGCATGTCTTACCTTTATCAGAGCTTGTATATCCAATGAAATAAACAGTGAAGCTTTTATGACTCTTCATCAATGTTTCGACTCATCTAAAAACCAGGTACTTAATGCAAGAGCAAAAATGATAATAAATCTGACATTTTAAGCTGTTATCCTGCTCATTCTAGCCTTGCTGTGAGGGTCCTTTGTCACGTCGCTCCATGATGTCTGAGTAAAGTTTTGGGGCAGACCCTGGAGTGAAATGAGGCCTGACTGGCATGCAGCTCTTGAAAGAAGAGGAGGATTTGCGGTGGGCGTCGGGTTTTGTGTTGGCACGGCGGCCTGTCTACGTGCTCCCTTGCTGCTTGAACCACAGCGTGCGACATGTGCAAGTTTTGACAAATTTGGAAAAAGTTGACATTCCTTGACCGGCGCCTGACCCTGCGGGGGCTGAAACCATCAGAATGCATCAGTGAGCGGAGGTGTTAATTTGCACAGGTCGGACAAAAGGGGAGGGACGAAATCTAATAATTCCTATTGTTGAGCAGCGGCCAGAGATTGAGACACTTTCCCAGGATGATTTACGGTGGCGGGAAGCAGATAAAAGAGGACAGAGAGTAGTTGGTGATGAGCCCGTTGGAGGCTCGACTCTCTGTCACTAAGCCCCATAATGACTGAATACCTGGACAAAATCAAGCCCCTACCTCCATCCACAGCCTCTTTAATTTGCCTTCGACTCCACTTAACTTTTCCCCTTGTTTCACTCCACTAATGATGAAAGGTTGTGAACTGAGGCCCAGGTTTCACAATCAGCCACCATGTTGGCTCCGGCCTGAGTCCAGGGGCCTCAGCTGACAGCGGGAACGGCTAATTTAATAATGTGGGCTTGTCTGCCACACTCTCTGATAAGCTGCTGCTCTCTGCTGAGGGGTCGGCCCCCTGACGTAAATCTCCCCGGCCCTGAACACGACCCCACGCTGGGTCGGGGGCGGGGAATGTCACCAGGCAGCGGGGAGCTGACGGTAATGTAGAAGGAACATCAGGGCAAAGTGGCCCTGCACCCCCAGCCCGTCCTCTTCCTGATGTTTCTCAAGGAATTTGAGCATCAATTAATCCAAGATTTCAGACTACTGCTGTCTAATCACACAAAAACTACTCAGAGGTGATTAAACTCTAAAAACTGAGAGGCTGAAAATCCAAAATATACACACAAACCACCATCAGAGCACCACACACGCCGGAGAAAAATATGGGAAAACAGATCAGAAAAACCACTGCAACATTTTTGGACTCATCAAAAACCACAAATATTTCAGGAAAAACGAATCATAGAAAAAATGGCAAATATCTTCTGAAATGTTTTCCACTGCGATGAAAGAGCAATCACTTATGAATGGTTACAGATTCATCTGCCAACAGAGGATTAACCACTTAAAATCATCAAAGAGATTCATGAGCTGGACACTAAGTCATCAATATTTTAGGATGGGTAAAGTGGACGATATATTTGTTTAAATATTATTGACAAAACAATATCTTTTAAAGCTTAAACGTGCAAATATTGATTTTTTTGCCACTTTGGGGCAACAGACACAAGCTGTAAACTCTAGGCTGACATATTACCATTTTAAAAAGTTAATAGTGATGAGAACAAGTTAGCCAACAGCTGCATTTTTACACATCCAGCAAACATGGAGCAACATTATCAGTCATTTTGTGCTGTCTTTGAATCATCTCATGAATGTATTTTGTAGATTCAGTGATTTTTTTTAAGCCCTGTTTTGGGTCTCCAGCAATTCCTGAGGTAAATATCTCACTTTTTAGCAGCTGAACCGACACTATTCTTTATCAGCTAATGGAT
>JAQLOL010000013.1:6788690-6808945 GCA_029783665.1 Naso thynnoides
ATTCTTTATCAGCTAATGGCTAACTATGTCCGTCTGCTGTTTGGTGGTGGGCAGGTGATGTAAAATGTTGTTTTTTAAGAACTTTTCTGGCTCAAATCATCACTGATAAGGACGGTGAGATTAAACCAAAAACCTCAAAACCTGATTCAATTTGCAGGCTGTGAAACCAAAACCAGCTAAAAGATGCTAAAATTTTTGTAGAGCGGAAGGGAACTGGAGGTTCTGGCTTCATCACAGCACACAAATAAGTGAGCATTCCACTTTGACTCATAAATATTGATTACAACCTATTTAAAAAGAAAAAAAGCACAAGTGTATCTCAAAAGAAAATATCCAAGTAAACACAGATGCAGTGTAACAGGGCAGCTTCAGGGGTTTCCAAAAAATCATCTGCTTGTGGTTTTTTTGCCCACAAACCTACAAGCAAGTGAAACATAAAATCTTGGAAAAATGAGAATTCATCCACACTCACTCTTGATGCCATCCAGGTCGGCGGAGGCCAGCGTCTGAGCCTCGCTCTCGTCAGTGGGGATGCGCTCGTACTTGGCCTGCTCAGCTCCCGTCATGTTGCCCGTGCGCCGGCGCTCTTGCAGGTCGTAGCTGCGGCTGGCAGAGGAGACCCGGGCCAGTGGTATGCGTTTAGGTGGTGATGTCTTGGGAGCAGGGCTGGAGGTGTCGGGTGAGGATGGCTTACTGGATAAAAGCAGAAAGATGTAGTTTAGAAATTGACAAGTAATATTTTCACCAAGTAACATTTTAAATGTGGAGCTGGAAAACAAAAAGACACAAAGAGAGACTTTTTTTAACCAACTTGTTGCCAAAGAACAACAAACATTTCTCCTCTACTGCACTCTGTTCATATTCAATTTGTTTTTTCCCCAAAACTTGATTGTTACAGGCATCATCTCTACCCTCTGGTTGCACTTATACCTCTTTAATGCTACTCCAAAACAATCCAAATGCTAAAATTAAAATGCACAACAAACACTGCTAGAAAAGATGGACTGCCAGTAGAAACCCTTCAAAGCAAAATGAACACAGTAAACTCACCGTCCTTTAAGTGTCACTGCTGTAAAACTAAATTATTTTCCCCTTTTAGTAGGATTTTTTAGAAAACAAATCTTGTGCCGTTGCTCTCCAGACTGAAAACAAGCAAAAGCTGTATACGCAGCTTTATCCCAGCTCAGATTTGACCCTCATGAAATGAAACAATAAATGTCATAGGCGGAGCCTGGTGCTGCTGAGGTGTGTTGAGTCGTCTATGGAGACAGGTGATATATGGGTCTCTGGGAAGCAGATTACTCGGGTCCATCAGATCAGACCCAGCAGGCCCACTGGATGCCTGAGACATGGTAACGTACAGTGTGCACCTCACTGGCCAATCAAACACTTGCTTAAGCGGCCTCACCCCATCAGAATGTCAGTGAGAACATTTTAGCAACATGGCAAAAACACGCATTATACAATCACCACAGCAGGTGAAGCATAATTATAAACCAGAGTCTCTCAGGCTCTTTTTCTGTTTGTTTCTGTGTTTTAAAAAGAGACTTGACTCACTCTGAAGAAGATGCATCCTCAGTATCTGCTCCTTCTCCAGACTGAGGCACGATATTGATCGGCCGAGTGGCGTGAGGACTCTCTTTGTCATGTTTGGCGGCATGGTCTTCATCTGAGACAAAGAACTGTGGAGGCAATACAGAGCTTGAGGGTGATACAGGTGTCAACAGTCAAATAAACCACAAATTCAAACTAGCAACATCAGATTTTAGATTATAAAAGTGGATAAAAAAAACGTACAACAGCCCTCTGATGATATAAATTTTTTAAATAAACTGTATAAATAAAAGATAATTAACTGAAAGAAATAGAAAGTGTGATTTCTCAATTTCATACATTTTTTTCTTCCGCAGCAGCGGACAGTAATTAGCGATACTATGATCGGGTCAAATCGGGTCAAATCCAGTCTTGTTTTGTGAAGCATAACATCAACCAAACATGAAACCCACTGATGAATGATTGATTCTACACTGAAATATTTATAGAGGAAAATATGGTAACGTTTCAACAGTAAGTGAGCAGGTTGGATATCAAAGCATTTATCGCTGAACGCTCACTCACCCTCATCTTAATGCAAATCATACAGGACGTTATCAGTCACTCTTTCGCCTGCATCAGCAGGTATTCGAACTGAACAATATGAGAAACTAAAGAATAAAAATGAGAAAGACTACAACTTGACCAGCACACCACGGGGCAAATATTATCTGCTATTGCAGGAGATTCACATCAGCGATAGTAATACATTTGTTATGGTGTGCTCTTCAAGTAAAAATGCCAAACATCAGATGGTGTTTGCTTGTCAAAATGTGAGAATTAGCAAATTTATGTTGTTTTAAAATGGAACTGAATAGATTTTTGGAGGTTTAAGCATGAATGTGTATAGAGAAACTGGATATAGTGGAGCCGCTCTGCCTTACTTCCAAACTGGTGTAGCGGCCACTTGTGGTACTGCAGCCAAACTACTACTGCAGCCCAAAAAGTATTTTCCCCGTGCATTGCCATTGAAAAAGAGATGTCTGTAAAAGTGCTGACAGGTCACCTTAAACTGAAAACAAGCTCAATTATGACTCTCACTATCTCAAATTTTTAGTTCACATTTTTAGTTCACAGAGCTTTCGTATTTGTAAAAAACGCAATATTTTTATTTTACCTCCCAAATAGTGTCAAAATTCTAAAACTCTATCAGTGCTTTTCTCTTTATAAATTCACTTGAAGATGATAATGAAGTCTCACGATTACCTCCACATCTTTGACTTTTTCTGACTCAGCAGGAGCAGAAGTTGAATCTGTTGCCTCCTCGTCTTCCTCCTCGTCCTCATCCTCTCCCTCCTCTATGGGGGCGCCACTGGGAACATGGCTGCTTTTGTGATCTTTGTCCTTTCTCCTTTTCTTGTTGCTCTTCTTCCTGCGTCCCTCGGGGTGCAGTTTGGACAGAGGTTGGTGGATGTGGTGAGAGGAGTGACGGTGGTCTGAGGAGAAGATGCATGTTTTCAATGGATTCTTAACATTTGTCACAGCTGATAAACTCCAAGGCTTTGCTGAATGTGAAAACGCATCGAAAAACAAGAGGACCACTGTGCGCTTACATTCAATGTCCTCCTCGTGGTAGTTATGGTGCTGCTCGTCAGGTACTGCAGCAGCAGGGCTGAGGATCTGCTGGAAGCGCTGGACGCCCAGAGCTTTGTTCAGGTCCCCATCATCCTCCTCTACAGGGCGAGGAGTCCCGTGTAGTGACGAGGCGGCAGGAGCCTCTGGCTGCAACACAAGCAACAAATGAAGAAATACATCAAAGGGGGCAATCATTTAAAATAAGGAAGAAAAATGTGTCATATGATCTGAATTTTTGTGTCCAGTATTAATAGGTTAATCAACAAGACATCAATGAAAATAAATGGATTTAATAGCAAAAATAATAAGTTCTTCAGATAATTCTAAAACTTAAATTCAGCAACACCCAAAAAAAAAAAAAAAGGGAATTCTGGTTCTTTTCACAATAAAATTTTGCTTCAGTCACTGTTTTTTCATTTCAGCAGTTTAGCTTTCAAAATTTATTTTTCCAAAGCTTGTTTTCACCATTCATGTTAAATATATGTGTTCAAATTCCATACACATTAACAGAAAACAGTGTGTAATTGAATTGCAGTCAAGTTACAGGAAACAGACCAAACTGTTTTAAACAGAAATGATGCAAATTCTGCACCACGCAAAGGCAAAAATAAAACAGTCAAAAGCCTCTGCCACGAAACCACAGGACAAGTTTTTTTCCTTAAACCATAAAATGGACTAGTGTGTTTTGTCAACTAGTGTGTGACCTGGAGCCATTTCCAATTAGTCACTGTTTTACAGCTGTAATTAACTCCTACTCTTTCTTTGTGCAATGCACTGTGGGAGAAAATGATCAATCAACAGCACACTCAAAATTTAAGGGTTTAATAGTTTGCAAAGACTGTTTTGGGGAAACTTTTTTGATTGGTTTCCAGTTTGACTGCACTTCATTTCCAAACCCGCTCAGGGCGAGTCTGTACTGTAGATTTGGGACATTTTCACTAAAGCAAACACTAGAGGGAGTTCTGCTTCTGCAAAATACACCACGACCAGGATATCATATGACGAGCCCTCTCATGCATGCCTTCATGAAAATAAGCTTCAAATTGGAAACAATAGCCATGTGCATTGATCAGTTACTCTCCTCCACGCTGTGGTGTGACAGGGATCATGTGGGTGATAAGAGATCTGTTTTCTTGCAGCAGGCTGCTGTGCCCTGCTGCGCCCTGCTCTGCCGGAGGGATGTTGTGATAAGGATTAGCTGGAGCGACCCAGCAAGTGGATCTAGTCTGGCTAACGGGATGGTGCTGCGGCCACCTCACGGAGGAGAAAATGATGCCATGGCGACCGCACAGAGGCCTCAGATCCTGCCGCGAACCCTTTCTGGGGCAAAGCTGAGGGGCCACACGTTATCTGATGCTCCCACAAATGTTTCTCAGGACACCCAACATGTCAATCACATATTAAGTTTTCTCCTGTGCTGCAGGGAGTAACAGAAAGCATGTGATGATCTGCAGCCTGCAGCTCCTGCTTAGTTTTGTATTTCACACTTTTTTTCAGTCTACACACAGCACACAGCTGCAAGAAACACAAAAAATGCATTACAATTTATTCAAATATCCACCAACATTATTATGCACATATCTAACTCTGGAGTTGGTGTATCCTGCAAGTCTTGTTAGTTCGCCTGCCTGTCTGTCAGTAAGTCTTCCTGCCTCATTATCAAGCCAGTCAGTCATCTCACATCCTCAAAATTCTCTCTGCCAAGCCTCCTCCTGGATTTCTTCTCCACACCTCAGCCCCCAGAAAACCCAGTCAGCAACCTTCTCATCATTCTTACTGGAGTTAATAATAAATTGTTGTTTCCAGCTTATCCTGTCAGTCTACAATCTGCAATTGGTTTTCAGCCTCAAACACCAACTGTGTATATGAAATAGTTCAAACTAGCTCAACCAGCTGCAACAGATGCTGGTTACACACTGATGCGGCTGTATTAACAAACCCACAAAGCAAAGGAGAATTAGTACTTTTAATGCTGTAAGTATATTTTGCTGGTAATATTCTTGCACTTCAGGGAAATTTTGAATGCTGAACTTGTAACGGTTGCAATCAGTGCAATTTTACAGTGTAGTATTGGTAGCGCTACTTATGTTTAGGTATATTTTTTAAACACTGCAAATTTTTACTTTCAAAAAGTGTGATTGACTGCACTGAGAACCAAAAAGAACCCAACGAAACAACATATTGTTAAATAAAACCAACCTTTTCAATAATTTTAAATCAGTGCATCACATGAGAACAGGAAACTAGAGAGTTCATCCTCAAGTTATCACGCATATCGCTCGACAGATGTTCATGAATAAACCCATCTCCAAGGAAAGTGTGGAGAACTGATTCCCATGACCCACATAATTGTGCATTTTTACTCTGACCTGTTTTGCATGCCACACACTGTCGACAGAAGCAGAAAACCCTGCATTGAACTGTGGACAAGCTGAAACTTTTGAGGAGAGACGGGTCAGTATGTTAGGCACACATTCAATATTTACCCAGGGTTCAAAACCTCATATAGCTTATAGCAAATAGCTTTCCCTGACAGATCAAAAAAAGGAGCTGGCAAACAACGCGTTTACCTCTGTGACCTCAAGAATAAACTGGGAAAAATTTTAAAGGAAAAAAAATGTGGGGAAGTTAAGTAGCAGAGCCGAATTATTTCATTTTTCAAATTAAAAAAAAGGCATAAATGGAAAAATTGCCTCTTAAAAACATGTTAAAAATTAAGCTAACATCATTTCTGCAATTATGTATCACACCACCTCCACGTCACTATCTCTTTACTCCCATATTTAATTAGACGACTGATCCAAAAGCCCTGGAGATCACGTATCCTATCCAGCTGTGTGCTGCTACACAATCCGGCAGTTTATTTACACAGAGCTCTCATTCATATCACGGTTTCACAGTGAATCCCTGGAGGTGGGAGAGATGTGTGAGGGATTCTCAACGAGGCGAGAGAAGTTTCCAAAACCGAAACCATGTGCAAAAACAACCCGAGGGGCGCCGAATAAAAACAGAACTGACCAGACAACGAAGAAAACTTACCTCACTCATGGCAACGTGAGCTTAAGGGCAATCAGTGTTTTTGGTGGCAACCAGTGTCGCTGCCCTCCACCATGACAACACTGCAGCTCTGACACTCAACACCTCTATTAAGAACTGTAGGTAGGATATCCTTTTTCCCCCTCGCTTATCAAAACCTCGTGATGCTCTAATCACAGCCCTATCGGCCGACCTGCCACCTTCACCAGTCTGCTCATTGCACCAGGCCAGAATAAACAAGACTCTTGTTCTCGCTTTGAGGACAAAAGCTGGTTGAAAGAACGAGCCGTGTTTGAACAGCTTCTAACAAAACCCGGCACTGACATTCATCTTCACATTTTAACTTTGCCACATGCAGCCTAAATATTGACTAAGGTGCTTTAAGTCAATGAGGCTTGAAGGGCAACGTAAATGCATAGGAACTAAACTTCTTAGGATTTTCAAAGGATGCATTTTTGATGGATAATATTGACAGAGGAAATGTTAAGTAACAGGTTGGAATGAATTGTGATAAAGGTGTGGTTTAGAATGATTAAACCAACACTATTTTACACATGAAAAATGACTGACAAAACATATTATTGTTAATCATTTGAACTATTAAACAAGCACACAAAATTTAGCAGTTCATTAACCACATTATAATAAATTAGTGTTGAACTTCTTTTGAAAAATTCCATCATCTTTGTTCTGTTGGATATCAGCCTGAAAGTTGAGTTGCATTAGTGCAGTGAGGTGTTATTATCTCTCAGTAAGAGCATTCTCATTATTTCTGATAACAACAACGCAAAATCTTGTATAAGCAATTGGTAAAATCCAAACAGTAGAAAAGAAGTATAATTTATGTTAACTTTTGGGAATTAGCAGGGTTGAAAGCTTATCTATAGCACTTATCCAAAGAAAGCAAACATTGAAAAAACAATTTAGTGTGTACAGTGTACTCAAAATTTTAAACCTTTTGACCTGCAGCATTCCCTTGGCAAAGAGAACACTACATGACATAAAAGATTGTGCTGAAAATGACAAAGAAAACGCAATTAGCATTTTCTTTTTGCTCCTTTGGCCTTAATAGATTATAATTAAACATCAAACAAGCCAGGCTGTAGCTCTGTAAGGTTGCACTCGGAGAGAGCAATGGATGGAGCTAAAACCTAATGTTAGAATGCTGAAATGCACTTACACTGCTAATACGACATTTTTTAGTATGCAAGTTTACCATGTAGTCTTGAGTATCATGCTTACTATCATGAAACTCAAACTGCAGCTGAGGTATTTGGTCATAAAACAGTGCTATATGGAAAGTTAAAGGATTACTAAAATCTGACTGCGCCAAGTTTCATATGCATACAATAGGTGTCGAGATACTGTAGCTTACACTATAGCTTAACGTTACCGGCAACAGATCGCAAAAGAATCAAAAGTAATGTAATGTTCTTTAAGCTTTGATGCATCAGAATAAAATTCTAAGTAGTTAAAGATTTAATGTGGTGAAGTAACAGAGCTCATAGAGTTTTAAAAGGTAGCGTGCATGTGCAGCAGCAGTGTTGTATAATGAGGTGGACACTCGACAGTGTGAGACGGCTGCAGAGGAGATTATCTGTGTTGTGAGGTAGGCTCAAATCCTCCACAGTCAGCACTTGGAGGGGAAGGGGGAGACGGGCCGCGGATGTCGGAGCGATCATGTCGTTCTGTGTGGCATATGAGTCACTCCATTTCAACATATCTTAACAGTAGTTTGCAAGGAGATCCGAGTGCACAAAATCTGACTTTCTGATTATTTTAAGAAAGCAATCCAGCTTTGTGAATCAGCAAACTGTGAATTTTGTGTTATGCAAGATGTTTTTCAAAGCCTTTTTACGTCATAAATCAAATGCATGTTTGCCCGGTCTCAAATCAAACACAACTGTATATGTCATACGGCACTGACATGTAATATAATTCATTGTGAATTTAATACAGACATCATGCAATCAGTCACAGAATGGAAAATATGTTTGTAATTCTTTGTTTTTTCCTTGTCTGGTAATACCTTTTGATTGCATTTGTAGTGGAAATTACATTTTTGGCGGGCAACAACTGTGTAATTTTACACAATACAAACAGGGTTTTCAGTAGCCAAACACTGAAAAATAATTTGCCTTAGATAGCAGTGTTACATCACAGTTTTATCAAAGCTGAAGATGTCCATCCGATAAACTGCTGCAGTGGCTACTAGTTGGACGTCACAGGAAGCGTAGAAGGTCAGAAAAGTAATAAAACACGATGACAGGTAGGAAGGGGTGTGAATTGTGCTAATCTGTCTATCTGAGGTTTGATGGCTCACTCCTAGACAGTGACAATCCCTGCGTTACTGATACGGTGGAACTATATATGTCAAAGTTCACTGTTACAATATATGAAAAGAAATGTGCTGGCAGCAAAGTTTAGGTGCATGGCTTGGTCATGATAGTTTCTCAGAAAGGAGGGATCACAAGGTGATAAACAAGTAAAAGTAGTTCAGTACGTTCAGAAATATATTGATACCGCTGTCATGTAAGTATGAAGCTACAGCTAGCATCGGTTAGCTTAGCTTCGCACTGAAACAGAGGAAACAGCCACTGCAGGCTAACTCTGTCCAAAAATAAAATCTGCCCACCAGCAAATCCAAACTCACTAATCAACAAGGATGTCACCAGAACTGACTTTGGTATGAAGTCGATGTCAAAAATGCTAAAAAAAAACCAAAAAACAAAAAAAAAACCCCAACCCTGACGGTACTGGTTTTATTTTTTACAGTATCACAGGTACGACAGATGCAGTTCTTTCAGACCTGACTTTGAGAACATAAGTGTTTGAGTCCACAGTTAAAGGCCTTTGGCAGAGGACGAACACCTACAAGTATGGAAAAACAACACTTGCAGCCACATCGTCCGGACTATTCAATCTGTCTTCTTTTATCAAGACATAATGCTAATGTTTTCAATAAATATTTCTTTTTCTTGAGATGTCTTTACACCTAATACTTTTCTTGCTTTATTATGGTGAACCAGTTTAATGCACAATATGTCATTTCTGCCACTAGCCATCTCTCAATAAAAACAATTAAAACATAAAACGTAGCCTAATGACATTGTGAAGTAGCGTGGAGCTACTGAATTCCTTAAACATTGTTAAACAGGATAGGAATAGTTGAGGAAATTCACACTATGGAAAGGTTAACTTTTTCCTTGAGACATGACACTAAAAAAGGTAACAAATATTGGGAGAAATGGAGATGTTATCTGAATCAGAGGTGATCCCTTTGCTGAATATTTGTTCTGTTTAGAGGATTCATTCATTGAAGTTTTATTTACGTTTGGCAACTTCTTCCTCAATCACTAGCCGTTGATACCTCCTGAGCTAGTGAACACACCGTCACATTTAATAAAATTACTTATTTCTCTGAGTTTGTACACTGTTTAAAAATTTGAGATGACCTAATCACACACCTCAACAAATTAAAACAATGATACTTTAGTTCTTAGCAAATTTCAGAAATGTTCCTTACTGTAAACGACTGAAATTCTGACGGTGCTTCCCTGTCAAGAAACTTTTCAAAATCCACCTGCTGCCAGGTGAGGGTCGATGATATGTAAATAGTGACACACTAGGACAACATTAGGTAGTAATTATTACCTTGGATTTCTAATGCCAGAGGGAAGTCAATGATCTGTGGACCAAGAAAAAAACGCATCTCAAAGCACAAGAACCAGACTGAACATTAACCAGCTGGTGAGTTCGTGCTGAGGTTAAACTTACCTAAAGAACCTACATATGGGCTTAGAAAAAGCCTGTTTGCTCTATTTAGGACACTGTGTCATGACATACTTGGATTGATAAGAAAACGATTAAATATAACACTGAAACAGAAACCAATCCATACCTTGGATCCACGTGTTAAGTCCTCTAAGCTCGAACTAAACACACTCACCTTAAATGTGTACAGAAAGTCCATCAAATTACACACAGGTGGGCAGCAGCAGCCTGAAACACAGCTCAATAGCTATATTTGCTTTTCCAACGTCAAAAGTAAAAGCAACGCCGGCTGAATTTCTGGCAAACAACCTGTTTCCCATTTCAGTCGGCCCTCGTCACATGACCTGGGCAGATCATTTGAGTAGGAAGAAGATGTTACTCACTGACTTTCACAACGTTGGCCCTTAAAAACTCATAGGATTATCTGACACACACACACACACAAACACCTTGTTCAGGAGATAATAATTAACTTGGTGGAGTTGGAGCCAATACAGCAACCAATAACTGCTCCGGCACTGTCATACAGCAAACATTTTTATCTTTACTGAGCTTCTAGGTCACCGGGCTCATTGCAGCCGAGTCATATTCCCAAATTTTTATGAGTTAACTGTCTTATGGCTATAAACAATAAAGACGGGCACATTCTGAACAGAACTTGATGGAACAACTTCAAAAGCAGTTCAAAGCTTTGTATCATATTCTGTAGAAAGGCTTGGCAATCTTTACAGCAGTTTATGTGATTTTTATCTTGATTAAGGAATATGTTTTGTGCAATATATATATATATATATATCAAAGGTCATCTGAAATCAAATCTCTGGGTGAAACTATGGACCATAGACTTTATTGGAAACCTCACACAGCTTACAGTATATAAAGATAAGAGTGATTACAGATGTTGTTCTTACGTGTGAAGGTGTGAGGCAACTTATATACAACTAACGTTAATACACAGTATCTCACACAATGTTAATCCACAGGTCAAAGATAATAAAACTGCAGAGTTTAGTTGACTTCAAAACATTGTTTTAGTTGTAAAGCTTGGAGTCATAAATGGATTACCTGGAAATTTACAGGAGTTGTTTGTGTAAAACTCTGGTGATGATGATGATGACAGATGACATTCATTTCTAAACTCAGTTTACACATTTACACAGGTACTACGTCAAGGCTGGTGTTTATTTGTGTGTGTGGTGTTTTATTCTCTAGCAACTAATTTCGAATTTTGTTTATATTGTGTTTATTCTTAAGAAAATAACCAAATAACAGGAAGAATCATATGAACTTAATGAGTGATGCTAATGTTCAATGTTTTTTTGTGTATTTAGATGCATGTAAATTCCCATTTATGTTACTGTTTTGGAAAGACAACAAATCTTTGGATTGAGAAATGGCTTTCATTTTTTATTTTTTTCACTAAAGCAGTTGATTTGGTGCTTTAGGTAAATATTTTACATATTTAAAATACTGTTTATTAAGTTTCATTATGAACATGATGACAAAAAAAATTGAATGATCTTAACATGAAATATTTATTTTGTGATCTTATGTGTGATTTTATGATAAACATGAATTAATCTGCAAACAGTCATACTTGAAAAAAAGGTGTTTAAAAATCTAAATAATCTTATATTTTTTAATATAAGTTTTAATTTTGAGTGTGTTTATACTGCGTGTGTGTCTGTTAGTGTATGTGTGGGTAGGTCAGAGGATATAGGGTTGTGTTTTGTTGATGTGGTTGAGATGTTCCTCCTTAAATTATCTGATTTTGTTTGACTACTCAATGACATAATATGTTCCTGACTTTGTGCTTTAATAAGATGGAAATCTGGGCCAAAAAATTCTAAGAAATAAATCATCCAAATAGCCAAATAAAATATAACAAGATCTAAAAAATCTATGGTCTCTCGGTCTCTGTGCTCATCTTAATAGATCAGTAGTATATTTGTCATATATCCACTTCCAACTCCTAAATACTCGGCATTCTACGTTCGTCTGAACTGGTGGGATTGAATTTCAAACTTGGACAGCACTTACGCTGTTTACGTTCAGCGAGGAAACCCCTTCTAGACCACATGTAGGTAGACTGTGAGCATTGCCACAGTTGTGCAACACTGGAAAAGGAAGCAGCTGATAAAAAAAAAATGCAAAGCTAAGAGAAAGCACGCATTTCCTTCACTGGTGTTGCAGTGAGGACCAAAAGCTGCTCTGCTGCTGTCGAAGAGCACCATGTATGTAAAGGGCAGTTTGAAAAACATTTGCTCCTTCAGACAGAAAACATCTCTCAACAGTGCGATAAAATTTAAAGTCTGTCAGAAGAACTGGCCCACTCTCACTGAGAGGAAAATATTTTCTGTTTTTGCTCCCACTGTGCTATACACTTTTTCCAGTCACCTACACGGTAAACCCACAGCTCTGTTGGTTTTCGGGCTGCTGAAAACCTTTCTGGGAAAAGCAGAACCCAAAACTCAAAATGCAATAAAATGAACAGAAGAGGGCAGAGAAAGGTGGCTAAATCAATAGGCTAATTCCCAGAATGCAACTGCACATAATCCTTCATGGCATTTAGTAACCATTTCATACTGATGATATCTAAAAATATGAGGCTATTCATGGGGCGGATTTTCCCTTTAAGCTTGTGATATTTTCTGCCACAGCATCTTAATCATCTCGAGATGAACCTTGAGAACCTCTTAAGTTGGGGAATGCTGCTTTCTTTGGCCGCTGAACCTCCTGGGAAGCATGTTTATCACATCAATCCCACCGGCAGCCGTGCAATTATGTTTTTCATTATGAGCCAGTGTTATTTCAGTGTTACCAACACTGGCAACCCATTGATTTTAGAAAAGAGGAAGGAAACTTATTTCAGTTGTGGAACCCTTAACATTCTTCGGTGCTCTAATTAAAAGGAAAATCTTACAGCTCTCTATGCAGATCGTTTTTTGAACTATTCTGAACGGTTTTATTTTTGCAGTCAGAAATGCTGCGTGTTGCCAGGGAATTGGCCTGAGGATGAGACTAGATTTGTACACACATAGCTCTGGAGGGAACAGCACTGTCCAAAATATACACTCTGATGCCAGAGCGGACTCAGGGAGCTGATGCAGCACAAATCCAGCACAGAGAGAATATGAACTGAGATGAAAGCAAGTTTTGGAGCTGGACAGCTGCAGATTCATGCATGAAAAGACCATAAACTGCTAATAGTGAGTGTCGCCTCCTCCTGATTAGCATTTAACCTGGTTTGTCACCATGGTCACCAACTCTGCCTCATGTGTTTCATCATGTGGCTGACGACGCGTGAGCTTGACCTGACAGGACAGACTGTGACTTTTGTGTGTGGCCGTGTGGACTTACACTGTGAATAACCGATGCCACGGCATCTGTGATCTGTTTGGGAGTGCCGGGGTTGCTCATGGCTCCACAGTGGAGTCGCTGCTGGAGAGGCTTCGGAAAGCTGGTTTGGATTGGTGCGGCTTTAGCCCTTCTCTTTCTCACTGGGACTCAGACAGCTTTTGGGCAGCATAACCTGGAGACAGATACAGATCCGGGCGTTAGTCCATATGAAGCTGGAGATTTGAAACATGAGGCAAAAAAGGCTCTGAGATACAGTAGCTGTGGGCCAGTAATCCCTCAATATGAAGTGCAGAGAGGGAGTATAATGAAAAAGGTGTGGTTTTTATTGATTTGGCTCTTGACCTCAGCACTTTATTTAGGAAATGAAACAATAAATATTAAATTGAAGCCATGCATGGATGAGCAGAGCAGGATTAAAAGCCTGTTTAATGCATTTTCATTCAGTGTTAGCGTAGGGCAACAGGAGTATGATCCTAAAGATAGAAACAAAAACTCATTTGTCGTGTCAGCACCAAGCAGTGAACTGTTTTAACTGTCCAAGTAGGTCACCTGATCTTTAGCCAACAGAGCACTATGCTATGTTGCCCAACTACTTTTCCTCCTAAAACTATAACAAGCGTAAGAGCTTGAAGCAACGCTAGTGACTCTGTAAGGCTGCAAAACACAGCAGCTTAATGCTAACATGCTGATTTATTTAACAAAATATTCACCTAATCTTCATTAGTTTAACTTGTTAATAGGCTAACATTTGCTAATCACCAATCAACACAAAGCACAGCTGAGGTTGACGGGATTGTCATGAGTTTTGCAGGTAATTTGGCATAAACCAAATAATTGGACCCATTAAAATTGCTGAAATGATTAAAATAAAATTAAGTCATGGAGCACTAAAGTTATTACAATTCATCCTTTAGAAAATATGAATTTCTGTGTAAAATTTAGACAAATATTTATTGCCATTCATGACGTCATTCCAGATTCAAGCATTTTATTGTCACTCTGGTTGTACAAATGCAACCAGAGTGAAGCTCTCTTGGGAAGCTCCATTACAGAAAACAGTCAAAAGCAGACATAAAAACAAAGTAAAAAGCCATGAGAGTATAAAAGACAGAGTATAAAAGGCATTCTCAATAATAGTGCACAGACACAGATATAAAAGCAGTGATAAAAGGTACGGCGATGACTGCTAGGTAATGTAAAATGAAAATACGTTAAAATAAAAGCAAAGAGTCAGCACTTACACCTAATAAGGAGGCCAATAAACAGAGAGCAACAAGCTTTACTGTCCTCACACTGTCAGAGCCCTTAGTGCAGTGACATGGTGTCTAACTGAGTAATCAACTGTCCAGGATTTCCTGGAAGCCCCTCAAGTACCTTTTTAAGTCCTCAGAGTCACTTCAGAAACACAGATGGCCGGAGCTGAATGTCATTTTTATGATGAAGGGAAAACACAGATAAATTACCTTACCCTTGAGCAGCAACAATGGCACAAGTGGTAGTAGAAGTACATGCCAACATGCCTTTACAAACACTGACCCTCCGTCTCTTTTCAATTTCTATGATTCTTGATCTCGATGCAGCACTTCTATGCTGCCATTCAAGGTCATTAACAATTAAAGTCCGATAAGAGCCAGATAACACGCTGCTACTGTGCAGAGGACCCTTTGATAAGCGCAGGCACGCGCCTCAGCTAACCTCAGCCTCCGTCCCTGCTGAGTCTCCATTATACGACGAGGAACCAAAGGAGTCCAAAAACAAGAAGTGGAACTTTTAGTAAAAAATACAAAATGTTAACAAAGAGAGCAGTAAAGTAAGTGTGGTTTATATTAAGAATAAGAAATAGGTCTTGATAAATCTGACAGAATTAATCAAGCAGTCCATCGACTAACAATTAACCAGCAACTGATTTTATAAAAGACGAATTCCCCCAAATTCCGTGGTTGTATCTCTTAAGTGTGAATAAATAATGGCTTTCTGATTTTCCTATGGTCATCATGTATATGTATAAACATCACACATACATATACAATATGTATGTGTGTATTAAAGCTTCACACTAAACAACATTATAATCAAAATTGTGATTTAAGTGAGTGCAGTGTTCAAATTGCAAGTAGCTGCAAGTATTTTTCCTTCTTGCACTTTAATGTAGGTGTTTTTATGTGTTGTATAACTTTTATCTTATATGTTGCATTACAATTAGTACATGTATTATGTCTTCTTATGTATGCACTTTCATGTTAATTATTGTATAATTTTATGTTTGTGATCGGACCCTAAGAAGAATAATGGCAGCATCTGTTGCAGCTCATGGGGATGTGACTTTAAAAAAAACAAATTAATTATGGAGTATTTTTGCTTTTCAGATTGTTTGTCAGCCAGAACAAGAATTCTAAAGATAACACCTTAACATTTTCTACTATTTTATGCTAGAACAGCCTAGTTCTTTATATAAATAAGTTTCATTGTTGGGCTGCAAAGATGGACTCTAATTTGCATGAATCAACAGTGTATAAATTGCTGTTAACCAACTGATATTGATATATTTGAGAATAAGTAATTCAAGCAAACAATGACACTCTTTGTTTTAGAGTTGTTAAATATAACAGGCAGAGTGTCTCACTTGCTGCAGTGGTAGGAAAACAGCCTTGCTCCTTCGGTCTAGAGGCAGAGGAGGGCCTTCTTTTGGTTCACTTCTCCTTGTCAAAGTAAGAAATCACGTTCTGCCAGAGCCAGTCTGGCTCTCTGACAGCAGCTATCAAGAAGACGATAAGCCTCACTGATGCCTGAGCACAATCATATCAATGACCTTGTTGACAGCGAGGCACATTCGTTGAATGTTTCATTACAGCACAATCAATGACAAGAGATTAAATTCAGCGCATTTATTCAGGATTATGGATTGAAACAAAGACATCACATCGCCTGCCAAAGAGGTCGGAAACTGAGACACTGAGCAGACGACACATCATTGTGGCCAACGGTCCTTGTTTGCTCTGCCACAATACCAAATTTAAATTATGTACTAGCAGCTGTTCTGTTGAGAATAGCAGCTTCACTGCAATCCAGCACAGTGATGGCGATAAAGGAGTATATTGGCTTTGGTGTGTTTGAAGATTACTTTCTCAGTAAACCGAGACCCCACCAGGCAGGGCCGGCTACACAGGGATACAGTTACAGAACCCTGGGATCCTGAGCAAAAGCATGGGAACCAGCTTATCTACCTCGGGGTTTGTCCACAATAACACCAATAACAACAATGATCAGAGGAAAAAAAACAATGCAATCAACTGTATTTGTTTGACTTTTTTTAGAAAAAAAAATCATGCTTCTCAATAATCTACATGATTTCTGTCTGCAATCAGGTAAAATCTCTCAGGGGACTGAACAAAAAGGAACTGACTGTCCCTTATGTAATAACTGCAGCAACCAGAAGGACACGGACAAATGCTGACAGTGCAAGAGGAAGGGAGGGCAAGGCGCTCTGTTTTTGTCCTGGAAGAAGTTTATCACTCATTAAGCGACTCACAAACTGTTCCTAAAAGGAGACGATGAGTGGTGAATCTTTTTTTCTTTATTCCCTTAAAAGCTTTTCCATCCAAGAAAGCTTTTCAAGCTCCCTCAAATGTGTGTTTTGGGAAAACTATCCTTCTGGGAGGAAGTAAGCATGAAAACAGGAAGAAGGTAACTGCTACAGACTGACGCCTGTCAGGAGGAGCTTCAAACTTATGAAAAAATAGAAACATGGCATTCTGGGATTCTTTCTAGTGTTCCTAATGCGAAATAACAGAAAGAGTTAACTGAATGATCATGTTTACTTTGCTTGTCTGAGACCTACATTTCAAAGCTATCTTGGGTTACCCACAAAATCTCTTAATGCCTTACCCTGTGACGTTATATATTAACTCAACCTGTCGCAGCATAACAAGCTGCCATCCTCATGTCATGATCAGGATCACATGGGTGAAGATGCTACCTTTGAACCAGGGATCTAGAGAAAGTAAAACCAACTCGAGTGCAGTTTCTGTTTAACTTAAAGATGTATCTACCAGACTTGGGCAACATTTCAGTGCAGCACTACATGGCGGTATTTTGAACTCCTGAAGGCACAATTGCAAACCCTTAAAAGACACAGATTCCCTTATTTCTATTAAACTGATCTGAGGATGCTATAATGAAGTGATGGAACAGGCAGCTGAGCTAAAAATAAAGGTAATGTGACTGTTGAGGATAACATTAAAGGACTAGCAAAAAAGAAAAAACCTCTCCCTCTGTTTGGGAGTATTTTAGATGTCTTCCCGATAATTAAAGTGAGTTAGCGAACATGGAAAACTAAAGAGGCAAACATGTCAAACCTTTGCCTCTGCAAGACAGTCGGGGTCCTCTGGTTCTCAAGCAAGAATCAATAAAAGACATATTAGATGCAAAGCAACGAAGGCTAGAAAATGTAATATATGCTACAATTATTTTCATTACCAAAAGATCAGATTTCACAACATTTTTGTACACATATCATCATAGCTGTGGGCAATTTAGTACATACACAACCTTCAAAAGGATGACCTAAGCTACAGCTCCTCTGTATGTAGGTCAAAAGTCATCACATTTCTTTTTTGACAGACTTGACAGCTGATAGGCCGTAACCTGCTACAGTTTCTTAAGTAACATTACAGGGATTCCGAGGAACTACCATTTCCTTTGCTGTAATCTACAGGCCAACTAAAATAACGGCTATCTAACCTGATCTCATCTGAAGTGAGTCTGAATATCACCATAAAAGAACCTGCTGATTTTTGCGTCATACCTTTAGAGGAAGGTGATAAATCAAGGGCAGGATTTTTTTTTTTGGTCAACATTAAGATCTGCAAAGTGTACTTGGTGGTGACTCATCTCCCCTACAGAGAAAAATATGCGTGACAAAGTGTCTTTGGTATGTTGCAACTTTCCAGTATTGGAAAAACTTCCATGTTAACGAATTAATATTTAAATTCCTCTGAAAGGATCAGTTTACCATTTTGCAATAAATTTAAAGGAACATTACAGACCTTTTCTGGAAAAAGGAATTTTAAAAATGAGGAACTAAAGTCAGATGTTAGCCTGTTTCCTTTTTTTTTTTCCAAATTTGATGGGTTTAAGGCATTTTCAGATGTACTGCAGGGTGTTTTCTTAAAGCAGCGGTTCTCAAACTTTTCAGCCCGGGACCCCCAAAATAATGACACCGAAGACTGGGGACCCCCATTGACCTTGGAGGTGGCACATATAGTTATGCACGGCCATGCACACATGCTATAAAGCCTATGGAAACACAAAAGAGCAACATCTTAACAGCTATAATATTATTTTAAAGTAATTTATGACAGAATATAACAAAGAATATAACCAGAATTTCTACAATGATGGGTTAAAAATACGCAATTTTAAATCATTTTTAAAATTCCAGGGGGGTGTCTTGCGACCCCCACTTTGGGAACCAGTGTCTTAAAGAACTGTGAGAAGTTACGGTAATCTGGGCCTTTCAAATATTCAGAGGAGAGCTCAGCATTAGGAGATTAGAGAAGAGATGAGTCAGCAATTTGTATTATTCTGTCAGTTTCGAGTGCAAAGTGTTTACTGGCCCTTTCAAAAGTATATGATAAACAACAGTTTTCACTCTAAACCAAGATCTGCATTTGAAAAAAGCCAATTTTTTTGCTGTAATCTGATGTGACCTTTGAGGTTAGAGACAGACAAAAGGTTACATTTCTTGGTGGTGCCTCCTCATAATGACATTAAGGGAAAAAAGCGAGACAGTCAGACGACTGGACAGAGGTTAAGAGGCAGACTCGCCTTCACAACACAAGCCCACAAGTGTTTTAACCCTGTGATCTGAGCCAGGACACCCAGGCTGGGCCTGGCTTCAAACAGCAGCTTGGCACGTGAGTGTCAACCACAGACTGCATGCTCATCTACAAACTCTATCAACAAGGGCATAATTAAAGAAAAGCTCAATAAAATACCAAAACTGCAAATAAAATGCCTCTCCAGAAATAGGAACTTGATCACAATGTCCAAACCTCAGCCCTGTATTTACTTATGCACAAGCAGGACAATGACAGGGAAGAAAGGAGTGGTTGAAGGTTTCATTAGAGAACTAGGTTTACAAAAAACAGGAAAGTTTGTGAATCATTTGTTTTGACTTTGCAGGCGATGCGTGTTTAAAGAGGCAATACGTTTTTTTCCCTTTCAAGGCACTGATTGCGATAGCTGCAAGTGAAGTGAAGATAACTGGCAGCCTTAATGTTTTTATCAAACACAATAACATGCTGTAACTGTCTGAGTGCTGCAATAAATTTACAGAATCAACACCATTATCACCTTTTTAAGACATTGAAAAAACATGTGCATGATAAACAGAAGTGGGTCGAGCGGAGAGTGATTAAAGAAACAAGAGGACAAACACTTGAGGGAATACAAGCTTTTTGCAGCTGAGCGGTCGGCGCAGCAATTAAAGAGCCATCACTTCCCACAACATGTCATTTAAAGCCTCCAATTTGGGATGCACGACAACGCAAATTCAAGTGGGCTGAAAGTGGCGTGTTTGAGGACTGTTTTGTGCTGAGCAACCTGTGGAACTGAGCAGGATTTGTTTGCAGATCATGCTATGGAAGCAGATCACGATACTTAAAGCCTGAGTCAGCTCTACTTTCACCTCAGGTCAAACGGATATTAAGAAAGTGTGACACTAACAGGAATCTTGTTTAGTTTGATTGGACTTAACTTGATTAAAACAGCTCTAATTGTGGACTAACGAATGTAAAATGTGAATTAAATAGACAATAAATTAACCAGAAAAAGACACAAGAAGCACAAATGAGACAACTTGAAAACATGACAGCAGATTAAGAAAGAAACACAAAAAGAGATCTGTGATTGTACCC
>JAQLOL010000013.1:6814632-6837222 GCA_029783665.1 Naso thynnoides
CTGAACAGTAATAGCTTTTTTTTTTTTTTTTTTCTTCCAGTCACCGGCGGCTGGTCCTATCCGGCTGCAGCAGTGTTAGGGTGTGGCACTTGCTTGTTAAAACTGCATCCTAAGCTGCTCAGGTTGCACCGGCTGCACAAAAGGTAAAGCCGTGTTCTCACAGAAACATAGTAATTGTGCAGCTTTAACCCGGTGCACTTGTAATAACTGTATTTAGCCTCATGAGACTCACACTGGGACGGGAATAAAATAACCCCCAGGCTCCCAGAACCCAAACAAAGGCCTAAGATCTCATACTACGGTCAAATACAATTCAGCCATTTATCCATTTCTTGGGAAACAACATAATGTGATTGGGTTTGCTTTTGAGTCTGTGGAAGACAAACAAAAAGGCATGAGGACATAAACTTACACCCTCATGGGAAAGGATGACAATAGGAAAGGAGGAGGTGAGTAGGCTGGCAATGATTCCTCATCACGTCTGTTGTTCGAAGTATAATTAGATGCTCCAAAAAGACCACAAACTCCAGACAGCTGAATGGGATCTAATGTGAGAGGACGGTAGCCCAAACTATGCACGTTCCAGGCTGAATTGCCAAAGCACTTAACAGTCATTAAATGCAACTTAGAGGGCTTGAGCAGAGCAAACAAAATTAATTGTAGACGAGGATGTGATTCCACAAATTTTGTAGTAAATAGACTAAAAGAATTGTTTAATTTGGGTTAAGACAGATTTTTAAGCATGGTGTGTTTACTGACAAAATACTGGGACTGTTTATCCTCACAAGGGAAGGTAAAATAAACACGACAAGCTGAGAGGCCATGATTTTTTTTTTTTTTTTTTTGAAAAGGCGCATTATCTACCTCTTTTCCTTCCTTGTCTTCTGCATGACGAAGCAATTCCTGACAGGAATGTGGGGACACTCCGCTCAACTGTTTGCGCTTTGACATTGTTTTTCTCTGCAGCCAAACACGCCACTGTTGTCACAAATCAGTTTACAATAAGTCTGTTTGACGTATTCCACTGAGGCGAAGGAAAACAAATACAAGCTGGGACTGTGATCACACAGATAAGATGGATCTATCTGATGTGTTCAAGCACCGCGCGGGATTATGCGACAAAAGGCAAAGCTGAACTGCTCAGGAATTTGAGAATGAGAGAAAGAGAGAGAGAGCTTTTTGTTTTTCAAAGATGGGACAAGGTCAGATTCACCAAAAACAAACATTTCAAATTCTGTCATTTGAGTCCTCGAAGCTCTCAGGTTGCAGAGAAGAAGAAGAAAAAAAAAAAGTCACGGTTATTTGATTTAGTTAGATTAAAGAATCTCTAGGAAAAGATAATTGCTTTATCCTGAGTCTCAGCTTTACATCAAAGTCAAGTAACTCCTCAAATAACCTGCAGTGACCATGTAGATGATGATGGTGAGTCAGCAGATGAGACACATCCTTCCTCCATCCTGCCTGAGGGCAAGTCCTGACATCTACCAGCCATGTGACGCAGCAACAGCTCTGGGACCAAGGTGAGCCAAACTGGGGTGTACGGACCTAAAAGGTTCTCTGAAAGGGTTTAAATGGGTCCATGGCACACAAAATAATTAAAGTTTACAGGGATTTTAGTCATTTTAAGTTGCAACAAGCGCTCCGGTTACTTATCATTTTATATTGATTAATGAATCTAATTTAGAGAATAGATGTGGTTCACAGTCCACCCCGTGAGGACAGGAGTTTTCATGCACAATAAACAGTCACTGTGACAACATCGCTCGCATATTTTAAAGGAAGATAAGCTTCTTCATATTCTAGGTAAGGCTGCAACGATTAATTAATCGGTTAATAGAAAATTAATGGCCAACTCTTTTGATAATTGATTTAGTTATTTTTCAAATAAAAAAAAGGAAAAAGAATTGCTGGTTAAGCCTCTTAAATGTGAAGATTTGCTGCTTTTTTGTATCATTTATAATAGTAAATCATAAATAGATAGAGTCTGTGTGTTTAAGGCTGTTGTTTGGACTAAAGAGGCCATGTGAAGACACCACTTTGGGTTCTGGGAAACTGAGATGGGCTTTTTTGTTTGTTTGTTTTTTTTACACATTTTGACATTTCATGAAATAAACAATTAAGCGATTAATCGTTAGAATAATCGATAATGAAATAATCATTAGTTGCAGCCCTAATTCCAGATTTGATTGGCGTGTCCTTCATGGGCATCAGTTTTCAGTTTCTTTGCAGAATCAGATTTACACAGCAGACCTTTTTCAAACCTTGTCACAGCAGCCAAAAAAAAAAAAAAGCAGGTGGAACTAACAACACAAGCACTGGATCAGGGCCAGTACTCGTTTTGTTTCACCTGCATTTGACAAAAATGAAATATCAGCTGCAAAATGCAAAAAAAAAATCAGATATAGTTTCCGTTTATCTGCCTTTTCTTGTTCAAAATACACCAGCAAATACTGTGCCAGTTACATTTTTACAAATGCAAACGGTTTCCTGCAGTTTGATATCATCATAAAGTGATATTTTAGGTGTTTTATAGTCGATAAGGCTCAAAAAGCCACTTTAATGATAAAGACTTCTGACAAGTTTTAAAAGTTTTATAGCCATTTTGTTTTTATATGGCCATTGTAAAGCAATGCTGATGGTGTCAGTAGGACGTAATCTGGGGTTTAGTGTTGTGAATTGCGGGTTATCTGAGATTTATTTTGTGATGTGCTAAATTATTTGTCCGCTGGATAAGTTAGTATACAAACTGACAAAGCTATTTCATGATTGTCTTTGTGCGTTTGAGCAAAAATGGCTCCCATTCCTGATTCTCCAATGCGATAATCTGCTGTATGAATTTGCAATTTCTTATTATTTTTTCCACACTTATGTAATTGTAAATTGCACCCCAGATAAATCAAGTCATCTGAAGATGTCCCTTTAACCTCTGGGGAATTTGCAATGGATCTTTTCTCCAAACACCCTCTGACATTGGAAAGAAAACAAACTGTAATTAAATTTGTCAGTAGCATTCCCAATGTCATTACTTGCAGTTTGTAGACTATTTACAGAAATAAACAATCATTTTCCCAATACTATTTATCATCTTAAAGTAAATTGTCGACAGCATATTTTTGGCAGTTATGTCATCCTATGACCTGAGAAGCCAGACATGTCATGTGAGCAATGAATGGACGTTTTACCAGTGAGCAATGTATGAATTATGAATGAATGAGTGAGGCTGACCGCATCCCCTGTCTCCACACTGCCTTATTGAAAGCACTGCTTGTTATTAAAGGCAGCAGACAGAACGAGACACGGAGGTTTGATGAAGACTCTCCGCAGCCAACTCTTCAACATGACCGTCGCATTTCCACACTGACGCTGCTGTCAGGAGGAGTGACCGCTAGCTTGCTAGGATGAGGAACTCCTAACATCACGTCCCAAGAGGGTTAACGTTAAACCACAGTGAAAAACTGAAACTCCGAGCACATTTACAGGACTTTTCCCCCTCATTACCTGGTTAGCGAGCCGAGGAACAAAGCGAAGTCATCCACCAGCAGCAGCAGCGGACACTTTAACGTGCATGTGTGGCAGTTAACTGGCTGTCAATGCCGCCTCTCCTCGCAGGAAAATAAGTCAAGACCCGTTTGTGACCTTCAAATAACAACAGTTCACAGCAAAAACGCGTTTTTTATTAAGCGAAATTCTAGGGAGGCTTGAAATCACACACAGACTCTGGTTTAAGTGTTATTTACTCACCGGTGCCTGGTGCTCACAGCAAACTCTCTGAATGACTTGCTGAACCGGCGTCAAGCCGTTAAAATAAGGAATGAACTCACTTCCGGTTTGAAATTCAAATGAAATATTTTAGTGAAAAGCATAGGCAAATTCGTACATTTACCACGAAATAAGCTTCCTATTATTTATAAAGATGACAAAATAATAAATAAGAATATATCAAATCATCATATCAAGCACGACACACATTTGGAATTCTTTCAAGCGCCACGTTATGTTTTTATTTTGAAGCCAATATTATTCCACTTCCGGTTTCGCAACCTAACTTTTTAAAGCTTGTCGCTTTTTTTCCCAGACAGAAATCGCTGCGCCTGCGTAAATGATGAATCATATTTCTGATGAAAGCGTGAGGGACAACGTCGTTCCGTTATGATGCTCGTGACCTCACAATACAAAAAGAGAAAAACGTTGCTTCAACTTTTGGAGTTCGTTTGTCAGTGACGTCATTGCAAACGGAAAAGCTGATTTGACATGAGTTGGAATGCAACAGATGAGTATTAGGCTAATGTAAGTGAAGGTAGGCCTGGTATTAATTAACAGCATTGTTATCATCATCAAAAAACAAATTCAAGTAAAGTTGAATGAAAAATGGCCCTTAAAATAGCTGAATTTGTTGATAAAACATCCAAGTGATCAAAAATATCAGTCCTGCTATGAAGTTAACAGTCAACACAATCTTACGCTAAAGGAGTTTGACCGGCTGTCATGAAAGTGATAAGAAGAAAAGAAAAGTGCAACATATTCAACTTTCAGTCTTGACTTTTAAGCCAACACGCACTAAAACCGCTGGTTAACTAGAGAAACTGGACATGCTATTAAAGACCATGCAATTTTTGTCAACTCCTGTTTTTAAATTCAGGACCAAAATTTCTATGAGGCCTGCACATTAATGAACATGTTCTTTGCTGGCTTGTTAAAAATAATCAGCAATTACAAGCAAGTAAACCCACACAATTGCACAAGAGCCCAAGAAAGCTCCAGGCTCATTGAATATGAACTAGTGTGTGACAACCTAATCACAAGTTTGTCAAAGAATGTTCTTCAACTAAGCACAATACCACCAGAAAATTCATCTTAAGTTCCTGCTGTATTAGTTGATATTAGTGTCTTGATAAGGTCAAAAGACCTTTTTTTTATTAGTGTTCAACTTTTATGGTGAATATTCCTAATTTAAGCATTATAAATATTGTGAATTAATTCACATTCTCTTGCCATAAGTCATGTCTGCAGTTCTTTAGTCGGCTGGCATTCACCTGTCTGCACACCTGCCTCTCTTTCCACCTAATTAGTCACTTAGTGCACAGTAGGCTATGGTTCAATACACTCTCTGCTAAATGCCAGATCAGTTGTCGCCCTTCATACCTAAAGTAGTGCAGCATTCGGTGGTCCATTTTATGATCTTTGTCTTTCTCAAATCTGCCTGCCTGCTTCTTTTTAGGGTTGACTTGCCTCTGCTGACTGTCTGCTCGTTGCAAAGCTCGTATTTGAACAAGGACCAAGTACACTGTTTCTTGTTCCTTATCTCCTCTGCCCTTTCCTGCTTTTTGTCGCCTCCAGCTCATATCAAGTCCTGACTCACACAAACTTGAGAAAGGAAGTATACTGACATGGACAGATAGTACATGCTGCGTGGACGTGGGAAGAAATGATGGATAAATGGGGGTTGAGCTGCCCGTTTCTATCCAGGAAAATCCTATGCATTTTAATTAAACAGCAGAATTGAGCAAATTAACATTTTTACAACATTAATTTAGGTGAAATATGTAACAGTAGGCTAAGGCTATATAAATATATTGACACACTAGATACAGTTTAATCAAATATATGGCTATTTAGTTGTTCAGATGAGTTTCTGAAAGCCTTATCTCACTTTATGACATTTTTATCAGTACAGTAAAAACTTATATTCTGCAGTGCCTTAGATAGATAGATAGATAGATATGTACTTTATTGATCCCAAAGGAAATTGGCCACATTCCTCTGTATTTTTTTTATTTTTATTTTTTTAATTCGGACAAATCAAAATCTTGCCACTTGATGGAAATCTTTCTTTTTACTTGATTTTTAAAAATATATCATATACCTTAATTCTGGAATTTGGTCAATTAAGTTTGCAGTCTACATAGTGCAAAGGTCACATCGGCGTGCAGACAGTGACCCCTACTGGTGGCGTGCTGCTACTGACGCCAAGAGTTTCACCTGTTAAATAAAATCGTTCTCATACAGTTTAGTCCTTTATCCTTTTATTTTTCTATCTAAATGTTGCGATACTTTATGACCGAGTCACTGTGTTTGACTCACATGTTTTCGAGGTTTTATCAGTACATTTCACTTTTACTCGCTGCCGTGTGTTTCAAGCAGCATTTACGGCTAAATTATATATAACATGAAGCATCCTGCACAGATTACATGTCAGTGTCTAGTCACAGATGATGCTTGTTATTGTAAGGGCTGCGGTTGGGGTTTGTGGGCTGTCAGTCATCGAGCGTTTCATCGGATTTGCTCTCCGCTGCCCCAGTGGAGCAAATCTCGACTCTCCGCAGCGTTGATAGGCTGGTTTCTCTTTCATATTCTGTCAATCTGCAAGTCACAGGGGGAGAGGTCAGTGTTGCTAGCATATCACGCTGCGCATCAGACCCAACCAGGAAGTCAGCAAAGTTGCTAAATAACATTAACCTAGTTTGATATTGCTACATTAACCTTGAAACGACAGCATGAGTTCTGCTGCCCCTACGGTAAGCTGCAAATTACCGAGCTGCGTTTGACGACGCACTGTACTGTACATGACTGTTAGCCTTAGCCTGCTAGCTGCTCTAGCAATTAGCCTGACCATCGTTCTCCATCAGCTAGCTGTAACTGTTAGCCTTCGTGCTAACGTTGTTTGTTGACAGCACTCGCTGTGCTTAGGGCAAAACAACGGGCTCAGCGTAAGCTGTAGGTGAATTTGTTTTCCGCTGTCAAGTCTGAATTTACTGACTTTACTTTGACTTAACGCATTTATAGCGACAGAGCCTGACGAAGACTGCAAACTTTGTGAACTAACAGGCGTGGAAATGGAGAGTTTAAAGGCGAAAGTGCAGGTCAGCCGCAGTCAGATGCAGCGTTCATGCCGCACAAAGAGACAAAAACACGAGAAGTTACACCCAGCCTGTGATAATAATCCAGTTTACTTGCAGTTAACTTGCAAACCAATAATCACAATTTAAATAACAATAATAGCAAGTCTATAGTGTTCATCTATGACCTAGTGTATCTGCAGCTGTAAAGACTTTGAAAGGCATTACTGACATTGTCTGTTTTGCTCCAGTGCATACATACATTCAGTCAGACATTATGTACCTTGTTAATCCTATGAAGAATATTTTTTCATCGTTTAATCACAAAAAGCACTATTAAACAAAACAAAGCCAATTAGTTGACATTAGGAACTAGAATAAAAGAAAAAACTGGTGACTGAAACTGACTGACTGCTCCTAAGGTGCAGGATTGCTTTTGGATATTAAAATAGAAATAACTGCACAAGTGATAATTTGGAGAGTGGTACATCGTGACAAACATTCAAGTAACAAAAAACTAGAACAGGAACCAAAAGCAAAGTTAAGCCTAAAATGTGTGTGTTAGCTATTGTTGAGTTAAGCTGATTGAAAACACAAGGTAAAATTGATAACTGTCTAAAAAAAAAACGTTTGAATGTGATTAATGACTGTTTGATTTGCTCGTTTTGCAGACGATTGGGGAGTTGTTCCTCATCCTCAGTGAGATGGGTTTCTCTGAGGAAGAGATCCAGGCAGCTGTACAGGCGGGGCATTTTTCTGTGGCAGATGCTGCAGAGTGGTGAGTTGTCCCAGCCCTGTTCTTCAGTCTCACATTGTCAGCATTCGTTAAATGCTAATTTAGTTTCCTTGCAGTTTCTAAAATATCAGCTCTTCCAGTAAATTACTTCTGTGTCTCAATCCTATGTTGACAGGCTCCTACAGGGTCGGTTTCCCCGGCACAGGTTGGTCAAACAGTCATCACAGCCCGCTGAGACGGCGTTTTCTGCTTTCAACCCACCCAAAGAGACAGCAAGCAGTTCAGAGACACCCACATCTCCGTCTGACAGCAGAGGTATAACACCCAGCAGCTTCCCGAATACTAGTCTGCTGTAAAAACATAAAAATCACGCACAAGTTTAGTGCATCATTGTAAAATCATGTCAATATTTTATTTTAAAAGCATGTAATAACATAAAAAATGACTTGAGACAGCGTGAGAAAGTGATCAAATACATCTTTCCTTGGTTTCAAAAGCATCCCCTTCATTGGTGCTTAGACCATCACTCACATGCAACCCATCCCCAGACCCACTGCCAGTCGAGTCCCGCATCAAACAGGACAAGAGTGACTTTGAGGAGCAGCAGAGACGGCGAGTTGCTCAGGAGGCCAGAGCAGAGAGAAAACAGAAGAAACAGGTCAGCAGTGCTGAAAAGAAGGACGGTGCCCACTAAAATGGGCTGCCAGTTTGTTTGTTACCGCTTAGAGAACAAATCAGTTGAGCCGAGTGTTGAAATCTCGGGAAAGATGAGAGCATCTTGTCTGTGTGTGTCGGTCTGTCAGGAGCGTGAGCTGGTGTTAAAGCGGATTGCGGAGGATCGGAGGAGCCTGCAGGAGAAGAAGCAGAGCAGCGCCGCCACAGAGGCGTCTCCCCCCAGTGGTCAAGGGCAGAAGCTTGGAGGAAAGATTCAGACTAATGTGGATAACAACTGCATCCTCATGGTGAGGCAATGAGGAATTTAACTCCCTCTTTACGCATATGCTAGTGCAGTCAAGCCACAGAAGTGCATGTATCTAAATCTTTTTTTTTTTTTTTTTTTGCCGCAGATTCGGCTGCCCTCCGGTGAGTCCATGCGTGAACGCTTCCCAGCTGACGCTCCTCTGCGCAGCGTCGTGGAGCACATCACCGGACGTCACCCCTCCCTACCATCCTTCTCCCTCCTCCAGGGTTTCCCACGGAAACGCTTCGGGGAGGCAGAGCTTGCTTGTTCGCTGCACTCTCTTGGCCTCACACCCAACGCTGCGCTGTGCATTCAGACCACTCCTCCAGAGACGCCTCAGGACGCACAGAGTCCCGCCGATCCACCGTCAGCGGGACAGAATGAGCCAGGTGACGTCTCTGCACAGCCACGTATTCCTGTCCTGGAGGGGGCGGGAGGACAGGACCTTGTAATACCTCCTATATTACCCAACCAGGTGTGGGAGGAGGCGATGAATTATGCAGGGATACCTGGAGCTGCTCCCTCACTGTCTAGGGCGTCTCACTTCTGGGGTATGTATGAAATCAGATGTCAAAAACTATTCACAGGACAGAGCAGATTTTTCTGTTGTACCTCACAAACGTTCATTTATTTAAGAGTTTTTATTTTGTACAGTTGTATTACTGCTGCAGCCAACACAAATTATTTATAGAGTTGCAAAGTGGAAGGAGCTGCTGCTTTTCTCCAGTTGGAGGTAGCTTAAAGTCCCCATGAAATGAAAATTGATTTTTAGTTTTTTGGGGTTTTTTTTAAAAATCAGATATGTGTTGCTCTTATCCTTGCCTTTATGACAATATATGGCCCAACAATGAACCAACCCCCCCAGTCATATAATCCTGTCAGTTATCAACTGTCATGCTGGACCAGGCGTTGCAGGGATGAGCCTGCGTCTCTGCCAGCTCAGCAGCACTACCGCCTGTAGAGAGAGGCTCGAACATGTACAGTCTCACTCCAAAACCTAGTGGCTCCTCTTCCTCCTTTTCATCCCTGTCCGAATCACTAAAATCGGCTGGAGTTGGCGATACCGGTGGCGAGAAGTCCTCCTCAGCAGAGAGAAGTTTCTGCTCAAGGCTGTTCTCCATGTTTACGCTGCTAGCTGCAAACACTTCAATACCCATGAGCCTCGACTGCTGTTATCTTGGGAAACTAGCCAATTAAGAGTCTTAATCAAAACACTGCAAATCAAAATGCTTCCATGTTGCATTTGGGAACACAACAAAAGGCCAAAGGTGCTCAGTTATTTAAAACTGATTCAGAAAATTAATTAAAAAATATCTGGCTTTGGGTAGCTCAGCGGCACTCCTCACAGGATTTTAGGGGTTAGTGATTGGATGATTTGTGCTGAAATGCACGCTGGGAGTCATCTCTTCTCACTTCATGTTTTTATATACGCTTGCTTTTACCTTTTTTTTTTTTTTTTTTTTTTTAACTAAAGAACCAAATTTTCTTCTGGGGCTGCTCATCTTTTGCTTGCTTATTTAGCAGAAGACTTTGAAGTCAGTCCACGCCAGGAAACACTCCCAACTGTAAATCCCGTACACTGTCTAATGTCTGTGAAGATAATCAAATTACAAAGTTCACTTCTAAAATAGCTCCTGACATGTTGCAACTCTATAGGCACAATGTTTCAACAAACCAAAGTGTGTCACGTTATTTAAATAGCTGTTCAATCACTGGATTACATTCCTTGCTGTTCAACAGGCCGGGGTCAGAGGTTGGTTCCAGGTAATGCCGAGGAAGCTGCTGGCATAGAGGTTGATGAGGAGCAAGAAGGAGAGGAAGAACCGCCACACATGCTTAACGGTACTGCTGTCTGTGTCCGAGGTCACTGCAGACATTTCTCCCTCTTCACATAGAACTTTTTGCTCCCCAGTCCCACAGAAACTGGCCTCTTGTTTTTCAGCTGTAAGAGTAACTTTCAGTTTAATCCTGCGTGTTGCATAAGTTTCTCAGTATGCAGAACATGAGACTGACAGCCCTGGTAATGTGTGTCAAATGTTAGAAAGATTAGGATTAGGAGACATGTACAGTAGGTGAATGCCCCTCTCTGTCAAACATATAGTACACAGGGTCAGAACTGCTGAGTGAGAACTGAGTTCCTCGAGTGCTTAGAGACTGTCAGCCAATCATGTTCAACTTTTGAGAGCATGTGGTGGTTACATAGTATTTTAAATGTGTGTCAGGCCAGAAAGTGAGAAGAGCCACGTTGAAGCTAAGTGGAGGAGAATTTAAGATCAAGAAGCAAAGATGCTGATCAGAGGTGCAACTTTTTGTTTTTTTTTACAAGGAAGACAAATGCATAAGACGTGACTCACACTTCACATGATTACATGCTGGTATTGATGTCAGCGAATACTTTGAGTTTGGAATATCCTTTTGGATTGAATTACACGGTTGGTCCTTGTGTAATTTTTACAGGAATGCCGAGGCTGCCTTTCTTTCCGGAGAACAGATTCCGTGGAGAATTTGAGCCAAGGCACCACTGGCCGGAGCAAGGCAATCGACTCAGGTGAGTGTCTAGACAGAATGAAACTAATGAAGTGTAGGAGCTGCAATGCACCTAAAGTGATGCAGCTTTATTTCTCTGGTTTTGCAATATTTTCAACTGGACTACAACTGACTTCTAAGTGTTTTGCAGCTAGTTTAATAAATCAGGTTATTATTTTAGTTTGTAGTTCAGTTTTGTGAGCAACGATTCTTACAATTGAAGAATGTTTAGCCATTTTGTAAAGCAAAAATGTGAAATATTTGCTTATGTCAGCTCTCAGTTTTGAGGGTTTTTTGCTAATCTGTTTAATATCATTGTCAATTAAACATTTTTAGGGTAGGTTGTTGCTAGAGGACATTTAAGGACATCAGCTGACATCCTGAAAAAATGTGTGCATTTTTAGTTGTAACAATCAGTAGTAAAAATCAGCAGATGAACTTGTGTTGACAGTAATTGGTTTTTTGCAGCAATAAAAATTGGTACCAACAGTGACCTACTTTCTTATCTACGGTTATGTACCTGTAACTATTTTATAAACACATTGGGTTGGCAGCTTTACAGTGACGTCCTGTTATTATGTCATCAGGAGAAATTAGTAAGTAGAGTTAAGAACATTTAATTAGAAAAAGAGGTAGCACTTCACTAAAAGCATAATGCCTCTGATGCATTTTTAACCTATTTACAATGTGCCTGTAGTGCTATATAACCATGGTTACAAGGAGGCCTATGTTTAACCCTAAACCTAATCTTAACCACCTTTAATGCATTGTACTGTAAGCGTGTTCTCAATGTGTTGTAATGTGTTAAAATGCATTATACTGTAGATGCATGCTTTAAGTAAAGTCTTACAGAAAAGGATGATTTAAAACCGTTTTGGAGTTTCAGAGGGGCGAAGAGTGTCAGTAAAATTTCTTGTGCTTCAGTGTTACATTACAGATTTGTTCTGGTTGGCTTTAGGCAATTAAAACTAGGAACAGCAGGATGAGAGGAAGCTAAACCATTTTTTAAAACGTTATTTTAAGCTTTTTCAAAGCAGTATAACCACTCAGTACATCATTTTAACAGCTCTGCTGTTAATATGTGAATGCACATATAAATACAGTGAAAACAGTACAAAACCAATGACTAAGACACTAGAATAAAAAATGCATACATACAGCAATAGAGGGTACACATCACCATACTACTGTAGACCCCCCCCACCTCCAATGTGTTACAATATTGGGCACCGAGTTTGTGTCAAATACCTGATTGTTGTTGTTCTGAGAGAATCTTTATTGTTTTAAGTGCAGCACATTTACCAGCTCTTTAATCTACATATCAAATGTTGGAGTACAGTCTGACTTCCTCATATGTAGGATTAGGGGTTTTTTTGCCACCAACATACTTACTGAGACAGCCTGGGTTTTATATATGTTTGCCATTGGTAACACACTCATGACATGCAAACGAAATTTTGCATGCATTTCAGAGAGCGTGTGAGGTTTAACATGTGCATTTAACTGCAGGATGGATGTGAGACAGTTGTGTTTGTCTGTTTCAGGGAGGCTCCAGAGGAAGACCCAGCAGAGCCTGAAGATGTCGGAGGTCGGGTGGCGCCTGTGGCTGCAGGTTTAGCTGCGGTAGAGCGTCTTCAAAGAGCTGCACAGCAAGAAGACCCCCCCGCCTCCCAGGGACAACCCTCACCCCCGAAAAGACCCTTTAGGACACCCAGTGTGCCGCCCCTTTGTGCCTTGGCCACCCGTGCAACTGTCCACCTCATGACTGGTAAGATGCAATGTAGAGTTCTCGGTTGTGAGACTCGCTGAGTTTCCCAGACATGTGTTTCATTGCTTTGTTTACTCACACTCGTCATTCTGTCTCTTCTCTCTCAGCTCCCAGCATGCAGTACAGCAGCAGTCTGGCAGGCCTCACCCCGGAGCTCGCTGAGCTTCTGCTCAACCACATGTCCCGCGAGAGGCTGCTACGTCCACGCACCCTGGAGCTCTTCTTTGGCTGCCCGTTGCAGAAGTTTGTCCTAAACTGCTACCCTTACTCCACCAATGAGCTCCTGCGGCAGCTACGGGCCTTCCCAGCGCTGAAGCATCTTAGTCTGGTCAACTCACCTCTCATCACAGGTTTTGGATGGAGTTTCTGAGCTTTTCAGATAAAGGTTTTGCTGTGTTAACATCCATTCAGTATGTTTGGTCAATGTCCATGCTATCTCATTTTGCTCTCCTCAACTTGTTTTGTCCAGATTCTGGGCTGTCAATCCTGTCCAGCCTGGTTAAACTCCAGTACCTCAACCTGGCCTCCTGTAGCAAACTAACCGACTCCTGTCTGCAGCATATCACAGGTTAGGCTTTCTACAAACTGTCCTATGAACAAGCTGACTGTTTCGAGAGGGAATAATGAGTTTAATAATTACAGCTACGTGCAAGAATGCCTTATTTTAACATAAGTTATTCTGTCTTAAATGAGAAATTTGGTTTTTTTGCAGATTAAGTCTTATAACAAGATTATTTATGATCATATACGATGTTCTGCAGCGTTGTTATGATGAAAGGTGCGGTCCCGAGAGCTGGAGCTCAGTGATGTTAAGTGTTAATTAGGTTTTGCCTCAATGATTTTTTCTAGCATCATATTATTTTCCATCTTTCTGTGTCTCCAAGGTTTAAAGAGCCTATATTTCCTGTCCTTGGATCAGACCAAAGTGACTGATGCTGGGATGGTGCTCTATCTCCAGTCCGCTCCGTCCTGCCTCTCTCAGCTTGGCCTGAACCAGACGGCTGTGACTGAAGCCACACTGGCGGTCCTGCCCACCTGTGTGCCACAACTTAGGCTCCTCAGCATCAAGCAGACAAAGGTGCTCCAGCCTCTCCTGCACATCTGGCATCTTTTTTCACACAGCAGCGAGCTCTCCTGTGACATTTCTCTGTGTTGATGGGTGTTCTGATAGGTCAAGGATGTGTCAGCTTTAGCAGAGCTGTCCAGCCTGCAGACCCTCAACCTGGATGGGACAGATGTGACAGAAAGTTCTCTGGAGCGCCTTGCCTCCCACCCTGCCTTGTCTTCCCTCAGTTTGGCGGGAATCCCTGTGGCAGATGGCAATCAAGCCCTGCAGATCATCTCAGGTGTGTAAATGAGAAGGAAAATTTGAAAATGAGCAGAAAGAAAGCAAAGTGGTTAAAGTCTGTGGTGAATTAGTCTTAAGAAAAGTTTCTGCTTCCCTCACAGGTCTAAAGTTGACTCATCTGACCCTCCCTGGACGCCACTCTGTGACCGACACTGGCCTGTCATTCCTGGCTAGCCTGTCCCTGCTCTCAGAACTGGACCTGACAGACTACACGCAAGTCACAGATGAGGGAGCCAGCAAGCTCGCCACCATGACCAGGTCATTCAGATGTTTTTTTAATTTATTTATTTATTTTTCTACCTTACAATACATTGTTCTGGTTTGTTAAAAGCAGTTATTGATGGTAGTATTGTGCACACATTGTATAGGTTGAAGAAGCTGTCACTCAGCAACACTCAGGTGACGGATGCCGGGCTTCCATATCTGCGCGGCCTGCAGGAGCTGCAGGAGCTCTGTTTGGACCGAACGGCAGTCACAAGCCGAGGAGTGTCCGAACTCATCACCTGTCTGCCGCGCCTTCAGGTGAGTTTACTGGTGATGTGGTTTTTTTTTTTTTTTTTTTTTTAATGACATACATGATAACCTTGGTTTTAAACACTCATTTTAATAGATGCAGGGTTGAAACTGTTGTTCCAAACTCCCCAGATCAAATCCCACTACAGTGCTTGTTTGTACTTTTCCTTGTTTTTATAATTGTGTGGGTCTGTAAAAGGAGTTAGAAACGGTTTAAAAAGTCTGTTAACATCTGTCATGCAGTATACTATTTTGTTATTCACAGAGGATTTAATAGTACACCAAGTCCTGAAGAATTATCACAGCATTTATGGGGGATGGGTTAATTAGTATTTATAAACAGTCTCAATGCATACCTGTTCACAAAAGGTTTCGGTTCAAGTTATTGTGTCTGAAATTTCAGGGTTTTATGGATTAAATGAAGCTTATGCTAATGGTGTTTTTCTGTGTTTTCCAGGTGCTGGGTTTAGCCAGCACTCAGGTGGGAGACACAGTAGTGAGGAGAGGTCTGATCCGCTGCAATCAACTTGTTAAGCTTAATCTCAGCCGCACGCGGATCACAGACCACGGTGAGGTCATCCTAAAAAATCAGTGCCTCATCACATCAGACGATTTAAACCTTTTCTTTTCAGGGTTAACAATCGCTTCCTATTTTTCTGCTTTCCTCAGGTCTGAAGTTCTTGAAACACATGCATCTGGCTCAGGTAAATCTGGACGGCACCGGGGTGAGTCTGATCGGCATCGCGAGCCTCCTCTCGTTCACCAACATTGGCAGCATTCGTGCCAGCAACACTCGCGCCATTCCCCCCGATGAGGTCTCAGATGAGGAGTGGGAAGCCCAGTGAGCATGGATGCCCTCTGTCGGTCCCAACATACTGAACCTGAGTGCACCCCTGAATGCTGCGACCCCCTTTTAGCCCTTAACTGAAACACTCCTCCTATTTGCACTGTATCAACTGCAGCTAGTGCTACTAATCCGTCAATCATGCACGCTACCAAGTTGAAACCTTAAACAGGAGCCTTGTGTTTAAAAACCAGGCCATTCTTAATGTTTACATAAATATAATCAATCTGTATTTGCTTGCATACACTGCAGCCCTTTTATACAGTAAGTCTGGAAAAACTCAAAGCTTTATGTGCAGCCATAGAGTTTGGAGTTGTTTCCCCTGGTTGATAATAAAAAGTTGGACCTATTACAGCATGTATTTTCAGACTTCAATAACTAGGAGACTGACACATATAGAAATTAAATTAAAACCCTCATAATAAACTGTTAATTAAACCTAATGTGGTTGGAGAAAAATGTGACAGATAATGTGAAGACATATTATGTCTTCCAGTAAATATTCTGTCACTTATTAAGACTAACAGGGAATGTTGTGTATAATTTGTTTAGATTTAATTGACTTCATGTCAACCTCCTTATGTTTATTAGAGCCAGGTCCAATGTTCATTTCTTTAGCTTGAATACTACTATTTGAAAACACTTTTCTTATGCAGCAAACTGTGCCGCAGATGTCAGCTGTCCAAGATTATGAAAATAATTTCTATTTATTCTTAAAATACAGGTGCACATGCTACGACCAACACAAAAAGTATTTGCTCTAGTTTTAATATTACTGCACATGCCAAATGTTTTCTTTTTTATTGCCTGATTTCGAGACCCGTTATGTTGCGCAATGCATCTAGGTATGCACCGACTTTATATATTTCAAGGAATTTGTTTGATGATTTGTAAAAATGAAAAATGTTTATTAAGATAAGCAGATTGCGTGCTAATGGCATGTTAAATATAGTATAACATAAATAGTCTGAAATGTACGAAGCCCGGGAGGTGACATGGATGTTTTGTTTTTTTTTCCAAAATGCACACGTTTTCTATTTTGTACACACGTTTTACTAATTGAACGCACGCTCTGTTAGTGTTTTGCGTGCCCAGTTTATTACAACACGATTTATAAAACTGGTGTGTGAAATAGGAAATGTGCCTTTAAAAAAACAAACAAACAACAATGTTACCTCCAGGCTCTATAGAATTTATGAATATGATTCAGTTAAAAAAAATAAATGTATAAAGATGAGAAAAATATTTATAACACATGAAAAGGACCTTAGTTAAAGCTAAAACTATGAGAAACTTCAAATACTTTCTGTCATGGTGGTAGCAAACACAGCCATGCTTCTGCACTGACCCCATTCCAGTTTGAAATGAACACAGGTTTACTGTACGAGCTCAAAATGAAGACTTTTATATATACACACACATAATGCGATGTCACGTGTATGAATGTTGGTTTACAGCATCCAGGAGTCACTTCAAAACTCATCCTTTCCTGTTTAAATGCATACTGGAGATGTGTTGCATTAGTTGATAGTTTTTATGAATTGCTCTTAAGTGAGCTTTAGTTATGCCAAGAAATGCCAATATTTTATGGACAGCCCATTTGATTTGTTGCATGAAAGACAGATTGAGCAGCATACACAGTAAAGTGTAGTGGCTGTCAGGTGAGTTAGGATCTATGCAGCCATGGGGCTCACAAGCCAAAGCAATTTCTTTAAATCACTTCAAGTTTTGTCCTCTTGTTTACAGAGATGTAAAATAATTTATTTTCCCTAATAGCTTTTGATTTTTGGATAGATACTGTATTCGTTAAGTTTAAAATAAAGTTCTCAATCTGAATGTGCTGTATTTATGTTCTGTTTATTCAGACAAACCTTTATTGCATTACATTGTTAAATAAGGCAGAACTGCTCTTTTACACAGAAAAAAAAAAGGGGCTCAACTTTTAAATATCATAAAATATGACCTAAAAGCTGCTGCATACAGTTGGGATAAAACAGAACATTTGGAAAAAATAAAACTTGATGAAGATAGCACAATGGAATGCATTCCAAAATGCACTGAGATGCTTCAGGTGAATAAGCCAATCAGAGTGCAGCCTGAGGTGAAGGGAGGAGGAAGGGGGGGGGATTCAGCACAGTGCAGCACTGTCAAACCGAGATGGAAATACAGTACAACATGTACAAGAGACGTGTCCAATAAGATGCATAAGAGATTGTTGTAGTTCTACTTAGGACATTTCCTGCAATGCAAACCCTGCTCGTCCCCTCAGGAGCTCGCAGGTCAAATCCATGATGCAAAATAAAGGAGTGGCTCAGAATGAAATGTTTTAGATGTCATGCGTTTGCTTTTCGATCTTTGATTTCAAGTGCTCCTTGTATGCCAGGATGTCCCTTTTCCACTTTGTGATGGTTTGATTCTCACACACCCAGATCTCCTGAGCCACCTGGAGAAATAAAGAGATAATGATGACAGGAGCTACAACTGTTAAAAAAAAAAAAAAAAAATCCTTTATAGGATCATTATACAACCAAATAATCTATGGAATAACAAATACCTGCTGAATTAGCCTGAAGTCGTGGCTAACTAGCATCATACCGCCATCAAACTCATTGACGGCTTCGGCCAGTGCGTCGATGGTCTCGATATCCAAGTGATTGGTGGGCTCATCGAGGAACAGCATGTGAGGGTTCTGCCAGGCCAGCCAGGCAAAACACACCCGGCACTTCTGACCATCTGACAAATTCCTGATCGGACTGACCTGGAAGACGTTTCAGATGTAAAAGTAGAAACAACTTTAGACAAAGCCCCCCAAAAACAAAAAACATGGTTATCAGAAAAAGCACCCCAGTCCTACCTGCTGTTTTCCCGTCAGCCCGTAGCGACCGATGATCTTCCTCATCTCCTCTTTTTCTTTGATTTCAGGGAAACACTTCATCATGTACTCCAAAGGAGACAAGTCCAATTCCAGCTGCTCAGTCAGATGCTGTGACATAAGCAGATTTATAGAGGACATTTAATTTTCTAGCAAACATAATGCACCTGTTTATAGTTCTGAGTAGTGGTGTGAATCCTCACTGGCCTTACAATTCGATTACGGTTCACTTGTCAACAATTAAAATGCAAAACGATTTTCAATGCATCTGCAATGTTTAGCATCCTTAATTTTCTATATTACTGTATACTGCACGACTACTTTTTCTTTAATTAATACAAGCAGTCACATTCATCTAAACTCCCCTTTCATTTAGGGAGCGATTCCCAAAGTTACACATTGTCCACCACATACTGATTTTCAATTTGAGGAGCTGCACATTCTGTAAACTCGAGATAGAAAGTAAACATATTTGTGCTGACAGTGAGTCGGTAGCAGCAGCTCATCATGAGCGAAGACGTAAACCCCATTGCATTCTTTAAAGTCAAAGACTTGGCAGCATTATCGAGCTAATCCAGCCAACAGCTGTAAGGTTAATCACACTGCAACCCTTTTGTGCTCACTTAGCTGTTGTCGATATGGACAGCATGTGCTAGTGGGTAAGCGTGAAGGTTTGTTTTATTCTCTCAAGCTCAGTATTTGCTCCCTCCCCGCCTTACTCCCTTTTGTGAGTCTATTATTTTGTGTAGGCAGCAAACTCGATTATGCCGTGTCGCCGCATTGATGCACAATCTTCCACGTCCACGTCGAGATACCCCTTATGATCGAGAAATTTCCACACCTGTAGTTGTGAGGGCTAGTGATACTTTGGAAACATTCAAGCGTATTCAAAAGGTGCCATTAACAGAGGGTTTTACCTGGTGATATCTGCCAATCTTGACGTGTGAATGTTTACGGATCATGCCATCGGTGGGTAGGAGCTACAGGCAGAAAAAGAAGAATTGATGTAACACTCGGAAGACAACTGCAGGTTGTTGTGGGATAATGAAGACGCTGTGCCTACCTCCCCCATCAGTAGCTTCAGCAGTGTGGACTTCCCAGCTCCATTGGGACCCACCAGAGCCACTCGTGTATCCAAGTCAATACCAAACTCCAGGTTTTTATATATGTGCGGCTATAAGAAACAATAACAGACGATGTGTGAGACCGAGAAATGTGTCCGTTTTAAAGTCCACACTTATAGAGCATTTCAGGAGTACGTAGCTTTCATATCATGACATTTTTCCAAGAAACAGAATAGCCAGGCAGGATATAATGAGAAAATTCATTTAAATGTTGAGAAGTGGGCGTGTAATGAAAAACATTACTCCACTCTGATGTAAGACTTCATTCTGGCTCGACTTCAGGTAAACAAAGCTATCTTTTTGTTCTATATTTAACGATACTCACTGTGTTGTCACTGTACTTGAAGCTCACGTTCTGAACCATGATAACAGGAGGAGGAATCTTCCCACAGGGAGGAAAATAAAATGACAGAGTCTGTGGGCGACAGAAGCAGGTTTTAGTGCCATGACAACACCATAATAGCACCCTTGGCCACAGTTCCTCAGAATGTGTGTCATTGGGTCAAATGTCTGACTAGAAGAAGCCGATTCTGTAGTTTCAAAAACCACCGTTTCAACCACATCACAGCACCTTGTCATTCACGACTTTTTCAGTCAAGCCGGATGCCACCATCTTCTGCAGCGTCTTCTCTTTGCTCTGAGCCTGTCGTGCCAGCTTTGCAGAACCGTGACCAAACCTGGCAATGTAATTCTTCGAGAAGAAGGATATAAAGAGAATAATGAGTATAAGTCTCGCTTCAGCTGATAAAAAAAAACATAATGCATTGTTTAAGGACCCAGAGGCTGGTGACTAGATTAAAAATATAATCTGTTTGTTTAGGAGTTGGTAGGCCACCCAGATCCTTATCACTGATGTGTAAAATGACACCTTTACCCCCCATATTGTATATATTTTAAATAAAACGTGTTCATATTTGATTTTAGCAGAGGTAATCATTATTTTAGAAATAAAAGTGAGGCATCTTCTGTGAATATTATCTTTACAACATCATTTCCCCTCTTTAACAACTTCGGAGCATCACAGAATGCATTTTTAACATTTTTCCTGTGGTCACAGAGCCCTCAGGATGCTGCTAGTTCAGATATGAGCCAATCTGTTAAGTGAAAATTCTGCCTTCTGTGCAGTGAAAACTTTCCACCACACGGTGTCTCCCTTTTACCTTCATGTGTGCGATCTGGTCCTGTTCCCAGTTGAAGCGCTTCATCTGGTTTTCTTCCAGCTCCTCTCTGGTCTTCACATACTGGTCATAGTTACCCTTGGGGCAAAAATAGATTTGCATGGTCATCCAAAAGGGCGGCGCACTGACCCATAATTAGTAACAGTCCTACCCCCGAGTTTCCTTATTTAACCTCATGAGCTCACATATGAAGGAGTCTATTTAAGGTACTTTTTAAGATGTTCCAAGGGATGCTAAGGCAGATTTTCCATCTGTCAGTGGGCTTCTTAAAAAGGGGCAGTTCACCTCTAACTGTAGTACTGTTCATCTATTACAGGAACAGATTCAGCCGTTTTTGATTGCAGCTAGTATAATGTTTTGGTCTAAGTTGCTAAGCTTTGGAGATGAGTCATAAAGATGCGTGCCTTCTCTACAATAGAACCAGATGGCACTCAATGTTTGGTTTCACTTTTAATCGCCCAGCCCTATTCAAAAACACACCCAATGAGAATATCTATTATATTCAAGAGAAGACAGACTCCAGGCATGTTAACTTATATTAAAATAATCTAGCATACAGTTGAGGAAAAATGTATTTTTGACTTTAGGTTGAACTGTCCCTTAAAAGTTTTAAGGCAAAATCTGTGGTTTCATGTTGAGCTCACCGTGTAGTACTTCAGTTTTCTCTGATGCAGGTGGATGATGTTGGTGCACACACCGTTCAGGAAGTCTTGAGAGTGTGAGATGAGCACAAGGATTCGCTTGAACCTGACAACAACAAAAATACGTACATATTGCGATATGTTGTGATAAACAATCACATTCTGGATTCATCTAGGTTAGAAAACAGGATGTGAACTCACGACTTGAGCTCCTCCTCCAACCACACGCACGCGTCCAGATCCAAGTGGTTAGTGGGCTCATCCAGCAACAGCATGAAGGGCTTGATAAACAGTGCTCTGGACAAAAAAAAAAAAAAGGGAGGGTGGTCATTAAAATTAAATCTACATATAACTATTTATTATGATATACTAAGTGTTTTTTCGTACCTGGCCAGAGCAACACGCATCCTCCATCCTCCACTGAAGTCCTTCAGTTTCTTTTGCTGCATCGCAGTGGTGAAACCCAAACCGTGGAGGATCCGGGACGCTCGCACCTCGGCCTTGTCGGCATCCAGCTCCTCCAGACGCTCATACAGCTCCATCAGCTTCTCACACTCGGCTGTGCAGGTGAAGGAAGTACTTGAGTATTCATTTTCTGTATAACATTACTTAATGACAGTTTTCCCTGTCAGTTACTTCTAATCATGGTGAGTTCTGTTAAATTAATTTTTGCATTCTGTTTGCTCTCTCAACTACTTTGCCTTTATGAATTTACCCCTGCAGTTATTGCATAATACATTGCGTATGACTCACAGTCCTCATGGGCAAGTCTCTCTGCCTCCTTCTCCAGCATAATTCTCTCTTCATCCACCTCCATGACACACTGCAGAGCTGTCTTTTCGCTGGGGGCCATCTCCCGGGTCAAGTGGTAAATATCGATGTGCTCTGGAATGGGAATCTCACGATGCCCAATGGCCGACAACAGCATGGATTTTCCTGACAAACAGAAGTACAAAAGAAAATGACCTGTTTGTGATAATCTAAAATCCATCATGTGCAACATTCATTCCATTTCTACTCAGAGGAACTGCTGCTTGTGAGCAGATGTGTATGTAAAACACGTGTAAGTGTAGTGAATGGATAATGTAAAAACGTGCCGTTCTCTGTGTTGAAGAACAGCAAAAGAGAAAATTTTAATCACATACCAAGTGACGTACAGGACACTCTCAGAGATCGCTTACCTGTGCCGTTCAGGCCAATGAGCCCATAGCGTCTGCCCGAGTTCAGCTCCAGGCTGGTGTCT
>JAQLOL010000013.1:6837657-6864450 GCA_029783665.1 Naso thynnoides
CCGTCACTGCCCGTGCCTCGGTCTTTGCCAGCTCAAATTCATCCAGCTCCTTTGTCAAACTGGCAACACCTGTCAAGACCAAATCCAATTAATTTCTTGACATTTCAGGCAGAAGTTAACCTGTTTAACACAATGGCAAGTACAAATATAGCATTGTTGCTATAATCAATGTCGAATTCATCTCAAGAGTGCAAATTACAGGCCAAGCCCATAACATTGAGTCAAAGATGAGTCCTCCTCTCACCATTGCTCTGTGCTCCATTAGTCTGGGCCTCTTGTTGTTCACTCTCTTCATTTATCTCATCAGCTTTCTTTGAACGCTGGCGAGCTTTGGCAGCCTCCTTCTTCTTTGCTGCCTTCTTCTTGGCTAAGTCGGATGGCATGGTTGTGTAAGGCTATGTGAAAACAGAAAATAAAAAAGGAACACATGTAGAACAATAAGAGAAGGAATCACAAACAATCTTGTTCTTTCATTTAAAAAAAAATACATTATCTACGTCGTCAGTTAACTGCGGATTTCATTACAATATGGTAATACTATAATTATGCTATACCAATTGAAAAATGATCAGAGTATGAATCTGATTAAAGAGCCGGTAACCGAATAATCAAACATGTGCCGGCAGAGTTACTTCATCTCATTGTGTAATTTCAGTTAACAATTTATTTTACGGAAGTATTAATTTGACGTTGTTAGATAAGGTCTATGTTAACACGGTTAACGGTTCGGCCTGATAGTGGTGGTAAAGCGTAACAAGACCGCTTTTAGTCCCTTTTAGTCCCACCTGCTCGCACGTTGGGCTCTCCACATTACAGAGCCTTTTAACGCTGTAGCCCGGCTAATGCTAACGATAACGTTAGCTGATGCCGCTTAAATTAACACCAGATTTGTTTCTTCAAAGTGAATTAACCAGCGTCAGTGCCCAAACAGTTGCGTTAGCTGACGAGGACAGAATGTCATACCTAAGAGAAATATCCTATATCAATTTGATTAACTGGCCGTTAACTGCGTTAGCGCTCTAGCTAAGCTCACAACGGCTGTTAGCTGGATAACTCCAGCTGAAAGGCCTGAGATGCTAAAGCTAACTTGCCGCAAGGCCCAACTAGCTGTGACAATGTCTGAAGGAGGCTAAATCGGCGATTAATGGGTCTTTTTCAAGCCTGTTTTTATTTTAACAGGAATACATGTACATTAGTAATTTCAGCAGTAGGTGTCAGACACTATAAAAACCTACCTTACCTTTAAAACGAATTACCAATCTCAGGAGCACACCGACGTCTCGTGTCCACTTTTCGCCGGGTGGATGTTGCCGATCGCAATACCGCCAGACGGACCATATATGGTCAAAAGGGCGGAGAGAACAGAAGTATCCTCCCCTTCTCACGGGACTGCAGTGAAATGCCCATTTACTGCTAAATTAGTAGCAGCATCAATAAATAGGTTAAATTGATAAACAGATGTTATTATTTGGCTGGTACCTACAAGAACTAAGTTAACGAACCTGACATTACAATGAAAGGAAGCTGTCATGGACAGCAGCCTTTTTTACTAAGATGTAACATTAACCATACTGATAATGTTTCTAAATAAATCTTTATACTTCCTCACAACGCTCTATGTCTTTACACGGGTGCATAATAGTCATAAACACCTCTAATAATGACACTTTGCTGTTGTGGTTTGGTGTAGCAGAGTCCTCGCAACAACACAAGTCTCTCAGTCAGAGATGAAGATGATGCTGCAGCGGCAGCAGCAGACAGTAATGATGACGGTTTAAACGACAAGCAACGTTATTTCGACACTGTATGTGTGGCACTTAATTTTTTGAGGAAGTTAAGAACCTGGAGGAAATGGACGACACGGTCAAACCTGACGGCTTTTTATCTGTTTCAACGACGAAAACTGGGATCTCAAGTCAGCGTTCGTGGAGATGGACCGAAAAGCGACCTATCTACACTAAAACAACGGACGCGATGCTAGCTTGCTAGCTTGCCTCTCCGAACCGTAACGTTACTTTTGACGTTATAAATTTAACATTCGGCGAGCATAACATTTGAGTCCTCCCTCTTCAATATTTTAAAATTAGTGACCAACAAAATTAACGTAAACTCAACGGTTAACGCAACTTTACAAGGTGACATTAAGCGTCTTGCTACATTGGTTAGCTGCCTTTAGAAGTGGTTATTAGCGTTATCGCTAGCCAAAATTGGTAAAGCTAATTAACTTAACGTTAGCTAAAAAGCAACAAACAAACATGGAGTAGTAGACCTTCTTCCGTACATAACTGTCATGACAGTCACTAAGTTTAAATAACTAGCGTTAGCTCGCTTTGTTAGACAACAATAAATGTTACTAATTTTGAGCTACAGGCAATTATTTGTTTTTTTTTTTACTAGGTTATTTCGTTAACACAAACAAGTTCACTATTTGGGCATCTTAAATTATGAAGTTAACGTTAAAGAAAAAAACTAACGTTATTCCTTAAACGTGTAATTCCTTATGCTGTCTAACGTTCAAATACAATCGTTGCTTGATAGGTTGATTTAGAACTTTATAACGTTAACGACTTCCTCGCCAGTTGGAACTGAGAAAAGAGACACTATGGGACATTTAAGGCGATTTTATTTCGATGTTGTCATATCAGTTTCTCCCCACAAAGTTTCTTTTTTGGCCCAAATGTGTTAAGCTGGGACAGGAGTCTTGGCACGCTGTACATTTTTCCCGCACAGCCTCATCAAGCGTAACGTTAGCTCGCTTAGAACTGCCAGATATGCGGCTTTCCTCCTTTCTGGCCGTGTTCAGGCCTGCTTTACCCCTTATCCTCGGGCTGTCACTGGGATGCAGTCTGAGTCTTTTGATGGTGTCCTGGACACAAGGGGATACCGATGACTCCTGTATAGATGAACTGGGCAATGGGAGGCATTTTCTGGGCAGAGGAGATGGACAGAGGGACCTAAGGGATGGAGCTGGAGACGAAGACTTTCAGCCACGTATCGTGCCCTATCACAAGGACCCAAACAAGCCACACAAGAAAGTCCTTAGGTGAGTGTGGAAGTAAATTCTTTATCATATAACGCGCATATTTATTCTCTATATTGTCTAAGGTTGATAGTTTTTAAAATTATGGGAGAAGTCTGTGTCAGTGGTATTAAAATACTATCTGCTAGAACATACTTGTGCATTTTTAACATACATTTCAGACAATTTGAATCCATATAATTCACGTTTTTCTCGGTTTTTATCGGGCTGGAATTAAAAATAACCCTGCAATAAGTTACAAACAGTGCCTGGGATATACATGTAATGTGTATATAGATGAGCAAATACATGAGTTTGTACAGATACACAGGATGTGGAGAGCAGACCAGTTGTTTCTAAGATTTCATGCAACTTTTCGTGTCATGTCAAATCCTGCAGCTAAATATTAGCTGGAAAAAGATTCACACAGTCAAGAGTCTTTCATCTAATCTATTTACATTTTTAACGTTTATCTTGAAAAAGATTTTGAGTTTCAGTTGAGTGGGTACAAGTCTTTATTTCTTGTGGCGGAAACAAAATGACTGTCATGAGAAATTATCACCCTTTTCTGTTTGTGTTTTGATGTCCATTCTTTTTGTTCTTTTCGTGTCTTATCCAGAACTCGATATATTCACACTGAACTGGGCATCAGAGAGCGTCTGCTGGTGGGTGTGCTGACCTCTCGGGCCACCCTCAACACGCTGGCTGTGGCGGTGAATCGAACAGTCGCCCACCACTTCCACCGCACCTTTTTCTTCACAGGCCTGCGCAGCCCTAAGGTGCCCCATGGCATGACCGTGGTCGCCCATGGCGATGACCGTCCTGTGTGGCTGATGTACGAGACAGTGCGTCACCTCCATCAGCACTACGGCTCAGACTATGATTGGTTCCTCTTAGCTCAGGATGACACTTACATGCAAGCCGATCGTTTGTCAGAGCTGGTCGGCCACCTCAGTGCAGGCCAGGACCTGTACATGGGCAGGGCAGAGGAGTTTATTGGTGGAGAGGAGAAGGCACGCTACTGTCACGGGGGCTACGGCTATCTGCTGTCCCGCAGTCTGCTGGCTCGTCTGCAGCCTCACCTTGACACCTGCCGCAATGACATCCTCAGTGTAAGACCTGATGAGTGGCTGGGCCGCTGCATTATTGACTACCTTGGTCTCAGCTGTGTGGAGGTGCACCAGGTAAAAAAAAATTACAGATCATGCATGCACACCTACAGATGTGCGTGCAAACTTTAAAACAGAAGAGCACAGTTTTATTTGCTAACACTACTCCTCTTTTTGGATCACAGGAGATGACCTATCGTTACTTTGAGCTCGGGAAAAACGCAGATCCAGAGCGTGAAGACAGCGTAGAGTTTAAAAACGCCTTCACAGTTCATCCTATATCAGAACCAAATCTTATGTACCGCCTGCACAAGCGCTTCAGCCAGATCGAGCTGGAATGGACATACCTGCAGATTCAGCAGCTGCAGGTTTGTAACACTTGACACTGCTATAAGTTTGTTTGTGTGACTCATCTGATGGAAATGCAGCAGTCAGCCGCTTTTGGAATGATGAGGCTCTGTGTGAAAATATACTGTTTGTTTGTTCTCTTCCCCGCCACACCCACTTTTTCAAGCCAAAGCCAAAATTCCTGGCTGATACAATATTTAAACATGTCAGAAAGCCAAGACAAGGGATCGGGTGTTTTGCTCGGGCATGAAGTGTTACATTCCTGTGCATCATCTTGTGAATATGATCTGCCTCAAGAGCCTTTATATGCATTTAAAGTAGCTGCTAATGATAGTTCATTATCACTGTTTTGACTTAGCTTGAATTATACCCCACACCACACCACAGAGCGAGAGCAGAGATGTTAAAAGAAAACTGTTTAAGTAGTTCAGACAGTGCTTTCCTGTTTAGCCTTTTCATATGACAGATGTGTGTGTTTGCTCATCAGATGCAGATCAACAATCTGAGTGACCTGACGCCAGAGGGCAAGGCTGGAGTCACGTGGCCGATTGGAATCAACCCTCCCTTCAAACCCAGAACGCGTTTTGAGGTTATAAACTGGGAGTACTTTACTGAAGAGCACATTTACTCGTGCATTGACAGCTCCCCCAAGTGTGAAATGAGAGGGGCCGATCGCGCCGATGTGAACGCTGTTCTGGAGATTGCAGTGGAGCGTCTGAATGAACGCTACCAGCCCCAGCTACGCTTCCTCAAACGGCGTCTGCTTAACGGTTACCGCCGCTTCGATCCTACTCGTGGGATGGAGTACGTGCTGGACCTTGCACTCGAGGCTTACACACAGAAAGGCCACAGTCAAGTCATCGCCAAACGGGTGAACTTGCTCCGACCTCTAAGTGCAGTTGAGATTATCCCCATGCCCTATGTGACAGAGGCAACACGGGTGCAGGTCATCCTACCTGTCACATCACAGGATCAGGACTATGTTAGTAACTTCCTCGACATGTATGTGATGAACACTCTGGACACGCATGACAACGTTTTACTCACATTCCTCTTCATCTACGATCCGTTTGATGCACAGCGAGTCAGCCAGACTGATGTGTTCGCTGGCATCAAGGCCATGATTGCGGAGGTGGAGAAGCGCTATGGAGACGTGAAGATCCCGTGGATCAGCGTGAAAACGGAGGTGCCCTCACAAGTCAAGCTGATGGACATCATCTCCAAGAAGCACCCCGTGGACACGCTGTTTTTCTTGGCTGGCGTGTGGACAGAGGTCAACGCTGACTTCCTGAACCGCTGCAGAATGAACGCCATCAGCAACTGGCAGGTCTTCTTCCCCATCCACTTCCAAGAGTACAGCCCTGCCGTCATGTACCGCGACCAGCAGCCCTCCGCCGCCTCCTCCTCCTTTGCTTCCGAGTCTCTGCGAGACGGCCACTTTGACCGCCACGTCTTTGACGAGGCCTGCTTTTACAATGCGGACTACATGACCGCACGGACCAAGATGGCCGCTGACATCTTAGACAACGAGGAGCTGCTGGAAAGCATGGACGTGTACGACATATTTGTGCGTTACTCGGGGCTGCATGTGTTTAGAGCTGTAGAGCCGGCGCTGATCCAGAAATATGTGCGGCGAGCATGCAACCCGCGGTTCAGCGAGGATATCTATCACCGCTGCGTCCTCAGCAACCTGGAGGGTCTCGGGTCACGCTCACATCTCGCCATGGCTCTGTTTGAACAAGAGCAGGCCAACAGCACCTAGACTGGACTTCTTGAAGGTGTTGGAGCCTTAAACATGCCGCCTGGACTAAAGGATACTCATGCAGAATAATATGAACTGTAATATGGTTCTTTTTTATCGACTCATTGAAATTGACGCCTTTGCATTTGGCGCTGAGGGGTCAGGATCAGCTTAAAAACACGGCGGTGGTGCTCATGGACACTTGAACTGAGCATGTGTGTGTCAATTCATAAGTTCTGAGTTTTATCCTCTGGTCAGAAATCTCTCTGCTCAGTACTTATGAGTACATCTGACTTGTGAGTCTATATCTTTGAATCTGTCTAGACAAAAGATGAGTCATGGAGGTGTCTTCTTACGCAACACAACTCCCTCTAACTTGGACTACTTGTATTCTGCCATTGATGTATTCTCACAGGCATATAGCAAGAATATTTATACTTCAATTAAAATAAAAAAAAGTTGTTGTTGTTTTTTAGATAATTTACAAACAATGGCCTTCATTGTTAAAAATCAATTGAGCCATAAGTCTTCTTTAGTGAAGATGTTTAAAACAATACTGGAAACAAATTGAAGCCGTTGGCTGCCTTTTCTTTAATATATGTTCTTTTTTAAGAGGTATTAAAAAGTGATATTTCAGCTCGTTGTTTCTTCATTCCTGCTGTTCAGGATGTGTAAAAGTGCTTGTTTCAGTCTCATTAGACAAAAAGGCAACTGTTTATAGGATGTGTGTGCGGCATGCTTGAGCAGTTCCTCCTGGAATATTTGTTATCTGCTCGGCAGAGCTGAAGCAAAGGCAATACGGCAGAAAAATCAGTATGGCGCGCTCATAGAGTAATACACTGTGTCTTGTAGTCTTTCCAGTTGCCTAAAAGCTTTTCTGCAGTGCCTGGAGGCAGTGAACAGTTTGTTCCAAGGCAGCCTGCCCCGCCTCATCTCCTCACATTAAGTCAGTAATTCTCCACCCTGGCCTGGGCCTCCTTGGGTTTTGGCGAGCATTCTGTACACACGTCCTTAGGGAGAGAAGTGAACTTGGTGCCCAGAGGGAGGGTCGTCTCTACCTAGCCAAGGTCCGCCGTGGTGTGGGTGGTTAACCTTCACAGCAAGATGGTTAAACAACCTGAATGGCTCCGCTTCACACAGCCTCACTCCTCCTCCTCTCTGAGGGGATGAGACGATCGCGCCGAGATCCACCGACCTCCCCCACCCACAAAACCTCTCCATCAGCTCAGGAGGATAGTGGAGCAGCCGAGTGAAAGAGGCTCTTTCTGAGGTGGGGAGCAGGGCTGCAGTCGGCATTACAGCGCCGCTGCAGAACGCTGTGGAAAGGCCTCCACCTGCTTCCTTGCGGTGAGGTCAGTGAACAATAAAATGCTTGTGTGCCGCGTGTGAGGAACGCCTCACTCATGCAGCAAATGTAACCAACCAATGAGCTGGAGCACAAAATCAACACTTCACTGATGTAGAGTATGTGTGTTCTTTTGTGGGCTGCACAATTATTTGCCTAATTAGACTCACGTTTTCGAAGCTCCCTGCTAATAGCGCACATCTAAAATATGGGGAAAAAATGTGTTAGATGCAGTCTATGGAGTGGAGTTCTGCTGTGGTTGACAGCAAATAAGATTTGGTGCATATAAGTAGGTTTGCCCATAAATTTTTAAGAATAATAACTATATTTTAAAGTCATAATATGCTTTTTAAATCAGTTTTACCATTCAGCCATAATTACAGAGTCCTGGTGGGTGAGTCTCTCTGTGACCACAGGTATCTGCTGCTGCCGACAGTCCATGGAGAAGCTGTCTTGATGGCAGCAGTAAAATCACAACTTTGTGCAGAACTGGAAGACCAGTATAAGAGCGTAAGCGCCCAAACGAGGTCCTTTTATCAGGTTAGCTCGTACGTTTTTAAGTTGTCTGTCTTGTACACAGCAAGGCCTGTAAAATATCTACGACACATTGAATGTATGAAAGTTCTGTCTTGACTTACAGTGGATATGATATGTGTACAACGTTAAAGATAACGGTAATGGCTCCCACACGTCTTGGCTCGTGAAAAGAAAGAGAAAATCTGTGTCTAGTTTGGGCGTCTTCTCATGTTTCATGTCTGCGGCTGCTTGCTGTTTCACTAAACTTCTCACGTGGTTCATTTTAAATAACTGAGGCCCAGAGAGGTAAAATAATTACATATATTACAAAACACAAACAGTACAGCAAAGTCCAAAAAAGCCAACCTGTATAAAATTCTTGCTGCCACATTAATCATCTCTGACCTCTAAGACTTTTCTTTTGACCCTGTGGAGGGGCCTCTCTTTATGTTTGAAACCACAGGGATGCTTGAAGGGGATAAAACTAGCTCCAGCAGACAGCTGGAACAGTAAAATGCTACTTACACGCCGATACACTAATTGCCAGTGTAACAATATCATACTGCATAATATATCAGTGATAGGGAACATTTCCTAGGTGCCTACGAGCGCTTTTACTTTTGATAACTTTAAGTTGCTGTAAGTGATTTACAGTTTGTTAAAGTCAGTGTTTAATAGCTTTACATTCCAACTGCCATCACTGATGTAGAGTTTGGTCAGTAATGTGGGTCTCTCAGTCTCTCCATTCTGCAGTAAACAGAAAACACGTTTCTGGAATCCTCTCTCCTGATTGGACGAGAGTGGGAGCTCGAAACCCATATTACTTACTGACTGAATACACAACTTTAAATACATTTTGCAGATAGCTCTGCTGTGCTTTTACCTTGTTGAAATTCAAATTCAGGATTTTTTACCAGTAACTGAGTATTTTTCTATATATTTGTGGGCTTGGTACTTAAACGTAAAGTGCAAAATTTCCACATTAAAATGTCCAGAAATGACTGTCATTACTATATATATGTATTTAGTAGAGTCGTGTTATTGTATCACTATACCACGTTTTCAAAAATGTTCAAACTCGAGAATAATCAGCAGTTTTATTTAATGTTACAGTGTGTTTCATTTCGTCCTGTTGCAAACTTCAGGAAGGAAATCCACTAATGTGATTAAGAGTAACGTGAATAAAACTTCAGTACACTGACCCATCTGTCAGACAGATGTGACTCAGCAGTGGTGGCTTTTTAACAATGAAAAAAACAAAACCCATAATCACTGCTTCATGACATCATTAAACTACATCTTTCGTTGTCATTGTTTTGATAGGGAGCCCTCTAGTGGCAGAAATTACATACTGTGCCTTTAAGTGAAAGATGTGGGTGCTTCCTCCAGAAACCCCCACTAACATTTACTGTGTAAATAGGCCAATACTGATTCTTATGAGTTCTACAGAATGCTGAGACGTCACTGCAATCAAATTTAGCAAGTTTTGCTAAACCAGATGCAAACCATATTTCAGGCCTCATTTTGAACTTGAACTTTACATTCTCTTTGTCTTTGTTGACATAACGTCAGGACTGTGACATATTGTAGACCAGTTTGTGGCTTTAGACATGCATATAAAACTCCATATAAAAATGTAAAAAAAAAAAAAGTTGACATTTATTTAAAATGATACTTTTATGCACTGTAAAACATGTGCAAGAGGCTCAGTTTTAAATAATGTGATTTTTTTTGCAGTGAAGCACAGAAAACTGACCTACAGAGGGTATATGTGGCCTAAATAACGTAACTGGGTGATGACAGAAAGTATAATGTGCGCAAAATAGTGGATGAAGGTGAAAAAAAAAAGACACTTGAGATATCATGGCATTTACAAACTTTGGCAAGCGCTTCTTTATTTACATCCAGGCTGTCTCGCAATGTCACAGCTGTTTTCCCTTTTTTTTTTTTTTTTTTTTTAAATGTTTCGTAGAATCACCATACGAGTTTGCTCTTTACAGATATACAGTGTTATGTATACTATGATCTCCTTAGTTGGTGATACTCTGACAACAGTGTAAACGGAGAGAAAGAGCAGTTCCCACTCTTCACAAACACATGCAGGGAGTGGGACAAACATGTCAACAGTATGCCAAGGTTTTAGTGACAGGAGACACAGTAGTCTGTTAACATTTCGTCAGATATTCGGATACTGTGGTGCTCAAAGCTGAGGTCACCCAGGAGTTGCAGCTTCTAGTTTCCTCCACAAGAGGATGCTAGTGAATCAGTGACTGTATGACAACAATGTGAATGCCCTGGCCATACAAAGACAAATCACTCCAGGTCAGACACAGGACTAAGATACTACACATGACTACTGTTTCTCCTCTAATGAGTGCAGTTAATATAACTTAGTAACAAAAACACAGGTCAGAAAAATCACACCTACAGTTAGTTGCTGGTAGGGCATGTCATTTTTGGCAAAAAAGTTTCCAGAAGGCATTTCAACAAGTCTTTTGCTCGTCACACAGACTGCTATGCCAGCTTTTTATATGTACACACACTGTCTGGTCGGATGTTTTAACTAACGTCCATGGAGCATGCATAGGTCATCGTGAAATCATCCAATCACTTTCCGTGTATGCTGGGATAATAAAAGAGGGTCTCACCCATGATGAAGAGAGTCCCGACAAAGAAGTACAGCACAGTGCAACGAAACCCATATAAAGGTTCCAGCTAGAAACTGACTGCTGAGTAAAGAGAAATCCTCCCTCTGACATTTCAACATATACACACAAGTCAAGTGTCATTAAAAAATAAAAAGTGTGAAAGGACATCGGTGCAGATTATATCGTTACAGCTACTGAGATTGAAAGCGAGGGAGGTCTTTCTTTGTTGCAGCTTCGAGCTCCCACGACAGTTACGGGATGGCCCTAAAATAAACCAGCCCAAACCAAGATAGTACACAGAGGAACGCTAACATTCCTGCCCGACTAATGCAAAACTCATGGAGCTCCCATACTGCACCGTGAAACTCACCCCCCCCACCTCCCCAAGTCCAAATCCCCCATAAACAAACACACACAGATAGTCTGTCGTATACTGTACAGCTGGGCCCTCACGAGGGACAAAAACATATTTACATTCACATATCTAGAAAAGAAAAAAAGTTCATTTTTCTTCTTCATGTAACAAAAAGTGTAGAAATGGAAAAAAATCTCCTCACCTTGGTTTAAGTGCCCAATCAATAACAGTTTTAAAGTGTTGAGGCCAAATTTTCCGCAAACATTTGGGAGTAAATTCTCTCCAAACAACTCAAATTGAGATTTTTTAGACAAGGATGTTTTTGCAATTTCTGTTAAACCCAGATGAGGATATTTTTTTTATTTTTTATTTTTTTTTGCCCTTTTCTATTTCAGTGATCATGTTCTCTTTTTCTCGTTGCAACCTTTGGTAACACCTTCAGGACATTGACTGGCAAAACACGACACATAAGGAAGAGGCAGTGAGTGACTCGGATGATAAAAAAATCAGTCGAGTCTAAACGTGCTTTGATTTAAGAAAGAAAAAAGCTATTGTTACGATGATCGATACTCGTTTCTCCTTCATTGTAACACTATTCTAGGTAGGAACAGACACGGCTGTTAGTTTGGTAATACTTTAGTTCATGTAACTAATACTGCTGTCGGAATCACTGTAAAATGACTGTTTACTGGTGGATAAAATGAGATACGCAGGAGGTTGTCCAATTGGTCAGCTCACTCAAACTTGAAAATGAATGAAATCCACACCTCAGGTCTATAGAGTGGTGAAGTAATGGGTCCCAAAACCTGGATGTCAGTTAGCATTTTTGCACTTCCGGTTCCCTCATCTCAAAGTATATCTCTTTATTCCAATACACATGCTACCCCAATATTTAGTATGCCAGGAAAAGATTTAGTTCATCCCAATATGTAGTATGTGAAATGCAGTATGACAGAAGTACCAGGATATCCTACTCCATCCAGTCAGATTTTGCAGAATGTAGGCCAACTTCCTTTCTGGTTGTTCTCACCCACAATCCTCTGCGCAGCAGAAAATTCGTCACCTACGTCACAGTGTGTCGCATATACAAACAAAGCAGAGAGGGCGCAAACCTTTGGCAGCTGCCTGACAGAATGACAAGCACTGCAATGACTGAATATAGGTGTAAGTACTACAAAAGTCTTGCAACTCCTATGTACAGTTAATACAGTTCATATACTATTGCTACACAAAGCCAAGTGGATAAATGAGAGCAAATGCTAACTTACATTTAAATGAATATGGCATACCTTTCCTTTGCAGTCCAAAATTTCACGCTAAGGCTGTGATAGATATAGAGACATTAAAGTCAAAGTTCAAAGTTCACTGACAGTGTAGTATGTCCCAATTGTATGCATACTGCATGCAACTGCGTGTACTTTGTGAGGGCAGCTTAAGTACGTACTACTTTTTACAGTAAAAAAAAGGTGAAGTGTTGAATGGGTTTCAGTTAAATGACTAAAATTATGTCTGTGTTTAACACAGGCTGAAGATATTTAGATGTTTTGTTCCACGACATAAAACATGCCAGTATAAACAGTTTTTGAACCTTTTTTTAAGTTTTACGCGTCTTAAAAAAGGTGGTTGCTCACAAGTAGCTCAATGAGACTACAGTTTTTGTCGTGAAGATTAGACATCAAGTGAAAAAGGAATAAAATATATAATATCTTTGAAAAGGGACGTGAGACGGGCAGTTGACACAGCCATGATCACATCGCTCGATCAGATCATGATAGTAGAAGAGCTTTGCAGAAAAGAAAGTGCTCTAAATCAAATCAGACGTTAATCGCTTCAGGGCAGGAACATTTAAGTCATGCGACGACGATGTGGTTCTTTTATATTCTACCAATATCTTTCTCCTTCTGGTGACTTCATTTACAATTCAAAAACACAAACTTGGTGCTCATCAGTGAAGATTGTCATGCTGATGAAAAACGTGTAAGAACCATGAACTTTTTGGCGATAATCTGAAACCCTGTTCAAAAATCCCATAAGCTTTTTCTGAGGGAACCAGTGCAATGCAAACTTCCAGGTTAGCCTACAAAAACACATCATCCCTTCACCACCCTACAGATAGCATTGATTCCCTGCAACCCAACGTGTCACACTGTAATCTCGACTTTGCTGGTGTTAATTAATCAATCTTTCAGAAACACATGAAAGCACACACACTTAAAAAAAAAAAAAAAACAGTTTCAAAAAGAGTCGGCAAACATAAAATGTGAAAACTCATCCAGAGTGCTGCGAGGATCGACTGTGACACCAGGTTACGTCATGTTACATTTCCGTCGGTCACAGTAGCAAACTGCTTGAGATGAGAATCCAGAAAACACGGCAGTGTGTGTGCGTGTGTGCGTGTGTGTGAGCAGCCGCTTCAGTTCTCCCTCGATGTATTTGTGACATATTTACAAAGCGGAGAGATTGAAGAGGATCTTTTGTTTATTAGGCAGCGAGTCTGAGGATGCCTGTGGTCTGAAGGCGTGACCTCTGGCGGTGAATGCATGCTGCTAATGACGACGTCCTCGCTGTCCTGCACAAAAACGGGACAAATGCGCAGTGGGTGCACGTACGCATTGAAATCGGGCTTCCATACGTGCACGTCACTGCTGTCTTGAAAACCTCCTCCAATTTCAAAACGCTGGAAAAACCCCAGAAGTTGCGTTGTCATCGTTAAGACAAAGGCTGCTTTTTTTAAATTACTGACACTTTTAGAGGTATAATGTTTCACCAGACGACAGGGATGGCCTCACACACACCCAAACACACACACACACACACACACACACACACACACAGCTCTGAAATCAGACTCAGCGAGTCAGGAGGGTCTTGTTTTAGGTGTTGCGCACAGCTAAGGCCTGTTCCAGCTCCTGTCTCCTCTGCTGGATCTGTCAAGGAAAGACAGAAAAAAGGACATGAAAATGTCACCTGAACATCGAGAGGCTTGTTTGTGAGGTGTGTTTACAGATGATTAGGCAACGTTTCCTCACCTTGCAGTAGAAATAGCGACTGACTGCCTCCTGGGACCAGGGCTCGTGGTAAAACGCTGCCCTCCTTTCCTCTTCAGGGTTCCCAACCACGTCTGTCATTAGCTACAGACAAGGAGAAGGAACAATCATTAATTAAAGGACTGAATAATAACCATTATTAATATGACATGTGCAGCATGAAAACACTTTCAGGTTAATGTTTTTTAAGAGGTAGGAAAAGGCAGCGGTGTGTTTTTTAATGAACAAAATATCGCATGTAATTTGTAGCAGGCAGTATTGCAAACCAACTAATTGTTTGTCTGAGGAGGATTATTTTAAAATTTCAAATAAAACCTGTGGGCTTTTAGTTTTGGATTGCTAAAGGGATAAAAAGCTCGGCTCTCTGCATCTTTATCAATTACCTTGTGCTTTGCTCTGAGGTGTAAATAAAACGTCTTCATTGGTTTGAGAAACTGTTTCGCTGGTTTACATTCATGAGGGATTCTCCTGCATTTAATTTCCATCCCCAACATTCAGAACATGTGTTGAACAAAGGCAGCGACTTGCTCCAATGTGACTTTAATGTACAAAAGGAAATGAGCGTGCAGCGTATTAATAGTCATATGGAACCTTAAGGTCTCGGCTCTGGGATTTGAGCCAGTCCTGGATGTAGCCCTTGGGATCTCTGGAGAAACTGAGCATGAAGTCCCTCTGGATCTTCAGCTGGTTGATGGACTCGATGGTCTCGTGGATCTGAAAGAATAGCGGCAACGTATGGGAAAACGTTCAGTTAACTGCAGCTGAATAATGTATACATCCTGATAAAAATATCTTGTAAATTTAGAGTCTCCCAGTCTTGCAGCATCTTTACAGTGCTGTGCCAGATCTGGAGAAAGGTCTGGCCGCACCCGTTATCCCTCTGCTATCTGGGAAAAAACATAACGCTCTGACTTGTGTGTATTTCTTAAAACCAATTTATAATCAACTTGGACGGCACTAAGCCCAAGATGCAGCGACAGGAAGCCTGACAAACGTCAACACGCAGACAGTGGAATGAAGAAGAAGGCTAACTGACATTGTTGCCCAATTGCAGGGTTACACCAAGGCCGACCAATAAACCGCTTCCTGACATTATCGGCCAGTTTTTATATATTTTTTTAAACTTTTATTTATTCTGGGGAGTTTCACTGAGAGTAGGCTCTGTTTTTCAGGAACACCATGATCACATTTACACAATGACACATTCACAACTAGAAGGTGCACAGTACAACAACAGTCTAAAATGCAGCCACTGAGCAGCTGGGATTAAGGACCTTGCACAATGAGGGTGGGGCAAGAGGTGCCCTTTACCTTCTCCACCCAGATCAATTCTGCGGGTGCGGGGATTCAAACCGGCGACCCTCTGGTCACAAGCTCGCTTCTCTGACCTTTAGGCTGCCACTGGCACCACATGAAATTGACTGGTGTTGGCAGATAAATCGCTATGCGTCAGCGTATATGTCCTCTGAAATGTGTTGATGTTGAAACTGTTTTTGAAGGTCAGAAAAAATGCTTGGACTGGTAATTTAAAATGGCATAGTTACATAATTTGTCCAGCAGAGGGCAGTCCTCTATTAAATAACTAATTAGCAAAGTGTTAACTGTACAGTGCACTGATGTTGTTAGGATGAAGTCTGTTAAAATGTAAGATATCCTGCCTTCATCACATATCTTTGTCACTAGTATTTGATAACCACATTCGGCAGATATTATAAATATATAAAATCAGCTGATATATCGGATATTGGAATTTCCTTGCTCCCTAACATTGGTATCGGCATCGACCCAAAAATCCCAATATTGGACAAGCCCTGGCTTATACCCAAAGCCTGTATCCAGTCTGCTGACATTAACCTTAATGAGCAAAATTTCAATAAAGAAAAACATTTGCTCTCATAAAGATATTGTGCCTTGTTAAAACTTGAATCAGACCGAAATGTGTCCAAGCTTGTTTTCTCAACATTTGAGAAATTTTTGCCTGTCTTAAGCCCCCATACAGTGGTCCTGGTTGCATGTTAGTATAGTTATCATCTCAAAAGCGTAGATGAATGAGATAAAGGTGTGTATCACACAGAAACAGGTATACTGGGTCAAAGGAAAAATATTGCAAAACTTGATCTGCCAAAAAACAGAGACAGTGGGAGGAATGGGAAAAATCTGTCCACACATTGAATAAAAGCAGTGAGGCTTGTTGTCATTGTTTGTTTCCTGTCCTACCATCTCTCCTGCTCACCCACAGAAACCTGCTTTTGACAAAAATACCAGCTAAAATGTGTCTGTTAAACATAAATTTTGGTGAAACATTAGTAACAGCTCCCACATTTAAAAACAGTCAGGCGTGAAATCCACTGCGAGCAAACTGCTCCAATAAAAACAAAAACTCCAGTAAAAAAATCTGCATGAACCTGGTCGTCCCCACGAGGCGGCTTATTTATTACCTCAGCGTGATTTACAGCGTCAGTGTTGAAGCAGAATCAATCCAGACTTTGGATTCTTTGACGCCGCTGATCTCACCTTGTTGTCGAGCGAGGCGATCTCCTGCTGGTTGGCGGTGGACAGGAGGAAGCTGCTCATCTGGCTCTTTAGGGGGTCTTCCACCTCCACGTCGATGTCGTAGCAGGCTGTCTTCTTCTGGTCGTTGGGATCCACGCTGACGGGGAAACAACAAACGGTCACTTATGCAGAAGTGAGACATGCTCAAGAAAACTACTGCAGAACCAAGAGAGAGATCTTTCGATAAAACTATCAAAGCGAGTCGTCTAAAGCATGAAACGCTTTTGTTCCCTTATTAAATGTTTTTTTCTCATTTAAATTTTTTGGGGTATAGTGAATAAAAACAGTCATGAACAGTAACTGTGTCACAGTTACACAACAGACAAACAAAACCATTAATTAGGTGTTTGTTCTGTTGTAACTGCTACCACATGCTGTTTATACTTAATTGCCAACATGTGAGGTACAGTAGCAGCTTTTTTTAGTTCACATTTTTAGTTCAAGGAAACATGTTAAGAACAAACAATAATAACTCTACTCTACTGCTGGGATTTTAATCTCAATAAGGCTTTTATACAGTAAACCAGGACTTACCTGATGACATGGTTGATGACGATGGGGTCGGGGGGCAGGAGGAGGTTGGTGAGGCGCTGAGGGATCTCAGAGAACTTCAGCCGAGGGCAGTCGAATATCTGTGGACCAAAAAATAACTTCTGTGAGAGGATAACAGCGCAGACACGCAGTGAAATCGGAGAACCAAGACCTCTCACAAGACGTTCATTTCCTGTATCAGTGTCGCATGAGTTTTGCCACGGCCCCGCCCCTTTAGGAGACTAGAGGCGGTCTTGAGTCCATTCATTCTTATGGGAGAAATGAACATGATCACAGATTATGACCAATTCTTTTGCCTCATTGTCACCAAGACACATATTGGACCAATTTTTAACAAGACACATATCTTCCGAACAGTCTGACACAATAATGGCGTTTTCAGACACACAAATCAGGAGAAAATGAACTTTTTTTGAGACCTGTCTCTGTCTCAGCAATATATTCCCGTGAGATCTGGGAACCGGAGCTTCCCACCTTGCTTCAGAACAGACATAAACAGACATTTAAATGGTCTCATACATGAAACTATGAATTAACTGTTAAAATAAATCAAACAAATATCATGGGACACAAAATTCATCTGCTTTTATCCATTCATGCAACGTTAAAAAACTTCCAGACGAGGTGGAGGGATGGTGGTGGCACTTACCTAACCCTAACCCTGTTTACCATTTCACACCATTGGTGCAGCGTACAGTGGGGGATCTTGTGTTATACTGACTATCTTTGGTGAAATGTATTGATAAGTATGGCTGAATGTATCTATCATGTATATTTGGAATCATTTAAGTGCACAACTCAACAAAATATACAACTTAACTTGTTTTTAAACATTTAAGTGTTTTAAATGAATGACTTACTTGTAATAGAGAATTAAACATAATAGTTTTGGTACTTTCACTTCAAATAAATGTATCTGGGCACTTCTTCCACCACTGCATGTTTTCAGCAACACTAATATTAATATTTATCTGACGACAGTGTGATTTATGGCACCTAGAGAGTCCCATACCTGTTGGAAGTACTTGTCACAGTTGATGTACTCCTTGTCATGGGAGTCCTGCAGCTTGTTGGTCTTGATGTACTGCCAGAGGGCCTGGATGATACAGGAGCGGGTCTGAGTGTGAATGCCAAGCAGGCGAGCCAGGCGAGGGTCCAGCTTAAACTGGGGAGGCTGTGGAGACGATATAATCGCATTACATCACTTTTTACAACCACCCACCTCGGAGCGCTCAACATCAGCTTCATCACAGCTGACATCCTTATCGCATTCCCCAAGGCCTGGAAACAGATGTCAGGTTTGCAAATGGAGTCTTAAATGCACTCTATAATTCTGCTGCTGGTTATCAGTGATGTGAGGCCTGCAGGTTGTCACTGCAACAGCTGGTTTCATGGCACGGATTAGTTACAGTTGTAACAGAGGAGGATCTATTTCAGGACAGAGTTGTGAGCTGCTGTGAGATCGTGTAGCCCCCCCTACTCACCTGGTAGTCCAGCATCAGCAGCAGAGTGCAGCGCACGCTCACGTCTCCCGGCCTTTTAACCTGGAAGCCGTCCGTCTCCTGGGTGGTGGGCGTGCGGTGCCACTGAGAGAGCAAACCAGCACAAACTGATAACACATCCCCAAAGTTAAGTGTCTTATTCAGACTTTTAGTTTCACACTCACTGATTTTCAGTTTGTCTCACATTCTATTAATCTAAATCTCTCACTGCAACAAAACAAAAATGAACAAAAAAAGAACCAAAACAATCCAAAAAGTTTGTTTTCATTGTGTGAGCAATTAGATCCTACAAGACAACTTTTTTCTGACAAGGTTAGAACAGTTTTGGTTATTTTACACACACACCAGCACCTGCCTTCAACTTTGGATGTGCACAACTATTCCACTGCCCTATTATATATACACACACACACACACACAACATATGCTGTATGTGCATCAGACAGTTGCCTCTGCAATGTCCAATTGCATGGCTGCATGCTTGCCATCGTGTATAGATAGGCTACCTTAATTTGTGTTATTAAAGCACTAAAAATGCCTGCATTATCATCATGATCATTGTTTTGATTGTTATTTACCATTTAAGGAGGGAGAATTTAGGATCATTTACGACAGCATCTTCAGGTAGGCATTTGCAAAGGAAATGTGGATTACAGGAAAAAGATATAACACTGCTTTCAGTTTAATGTAGCAGCTACAATTCGAGTCAGTAGACATTAGGAAAGCTATGTGGTTAAATGACCTTGATCTTACAGTATCGAACTGTATTTGAATGAACAAATTCCTCATAAAAAGCTGAATTACAGTGATTGACTAATCAACTGGACAGTAGGCAACACTGGCCAATAACATTCTACAATTATCTTGAAAAAATATTTCTTTCTAAGGCCAAAGATGTCATTTCCTTCATTTTTCAGTAGACATTTTCAGTTCAGAATAAATAAATAAAGTTTGTTAACATGTACAGAAGAATAAAAGCATTTATTCTGATAGATAAATATGTGACTTTGCAACCTCATTGTTAAACAATACCAAAAACAATGATTTAAATGATCCACATGTTGTTATTTTTCATTCCTACTTGGGTGAAACTGAAGCATAGCAGCGTATGTACACCTTCACTTCACAAAAAAAAATGCAGTTCCTCAAACGGCCACTTGAGGCTCGCTCCGACAGCCAGTCAATCCCCACAGAGGCCCATACTAAAATGTCCAACTTTACAACGAAAATAATCATCTCTATATCTATTTGTTTCTGTTCATGACAACTGTATATGGATGAAATTTATAAAATGCACTTGTTTCGATTAGGTTGAGCGTTCAAGTGCAGCTGCTAGCTTTGAGCTAGGTATCGCAAAGTTGTTGAAAGCAAAGCTAATCCCCCCTCAGGTCTACGCTATTTTCAAAATTTGGTAACTTCTGGCTCAAAAAATCCAAAATTGCAAAAGCCATAATGTCTAAAATGCTGCTAAAACCAATGGGTGATGTCATGGCGGCTCCATCCACTTTTTATACATAGACTATGTATTGTAAGAGTGAGGGGGTTAGTGCACTAAGGGTGGTCTTGTTGAGAATACAACTCCTTTCAACTAATATCCAAGGATGTTTATTCCTGAATGTCACCTTTGATTGTTGCTAAATATTTAATGTTTTGGAGAAATACTTAAAGAAAAGCAATTTTTAGGGCCAGAGTGATTTGACACAGTTAACAAAATGCACCAAAGGAAAACCAACCACATGAGTGCGCCTGTATCTTGCAGCCTTGATCTTAACCAAGATGATTTAATCTCTGGTTAACAAGAGCTTAATTTTTTTTGCAAACTAGCCCTGCACAGTGTACTGAGACATCAGGATAGCAAAAGTTTAACCATGTGGCTGTGCAGCTGAACGTTATCACGCTCACGATCACACTGTGAGCGGAGACTTGAAGTGAAATAACGGAAAAACTAAACATCGGCCCGGATGTGTTTTAGTCCTTGTGTTTACATATATCAGAACCTCATCTGTATCTCCCCGACGCAGATGAAATGTTATTTACATCACTAACCGCTCACAAAGTGAAAAGAAAAAGCACCTAAAACACTGTCTTCAGTACAGTGGATTGCAGTAACTTGGCATGCAATACAAAGTAATGTTTTCCTGCAATCAATGGCTGACTCAGAACAGATTAAGTACTGATTGTACCTCAAGGTGGAGAAAAAATTCTTTTGATGAAAAATCATTCAAAGCGAAGCACCTGAGTGCCTTGCTAAAATACCCTCTTAAAAGGAGGAACCTTGAGAAGTTGTAATTTTCACTCCGAAACTCTTAAAATGGCTTTTTTTTAAAAAAGCAAATACATTTTGTGAAGATACAAAGTGAAGGGCGGCTAATGACTTTTTTTAATAAGTAAGCACTTGTTCTCCCTTGCTCTCGCACCTGCATGTTAAAACAGCCTTGTAATGATGAAAATTTAAAACACCTCTTCTTTTTGTTGTTATAGAGAAATAATTTATTAAAAAGCCGAGAGCGCAGTTCTCTCTCTCCATCTGTTTTACTTTGTATTTATCCAGTGGGGATGCAGAAAGAAGCAGGTTCATCGGGGTGATTGTAGCTCGAGAGCACATCAGACATCACAAAATAATTTTTAAGAATGTCTCTCCCTGCACAATTTAGAGGCCGTCACTGACCCTGACTGCATGGCTGAACAGTTGGATTCACAGATTTTTCCAGCATACAAAAGCTCTTTATTACTAATAGATGCGATTTCCAATGAAAGCGCTGACCTACGAAGTGACCAACAGGCGAGTCGTCCACATGTGAATGTGCTGTGAATGTGCTGCAAATGGGCTGAAGAAATAAAACTAACACTGAAGCTCTAGTGCAGTTTATAAAAGGAAAATACATTCATTAGCCTTCTTTCTAATAGATTATAAGAATGTCTATTATAGCCTCTTGAAGAAGAAGTCTAATCATGCATCATAAGTAAAAACACCCGTGTGGATGGCTTTAATAGAACTGAACCATCATAAAAACAGCACCTGTGCTTTTCCTACCAAGACAAGCCTGCAGTTAAAAGGTCTATTTAAGCTAAAACTCACATTGTATATATTTTTTAATTCCATTGAATTTGAGTACATAGCCATAACAACCAAACAATTCCAAAACTTAACAGTTACATTTAAGAAAATAAAGCTTTTTTTTTTCTTGCTGAGAGATCAATTATTACTCTCATGTCTGTCTGTTAGCTAGCTTAGCTATATCCGTCCGTTAGCTAGCTTAGCTTAGCTTAAAGAGTAGACGGTGGAAAACAGTTAGCCTACTTCTGTAATTAAATAAAAAGGTATCTCTAAAGCTCACTAATTGACATGTTATTTCTCATTTACTTGATTTGTGTGAAAGTCAAAGTAAAACACAATTTGCAGTTTTTCTGAGAGCCTCACAGCGATGAGCTAAAAGGTGCGGGGCTATTAACTACTTAGAAAGCATATTTTTTGTTGAGCCTCCTTTTAAAGGTGAATGTCAGCATCAAAACTCAAAAAAATATTTATTGTTTTATTTTAGGGATTTCAGTGCCGAAGAAAAAGTGTATCACTGTCCCAACAATTACAGACTACGCAGTATTACTTACCTAGCATGTTAGCATGTTTGTGAAAATGTACAAAATTAATTACAAAGAACTGGAGCGAGAGCAGGTGGTGATATCAATAGCGTTACATTTAAAAGTGCTAGCTTGCATTCATTCAAACACTAAAAAATATGTAAGATTACAGATAGATACAGATCGACAGCAGATGTGTAGATCTTTAAGTATTTCTCTGATCACATTACAAAGTAAGCATACTCGGATATGATAGATATCTTATTTAATGTAGTTTCCTAAAATTGAAAGAGCACATCTATTCTGTCCTCAAATAATAATGCTGGAATTATTATTTTCAGGCAATGTGCACTGCCCACCATCACTGCTTGCTGGTTTGAGCATCAGCATGGTTAATGTTAGATTCAGCCGAGCATGTTGAGCCTCAGTCAGACACAGATTTAGATGAGGAGTTGTCTGTTGTGCAACAAAATCAGCACCTAGCAGGTGTATTGAGATGCTAAGTGTTGTTAGCTTATTTATGTGTTTATGTTGTTGGTTAGCTTGTTAGCTTGTAACTGGCAGTGGTTGCTTATTGGCTGTGCGAATGCAAACTCTCACTCTCTGTAATGACAAGTTGAAGGTTCGTTTTCACTTTGTGACTTATTAAATTTAGCTTGACCGTGGTACGTTTGAATTCCAGATTTGAGGAAAGTACACACACATTGCGCCTTCAGTAGAGGAGTGTGAATAACATTTCTTTACAGAAAAACTTTGCATATATTCAAGTCAGTATGGTCAAAGGTCTGATGTCTTAGGCACAGAAACATACAGTAAGAAGAGAATGGAATGAAGGGGATCTTTAAATGGGCTTGCTTCTCTGTACATATGGTGCATCGGCCATATCTGAACTGACCTCAACCAGGTGGTTGTCAGGACCGTAAAGGTCTTTGTCCAGCTCGATCACCAGACTCTTAAAAAATGATGAGAACTTCTTCTTCTGTTTTCCTGGCTGTAAAACAGAAAGAGAGAGGTGGTCAATTAAAGTCTTAAATCAGACATAAATGCAAATATTCAGACACACCGACGCAAAACCAAATGCTTACCGTTATATCTTTACTTACAGCAATGTTACTCATCAAAAACCCACAAGAGACCGAGTGAGATCAAAAAGAGACACTAGACATTCTCAGGGTCCACTTCCTGTGAGCTCAACCAGAAATATTTGTGGTTTGCGAAATCTAAATGCTTCCTACCGCTGTGAAATGACGGCCTTGCTCTGGACAGCTATGAACATCAGAGGTTTTTGAAGAGAAGCTGAGAGCGCAAAACAAATCTAAGATCATTCTGTTTTCATGCGGAATCTACAGTCTTCTCAACATCAATCATTCATTTTATAATTCAGAGCCAGTTGATACTTTTCTGTCTGAAGTTTTGCGAGCGCGTCATTATCAAGTGTGACGGCTGGCCAAAAACGACCCAGAGAGGAAGACTTTCTCTTTGAATTGGAAGATATGAGCTCAGTTATTTTTTAGACTCACACTACAGATCAGTGCTAAGAAAAGTTTTTTTTTTTTAACAATTTCACTTGTAAAGTATTGCCTATTTAACTCCATGTGAATGCACTGTATATTTCAGATGAATGAAACTCACATCATCCAGCAACTTTCCCTCTACTCGCAGTTCCCACGATGCAATGCTGCCGTCTGAGTCATCAGCGTCAGGTCTGGCTGGGTTGAAGGTGTTGGATATATAAAGTCTCAGTTTACGCTTTTGCTGCTGACACAAGGGCACATAAAATAGCACAATTTAAACGAACACGTCTTTAAATAAAATTAAATTGCAACGTTGCGCTGCAGCGGCCATGTTTGAACTTATAAGACCAATATAACATTAGGCTAAAAAAGTGCTTAAATATAACAAAAACCAAGAAGTCAAAAGAGGTGTTTGTGTTTGAGATGAGACAAGCTTAAAAATGGGTCAAAGTGGAAAATTAAATCCTCTAAGATTTAACACTTTTTAGACCTTTTAATAGAAGCTGAGATGAGATTTTTCTTTCAAATAGCATTTGTGCAGTTCACCAGATATTAATTTGGTGTTTGAGTCTAGCACATTGAGGACAGAAGGACTGTTGGACTTTTCTTTTGGTCTCGTTTTCTTGTCCTCACCTTCATTGGTCTCTTCAGTGCTTCCTGGATGTCGACACGTTTGCGCATGATGGTCTGGTCCAGTTTACGCTCGAACGCCAGCAGATCCATGTAGGCCTGGGACTCAGGGACCAGCTCGCGGATCTGCTCAGAGAGGAGGACAGGCTGACGTTACAATCTGCCGATCACAACTGAAATATTTCACTCACACACAAGAATAATAAGAGAGAATTTCTTCACATCTACAGTCAGAATATCAACAGAGGAGAGCTGTCTGCTCTGCTGCGCGGCTGTGTGGTCCTAATATATTGTTACAGGATATATATCCTCACAACATAATTTAAATGGCTCATTTTGCACAAAAAAAGAGCTTATTAGCTTACTTGCAGAAAGTTATTTATTTGTATTTTGTTTCTTTTCTTTTCTTTTTATTTCACTTAAAAGGGGCATTGCATGGTAAATATACAACAGAAAATATCTCAAAGCTAATTTGCATCTGTAGTCTCTGGGAGGGAGTCCTCTGTAGAACAGAATTCTGAGCATAAATTATAAAAAAAAATCAATGAAAAGATTGATACCACGCTTATATCTCTATGGTAAATATGACACTAGAGCCAGCAGACAGTTAGCTTAACTTAGTATAAAAGACTGGAAACTGGGGGAACAGCTACACTGTTAAAAAAAACACAAACGAAATAAAACAAAACAAACAAGATTTTTAATTTGAAAAAAAAAAAAAAAATCATCTTTTAAAAGCAAACTTATTTCAAAACACCATAAACAATAAATCTAAAATGATCACAACATTAAACAGGACAGACAATATTTGCTTTAAACGAGACTAATTTTTCTCCAAAAAGCTTTTTTCTATTTTTGACCCAATAAGAAGCTGACAGGAGTAGAAATGTCCCGTTGCTGCTGACCAGTTCACCAGTAACACAGTGATCCGCACCATCTTGGTGACACTGGGGAATAAAAATGAGATGCAGAGCGTGCAGCCAACCAGCCAGGACCCAAGACATTACCATACCGATGAAAGTCCTCAGAGCATCAAGGGCTGCAGCTTACTTACCAAACTGTGCACACACACTCCTCCTGTCGCTCCTTCTCCTCCCTCCCTCTTCTTCCCTCTTTCATGTTTCTTTCTAAATGGCTGCCTTCATTGTTCCTCCTCATTCCTTCTCTATCTCCATCTCCTTGCCTTTTGCCGGGCGGAGGTGCTGAGCTGACGGAGGAGTGTGGCAGACATTCCCTGTCTCTGACTCATTACTGTGGAGTGGCGGCCCCAGCCATGCCTACTGCTATCTCTCTGTCTGGGTTATGTTAGGGGATAAGACCTGAGCCAAGTCGCTTACTGTCTCCAGACCTCCAAAAGCTGTCTGTGTCACGGCCAGGACATGGCGAGGTGATGGCGTGGCAAGGGGCCCCGTAACTGAGACCACGGCATGAAAATCACAACCACAGTCGGCACAGACTCACCTGTGGTAACGCCGTGATTCTGCTGCTTATTTCAGTTCTACTTGTGGTTGCATCCCAGCCATATCCCGCTGACTATTTCAATTTAAACCAATGAAACGCCATCCAAATAAAAGACTGAAACCCCAAAGAAAAATCCCTAAAAACTCTTGATCGCTCCCCCTTATCCTCTCTCTTCTCATTTGGAAATAACACATAATCATCTGGCCCTCTGCGCCTTCCAAGTACCTCCTGACATCAAAAACCAACCAGGATTTTTCTGCTCTGCGCACAAAACCTAACAACAACACACACACACACACTGAAAAAACAGAGCGACAAAGGTAAAAATATGCAGCCTCACCCTTTGCGGAAGAATCTTGTCTGCCATTTTCCTTCTCTTAGCACTAGAGAGAGGGAGAGAAAGACAGAGAGAAAGAGGAAAAAGAGAGCATGTTACTATGGTGACTGATAGCGTAGCACCCAGGCCATCTGCTAAAATGCTGGGCCATATCCAGCACCCCAGCATCCCAGCTGTGTGTGCGTGTGCATATGTGTGTGTGCGCGTTTGTGTGTTTGTGTGAAATGCAGCGGTCCACCTGGAGAGTGAGAGCCTCCAACAGCCAAAAAAGTGTCACATCACAGATCTCCTGCCAGACATGTATTCACTGCGTGCACACACACATACACGCACGCACGCACGCACGCACGCACGCACGCACGCACGCACGCACGCACGCACGCACGCACGCACGCACACACGGTAGAATCACAGTTGCAGCAGGACTCGAGTGGTGACAGGATGTGTGTTTGAGAGCTATAAGGAATGCAGAGTCTTTAAGATCAGAAGAGCGTGTGTGTGTGTGTGTGTGTGTGTGTGTATGTGTGTGTGCGTGTG
>JAQLOL010000013.1:6874022-6923239 GCA_029783665.1 Naso thynnoides
ACAAGGACAGCTGAAAGATACAAATCAGGACTTTCATAACCTCTTATGGGCTCACATTTTTTCCAATATTTCACACTGTTGGTCACCACTGAAAGTTGATTACGGTACGTACACGCATAAGATTTGATCTTTAGACTGTCCACAAACACACGTGAAACCCCCACAAAAACAAACAAAGAAGGAGGTAATGAACAGCAGGGAAGGCTCAATATCAAAACTAGATATTAAACTGGGTGAAAACGTAATTGCATGTATTCACAGACAGATTTAATAACTCAAAACAGAGTTCGACAGCAAACAAAAGGGCTACAACTGACATATTATGTGCCCTCTTGGTGACCAAGCAGAGATCCAGTGATAAGAAGCCTGAGCAGGCGTTGCTGTCACTCTGGCCGGCAGTTTGGTCAGCGAGGGGGAGGGGAGCAACTGAGAAGGGTCTCCAATAGAGAGGGGATAAGACAACATATGGTCTGGATCTCCTGCTTGAATGTTGTCACCTTGTGGATCTTAGCGGACCCCGTCTCTCTCTGTCCAGTCACAACCTCAGCTGGACGATAGCACCCACACAGGCATCAGACTAAACCCTCAGCAGCCGGACAGACCTCTGCTACAAGCGTCTGTCTGGAGAATTGGAGCCTTTCAGATAACAGATACAGAGAGCCGTAGCTGGATAATGTGTAAAATGAATACCCCCCCCATCCACACACTCACAATGAGTGGTGCTCTATAATCTGACCTGCTGAACGGGCTCCAACACTCTGCCCGGAGCTCTGCCAGCCATCCAGCCAGCAACCGAATCTGCCATGTGGATGGATATCTGAGAAGTGTGTTGGCATCTCTGGAGGGATTTAAAGAGGCCAAACTTAACCGACTCCGTGCTAAACATATGAATCTGTGGGTTCTTACGTGGATCTTTAAAGGCTTTGATTAGAGCCCGGAAATCTATTAAAAACGGAAGACGAGGTTTCTATAAATCCAATACGAGTGATGATCTTTTATCTATTTATTTAGTATCATCAACTACACCATGAACCCAATTTAACATAGATATGTTTAGTTTACTTTGATAAAAGAAATGACTCCCAAATTGCCATATGTTGTTCGCAATTAACAATGTAACACATGCACGTGTCTCATTAATTGATTGACAGTTTTGTTTGAATCAATGTAATGAAGGAGATAATGCTGTATGTTAATGTGAAGGCTGAGCAATAATTCAATATTTATGTCTACTAACTTTTAGGAGAATCGTATCACGATGATTTGACAGCCATTCTGTTGTTTGTTGTCAGTGTAAACTAATAAAAGTTATTCAATGTTTTCTAATAATATTTTAAAAAAATTAATAAAGAGCATAACAATGAAACTCAGTTTACTGAGTTAATCGCATCAATTTGATTGTTTTACATGCATATACTTGGTGATACGGATTAGAGCTGAACAATTAGTCTGCTTCCTGATTAGTTGATAGGCAGATTTTTTAATAGTTTGTCAATGATCAATTGTTTCAATCATTTTTCAAGCAAAAGGTGTCAATCATCATCTAGTTTTAGTTCCAGTAAGGAGAACATTTGTTAGTTTTCTTATCATTTCTTAAACTTTCCATTTATTCTTCTGGCAGACGCTGTTGTCCAAACTGACAGTACAAATGAGATACAATCTAGTCACATTATTTATAAAAGAGAAGCTTTCAATCTGCTAATAGATTTCCAATGATTTATATGATGTAAATATCTTTGCAATTTGGACAATTGGTCCAAATTGCATGACACCTGAAGTTATTATTTGCAGTCCTTCGCAGTTTATGGATCAAACAATAATTGAGACTATGTTTTATCAATCCTGCATGTGATTTTGCTGATACTAATATCAGGCCTATATCCTTATTAATGACTCTATGAGAGTTTGCAACGGAAAACTGGACATTGATCTGGTGAGGTTTGACTTAACCACACACACACCCCTCCAGGTAGCTAAGGTACTTTCACTCAGGGAAGACAAGGACACAGTATGTTTACATGACATTAGAGAAAATCGATTTATTGTGAAAGTCCAGATAAGTTCTTACTTTTAAAATGCATGTTAGTCCGGCTGAAGTCATACTAAGTTGAATTTCTCTAAGTCGAGCTAATGCTGCAAAGTTTTCCATGTTTTTACCATTCAACATGGATTCCGCTGGCTGCTTGCTTACTTGTTTGTGGCTTGTTTGGCTGACTGAAAAAAGGTCCGATACCAACCAGTCGAACGAGGCATACTGCCGCCTATGGTAGCACATTCGGACCATAAATCGATTCTCTCTTAGGGCTTGTATACTAAGGCAAAGACAGTAGACTAATTAAATGACCTAATCGAGCATAACCATAGCTCAACTAAACTGTGCATTTGAACGTACTGACAGATTCACCTCTACTGCAACACACGGGGATTGGTGCTTGGTTACAGGCTTGCTAGTCTTAAGCCTGGTTAATGCTTTTGCTTTGGTTGCATGCAGAGCCTATGCTGTAAGCAACACAAGTGGCCTATACCGCTGACAGTATTTGTACCTGTGCATCGGCATGTCTGCGTTTCTCTGCAGTTAGGTCAAAAATACTGCTCTGTTGACTTCCCCAATGTGTTCATTGTTACCTCAAACAATGGCGAGTGCAGCTGAGCAGATCGTGTCGATGTTGGAGCTGATAAACGTGCAATGAAAGATACTTTTAAATCAGAAATTGCGACGCAGAAGGGAGAAAAGACATTGGAGGAGACAGTCTGTACTGTTCGAGGCAGAGGGAGGGTGAACTGTGGAAAAGCAAGACTACCAAGTGGATTTTCACAGTTGCTGTGGTCCACGTTGCTGCAATGTGCAGCTACATTTCTGGGGAAATGCAGGCCAAGCTTCAGGGTAGGCCAGGCACCTATATGGAGGCTACGCAGATTCAATGCAGAAGCATAAAACAGGCTTTTGAGTTAAGATTTATCACAAGCAAGTGGATTAACTGAGAACTGATCTCGGCAAGGCCTTTTGATTATCCAGAGCAACTGTGACATTGTGTTTCAAAAAGCTGTTTTTAATTTTTAAAAGTCACTTTGTGTATTCTGCATGCACGGATACCACTGAAAGTAGTTTGTGTGACCTGGCCACGTAAGCAAGTAGTCCCGTTTTCATGACAGTCCAAATGTGAGTAAAGGTGAAGTTTACATTCAAAGGTCCAATGACTCACACAAACATACTCACATTTAACACATGACAAAGCTACACTGTGTTGTATTATGTTTTGGGTTGTCGGGGTTTCCCACGCAGAGCACTGGAAGGCTTCTCCCTTAACTGTGGTGCTCGCTGACCTCCACACACAGACACGAGCCAGAGAAGCAACACAGCAGCGGGGAGGTAAGGCAGATAATGAGAGAGAAAGAAGAAGAGACCTCAGCCAGGCCTTCAGCCCACCCATCAGTCCTAGAGCCAGACCTCGGCCAAACACTCTCCCCCACAACACACACCCACTGCTGCCAGGAGGCAGGAACACCACGACCTTCGAAAACCACAACAATGTTTGCATATAGTGCATTTCTATATATTCTTGTGTGTGTAAATGCATCTATACATGTACAAGCTTACTTTGCTTTACTCGCCCATGAGGGGAATGGAAACGTCATCCGTCGCCACAAGCTAACAGACTGCGCCGAATCATCCCATATCCCGTAGTATAAATATTTCTCCATTCTGCAGTATACACAGCGAGGAACCTGCCGCAACTATTATAACAAGACTTTTCCATCTTAAAATGTGGGGGAGAAAAAAAGGAGAGAGAGGAGAAGGAGAGAGAGAAGCATGAAAGAAAATAAGCAGAGGGAAATATTTGGCTTGGAGCAGCCAGAGCCTCATCAAGGTTAATTGGTCTGTTGAGAGGACACACTCATCTGGCTCATCAATCACCTGCTCCATTGTTACCTAAAGTCTGTCTCTGCGCAGGGCTTCAGCACCGAAGCCCCTGTAATGACCGCTCCTGTCACAGAGACAATACCTCATCTCGTTTCAGTGTATAAATCTACCTGCTGTCAGCACGCCCAACATCAGCACTGATTAAAACTGACTTTCGCCTGAAATCAGAACTCAGTCCAGCTACTCCTCTGATTTTAAGACATAAAAAGATTTGACAAACACCACAATGTCTCTTTGACCTTCTCAATGTACTTGAGGATTAGAGAGTGATGCCAAGGCTCAGGATCTGTGCAAAGGCTGAAATAAAAGCCACGTTCAGAACGAGACATTTATAAAGTAGTAGGCCTACTTGGGTCAATATCGATTACTTTGTGTGCATCTGAAAATAGTGATGTTTTGTTTGACCAGCAGCCTGAAACCCAAAAATATTCATTCAACTATCATGGAAAAAGGCAAAAGCAGCTTATGTTCCCATTTGAGAAGCCACAACCAGCGAATTTTTGTAACTTTTGCTTAAAACATTTTGTATCTGATTGATTGATGGTCTGATGAAATACATTTACTTGTCCTCTGCCATATGAACAGTTTCAGCTCTAAAGACTACTTGGGGTTCTTTTGCCTCCTAAGGCCTCTAAAAATTATTGATGGAGGAACCCAACCTCTGACCATAAACCACAACGTCCCCTTTCGAGTCTACTTGCTCCCATCCCCCAGCAGCCTCTCATTTTCTGTCAAATCTTTGATGAATATGCCACAAAATGTATGATTATTCAAGCTGGATTTGTTCAGACCCAAATTTTAAACCAATCACAGTCAAAGAAACTTGGGACCTCCAGCACAGAGTGGACTTGTCAGTAGTATACAGTGAGTGAGAGCTTACATTAGCATGGTCGCTAATGCTGAGTCAGCCACGGTCAGCTAAGAGCTAATAAGCTAACAAACAACATGAAAACATTAAAATAAACATAGCTGCTGATTTTGCTGTATCTCAGTTTGTGTTTGAGGTATGAACATTTATAGATGAATCGCGCCAGTGTTTCCTTTATGCTAACATTAGCCATCTTGAGCACTGCTCTTTCACCGGTCAACCGATAAGAGCAGTGGTGGGCGGGGCATGAAGCCTGTGATCCTTAGACCCAGAATTTTTCATAAGAGTAGATGTTCTTACAGCGGATTTTCAAAGTTTTGGGGGTTTTTTAATGCAAGAAAAGCCTTTTAAACAGAACATTAATCATATTAAAGTATTTATACTTAAAACATGTCTAGCAAAGGAACTTCAAAGAGCAGAAATCAAATTATCTCTGAGATCAACATTTACATTATGTTATGTCCAAAACTGGAAAACCAATTACAGACAAAAAAATTACTCAAGACCTCCAGCAAAGAGCGAACTTGTCAGGAGTCCACAGAGAGCAAGAGCTTATGTTAGCACAGTCGCTCATGCTAAGTCAACCACTGTCAGCTACAAGCTAATAAGCTAACAAACATCATGAAAACATTAGCATAAACACAGTCGCTGATTGTGCTGCACAACAGACTCCTCATATGAGTCTGTGTCTGTGGGTCAAACATTTACAGCAGATTCATTCCAGTATCCCCTTTATGCTAACGTTAGCCATCTCGCGCACTGCTCTTTCGCCAGTCAGCTGAGCGAGAGCAGTGGTGGGCGGGGCGTGAGGATCTTAAATCCAGAATCTTCCATAAAGAGAAAGAGAAGATGGTCCTCAGGCGTCTTTTTTAGAGTTTTTCAAATGTTTTATGCAAGAAAAGCTTATTAAACAGAATATTAATCATAGCAAAATATTTTATACATACTTAAACATGTCTGGCGAAGGAACTTTAATCAAAGAGCAGAAATCACAAGTTATCTACAGAACAAGATGAACACTTATGATGAAATAATACTTTCAAAGCAAGTCACCCAAATGTGGTCATGAGATGAATCTCAATAGTTGCCAGATCATAAACAAGGAAGAAGATTGTACAAAAAGCTGTGAGTGTTATTACCTTATTGGACTTATCAACAACAATAATTAATTGTATGATAATTTGTGCTTTATAGGGAAATTATGTATGTTTTGCTTTTTAAGGTGACCTCCTTGGCCAAAGCATGGCTGAATAAGAACCACAATGTCTTTCCCCCCATTTCCTGTTATCACTTTACTCTCTCGTTCTCTAATTAAAGCGCAAAAACACTTTGAAAGGTTAAAGCTAAAACGATATGTTGATCCGATTATTAACAATATACATTAAGATAAATAATTGTTTCTGTTTCTGGCTAATCCAATTTGAGAATTTGCTTTTTTTCTTTGTGATTTTTCTTTTTTTTAAGAAAAGAGAATTAAATTCATTTGGTTTTGGAATTTTGGTCTGACAAAAGAAAGCATTTCACAATGTCACCCTGAACCTTAAAAAGATGGCATTTGTATTTTCTCGGTTATTTTGCCTCTGCAGTTTCAAAAATAACTGGCAGAATAGGCCTAATCGATACATAAAATAATTGTTGGCTGCGGCTCTAATAAAAAAAAATCTGAAAAGGCAAAAGCTCACGGATGAGTGGTCATAACAGACCTTTCTTCTAAGGGAACAAAAGCAGAAAAAGACTGGAAATCACTGCCATAAATTACCACTTTATTTGCACATTCGAGTCAATGTCAAAGACACATCTGCTAAAACTTTCAACGGGAAAGCGTCACTGACCAAGACTTTCACATCATCCTCTGCTTCTACTTTATTCAGCTCCTGACCAAAACAAACTGCTGCATGTTCTGTTATTAAAGTCAAGTATGAGGCTTATGGTAACAGTTCCCTAACCTCTAACCATGAGCAACACTTGACTTGACTTTTAATGCGAGCTTCACATGAATGGACCGATTGTTCTGCATGATTTCCAGGATTGGCCGTCTGCCTCGGCTCCGTCTACACTACTACGTCCGTTTGTCTCGTGACCTTACAGGTTCAAATCCTTCCACCAACCACCAACACGCTGCCTGGAAGGCTACTCTGACTGTGTTGTTGTGAGAGGACTCGTCATTTCCCCCCGTCTGTCTCCCAGGGAAGCAGTGTGCTGCTCTGTTAGCCAAAGGGGGAGCTGGCTGCTTTTTGCTGCTGCTGCTGCTGCTTAGCTTCTATTTCCACAGTTTTCCATTTTTGTGTCTTAGAAATCCTCTGCTCCCCATCCTTCTCCCGCTCAGCTCCATCCAGCCATGCTGCTCCACTTCTCCTTCTCTCGAGCCATCTCCTAACAGGCTGAGATCCAGGGGGCTGGAAATAACCTTCACATGGCCAGCTTTGCCCAGCTATCTCTCACACACAGACCGCTGCTGCTGCGCCGACTCATGCACACACACACACACACTCATGACACACACACACACACAGACGCGTACACACACACACACAAGCACACACACTGATGCATGCCAGAGCCCAGCTTCCTTCACAGGAATGACGGACAGCGCCACTCACCACTCCATGGACCAGGAACTCAAACAGTTTGCTCTTGGTGGCTTTCCTGGCTCCCCCCGCCGTCTCCTCCGTAGCCATTTGCTCAGTCCCCTCCGTTCACCCTGCTATGTCTCCCCTCTCCTTCTTTTGTCTTTCCCTCTCCCTTCACCCAGCCTCCTGTTCCCCTCCCCTGCTCCACTTTCCTTCTCTTTGTGCTCTCCTTTTCAGCACTGCCTGTCCCTGACTCTCCTTCTCTCTCTCTCTCTCACTCTCTCTTCCCTCCCTCTGACTCTATTTTGAATGTGCAGCAGCCCTGCCGAGTCTCTCACTGTGTCTAGCTCACTTTTTAGTTGAGCTGCCTTTCAGGAGCCCGGCACGTCGCTTGGAGGTGGGGGGAGAGCTGTGCGGGGGTCTGGCAGGGGGGTTTCAGCCAGCCCACCCTGACGCTCCCCCACACAGCTGTTGCATTCCATTGGTAGATAAGGGCATGCGGAGCGACGAGGCTGCCGTTTGGTCTAAACGGGGGCTGGGGAGGTTAGAGTCAGTTAGTCTTTCCTCTGCTGCAGCTTCCCCCTGGTGACCAACACAGAGGCCACGGTCAGCACACACGGAGCTCCGAGTCCTGGGCTCATTCTCAAAAAAAAAAAAGGAAAAAAGGGACACTGGACTCTTAAAGGGGCCACACTGTGCAGCATAACATGTGTACACACACAAACCGCCATATATGATGGAGTCATGACGTGGTGATGATGATGATGATGAGGAGGGCGGTGCTATTTTTTCAATTACAAGCACTCAAGTTAGAGGAATTTAATATGTCTGTTTGCCTTTGAGTGACAAATTCTCACAGTAAGCGAGCTAACGTGCTCTAAAACCACTTCACAAAAGCAGAGGGCCACGTCAAGAGCACCTTCATTTCCTGTGTTTCTGTGTTGGCCTTTGTCAGAGTGCATTCATAGGTTAGGAGTATTTCCTCCACTTGCCTCATTAGCTTTACCTTTCACCCACTAGTCAGCCCAGAGGCTACACTCAGGCTGTGGCTACTGTTTAATGGCAAACAAGCATGCTGGTCTGCGCAGCAAGGTGACTGAGTCACTTGACACGTGAAATTGGTTTCTGTTGCGTTTTCTTGCAGGCTGCTTTTCTTCCAAGATTTCTCCTCAAAATGCAGAAACTGAAAACCCCAAAGAGAGTAAAAAACACACACAATCCCCTGATGGAAAGAATAATTTCCACACTGTTTGTGTGCTGGGATTGTTTTCAGTTCATGATGCGACCTGCCGTCACACCAGTTACACACAAGCCCGAGCTGCGGTCGTCGCCACACAGGTCGTTACTCTGACTACAACTACGCTACGTTGGAGATTATGACTTTTTCATGCCTCCCTCGGTACATGCCCCTCGTTCTCTCCCTCCTTTCTTCCAGCCGTCAGATCAGAGGAGTGAAATATTCATGAGGTTATTTGAATGACAAAGGAGGTGAAGTGGGGCAGATTCAAAGGGGGCTCGGCTTGTGACACTTGACGGCAAATTGTCCCCGTTATTGTTTCCTCTTCCTCTAATCCGAAAACAATAGAAAAATGTTGAATCAGGTGTTACAGTAAGAAAAATGAAATCTTTCTTATTGCAGCATTACTTCTGAGCTTGTTTCTTATAAATTACATGCAAGGAAAGGAGGTTTTGCTCCTTTTTTGAAAGGAAAACTGCAGTTTTGGTGTGGACAGCTGGTTAGTGGTTGAGTGACCTTCAGGCCAGAGGTCATGACCTTCTGGAGGATGCACAAACTGTTATGCTGCATGCATGTTATCCACTACACTGGAAGTAACAGCACCTTTACTGGTCGAGAAGTTGGAATTAAAACCCAAGAAAGCAGAATGAAAAGGAGCAAATCAGGATTCAAAATTTGACCTTCACACCCTTGATTATTGAAATTCACTTATCAATAGGCAAAAGCTGGCCTTGTCATGTCTTGCTGACAGCTTGTAACATTAGTTTGCTTGCTGGTGACACCTGCTGTTGAGATGAGTGTACTACTACTGCATGTAATCCAGACTGGGAGGCTTTGATGTACATAAGGAACCCAAACCTCCACTGCTAAATGTCTCCCTGCTGCCTCGATTCACCCCTGTCCTCCCTGCAGTAAAAATATTGCAACAACATCAGTCCACATTGATGCAGTTTATTAGATTACACTTGTATTACATAATGCATGACGCTGGCTTTACATATGTTAATCAGACAGGCTCACGCGGTGTGCGTCTCGATTGCCTGCAAGGTCAAAAGCTCAAGCCGGCGAGCTTATCCCTGCAGATTCTGAGATAGTGCCAGTCTCTCAACGGCACATGGGTTCAACGATAACAAAGAGATCCAGCAGCTCGGTCGATGCAAAAGGGAGCCTTGAGCTCAGGAGTACCCCCTGCCGGACCCCCACCATCTCCCTTACCAAAGCCAGTCAGTCTCACCAAATGGTAATGTCCCAGTGTGTAGCAGACTGGGGGGTAGAGGGGGGCTTACAGGGGGTCAGGGAGCAGCAGTAGTATTCCTTATGACCAACAGAGGGAGCAGGGAGGCAGAGGGCTGCTGACTGTTTGAATGGGAGGGGATGGGAGGAGGGATCCAGGTTAAAATGGATGAACATAAGGCGGCATAAAGCATGAAAGTCCCAAAACGCTCCTCACTCCAACAGTCTAATCACAGCTCAGCCAAAAAAAAAAAAAAAAAAAAAAAGAATCTATTTAAGGGTTTTGAAATGTTTTACTTCCTTATTTGGCCACAAGGGGGAGACAAAGAGCTCACACCAGGAGTCATGCTTTCCACAGCACAGCCTGCAAACCGCCTGACTGGTTTTCTAACCTGCTGTACTGCCTGCTTCATTATTTTACAGAGTATAGGAATGAATCCCAAGCCAGGACCCCCACTGTGAAATGCTGGATATTTTCACCTCCTCAGAGTTAGGGTTAGGGTTATATAAAAGCTTTAAAATGGTGCAATCTGTAAAGCAGGGCTGCCACCAACAGTAATTTCCATCATATTAACCTGGGGTCTATAAAATGTTAAAGAAAATAGTGAAAAATCCCTATCGGAGTACAACAAAAACTCAAAGTTACATCTTCATATACTTTTTCTTTGGTCTGAAAAGTTATTTTATAGTGAGGTGGGAATTTAAAAAGCTCCTTAAAACTTTTTTAAGGAAAAACATGAAAGTTACAGACACTGATTGGTGCACAGATGTATGTGACGTCCCTTCTTCTGCAAAGGACCCGCCCCATTTTAAACCAGTGAGGAAGAAAAGTTTGTGAAAGGACCAAACTTGTTCTCACTTTTGCATGAAAATGAGTGATAATGCAGGATAGCATCACTCTTAGTTAGACACAGATTAAGAAATTAAAGATTTCAGGGCCCTTTAAGGGGGACTTAAGAGGAACTGCTTGAAAAGATGTGCTTGAAAAGAGTGAATTACCTGTAAATCAATAAGGTGGCATCACTGTAGTCAAATTTTTCTTCATCTTTTCGAAAATGATGCATATTGAAGTTCAATAGGCTGAGCAGCAAGAAGGAAAAGAAGCTAAAGAAATCCATACAATGATGTTTTTCCCTCTTTTTCTGCCATTTTTTTGAACAATTAGGCAAGCAGAGGAAGGAAAAGGAGCGAGAGCGTAAACAAAAACTGCATAATTCTACCAGTGCAGATGTACAACGTACAGTACAGTTCCCAGTGGCAACGTTTACATACCAGAAACCAGGAAACCTGCCCTCGTCAACATTATTGTCACAGACAGATGGGGCGCACTAGGGGGAATATGGACTGCATCGAGGGCACAGAGCAAAGTCTGATTCCCTCCCACCGCTGGGCCCCTTCCCTCTTTCTCTTTCCTCAGTTTAAGACCTGCACACAAAACCCAGTTCAAGCTGCTTAAGAGCCAGAGCTCTCCGAAAGCTACTCAATAGCCATCGGCGACCATCAGAGGGAATGTACAAAAGCAAGCAGACCTGCACCTTCACGGAGGGGGATTAAGGAGCGGAGCAGTACATTTCAGGGCTGATTTCTTGCAGCTCAGCGTGTGTAATGAAGAGGAACCAACAGAGGGAGAGAGAAGTCTCCCATGGTGGCTGAAAATAATGGGGCATCTGCTGATATTTTGTGATCAAAGTGATTTGGTACAATATACAGCGAGGAAGTGGGTGAATGAGGTCGCACAAAGAGGCGGTGCTATGTTAGGCACCTAACCGAAGAAGCAGCGGATCAGGCGTTTGGGGTCAACTTTGGATTTCGGAGCTTGTTTGGGACAAAGCCTCTTTATCCAGACAGCGTCAATGGTTCAGTTCCTTGGCTGCTCCCGTCGCCGTGAAGAAAAAAGGAGGCATTGTGGGAGCCATAGCGAGCAGCGAGCTTGCCCTGCAAGCAACGAGTGACACACCGGAACAAGGCCTGGAGCATTACCTGCTTCAGGGCATTTCCTGTTTGCTGTAGCCATGACAACGGCATAATCTGCCCCGCGTCCAAAGCTGGCAGCCAATCGGGTGAGAGCGACGCAGACTGCAGTGACTTCAAAACTGGAGCAGCAGCTGGTGAACTGAGCGAGGATCTATTCCAGAGCTTATCGTGTGGAACAAAAAAGAAAACCCGTTTTTTTGAGACAGAAAAGTCGTCTGTGTTAGTCGGCAGAGAGGTCAGCAGGGTCAACTCTGACACAAATATACGGTGATAAACAGTCACTTCCTATGAACAAATCCGACCAAAATGTTGCTGGATGAAAAATAAACCTGGCAGAATAACTCCTCCACTATAAACTCCCTCCCTTTTTGTCTCCCTCTCTCTCTTCTTTCCAGGCTCAGCGCTAACCCGGATCTTTCAGCACCGCTCTGCCCATGCAGGACGGCAGAGAGAGGCGACAGAACGAGGGCAGGGACGGTTTGTGCAGGGCCGCGTCGACATGACTGCAAATCCAAGAGATAAAAATCAGACAGAGAGAAGATCCAAAAGTAGATCCACTCCCTCAGGATCACAAAACACCCAGAGATATTCAAGTGCACACATCCCGTATCAGCCCCAGTATGTTCGTCTCATGTATTACCACTACCTTTAAGTAACGGAGCCAAGCATTCCATTTTCTTAAACACTAATTAAACACTAACTACCATTAATCAACACTTCCACTGTTGTGAAGTTAACGCCGACATCCACAAGCACTCCTTTTCTGATCCAGGCAGCCTGAAGTGCCACATGTCACACATTCAAGACATTAAAACGATATAAAAAGCAATAAAATCGATGGTTTGACGGATTTCTTGGTTTTCATATATCAGTCTATTGCAGATAAATTGGTAAATATGTTCTCTGATATGTGCCAATAACAAAACTGGTCTTTAGGGTTGCAAAAAATGCTTGGACTCATGATTTAAAATGGTGTAATGACCTACTTTGTCCAGCAGAGGGCAAACAAAGATTTAATACCTAATAAGTGTAGCGCTTAGTGCATTGATATTTTGAATAAAGTTTATTAATGTGTAATATATCCTGCTCCGTTACAAGTATTTGATAACTACATTCATTATCGAAATCGTCATCAGCCCCAAAAAGTCTTTTATCAATCGTTGATAGAATTATTTAGGGCACTGTACATTCGCACCAAGGTTATTATTGTTAATGAAAACTAACAAAATAACTAATTAAAATAGAAATTAGAATAGATCTAATTAAAATAGAAAAAAAAAATTCATTACTGAAATAAAAATAAAAAATGACACTTTCCAAAGAACTCAATATCTACCTAAAACTGTATTGCAGGTTTACAAAATTAACTAAAATACAACGAAATTATAGAGATTATTCTTAGTTTTTGTTTTTTGTAATGATATTTTGGGTGGATATTGAAATTGTCTTTAAAGATCTATTTCCTTTTTCCTCCCCTTCTGTGGCGTGCCAGACTGCTGGTCGGCCCGTGTCCCTCTCCTGGTAAAGTAAACCAACCTGGCTGGCATCAGGGCAGCACGGGCTAAAGTTGTAAGAAAGCAGCAAAGGCTAAAACTAAAACCAGAACTAATAAAAATTTAACTTAAACCACTGATTTTTGAAATGTTTAAACTAAACTACAAAACTTGTTTTAAAAACTAACAAAAACTAAACTGAAACTGAAAAATACAAGTCAAAACAAAATGAAAATAAAAACTGATAAAAAATCCAAAACTACTAAAACCTTGGTTCACACACAAGTAAACCAATAAACATTCCTTTTCTGTCTCATGAGAAAAAGCCAGAGTGCAGATGTCCACGTGCGGAGTTGTGTTGGTGTAGAACCCTGCAGGTTAACTGGCGTCTCTGCACAGAAAAGCCTTTGTGTGTTGTGTTACTGCGAGGAGAGACTCGGTTCTTTGTTTGCACTGTAATGTTCTCTCTGACAAATGTTGCTTCACTGCTGCAGCAGTGTTTGTGGTGCCTTCAAAGTCTGTGCGGTCTGGACATTTGTATGCAGATGACACAATAAACAATTACGACTACTACAACTGCATGTTTCACCTCACGGTAATACTTTCCAACAAGACAAAGTTGAAGACGAGGCTCATCTAAGTTACCAGATTAAAATATTTATCAGCTCTTTAGGTCCCTTACACAACGTCACACTTGGATTATGATTTAAAAAAGACGTTATGACACCAAATAAACCCAATCTCAGTTTCTTTAAGGACCACACCAGTCTATTTATGACTTCTCACCATAAGCACAGATCACCCTTATCTTCTACAAATGTTTTTAAAATTCAACCATGTGTATACTTTAGTAGATCTCAGACTGCATCTTTAAACCCCATTCACTGCCATTCATGTTGAAACAGGGTATAGAAACTCTATAGGACACATGAAAGTTGCCAGATATAAATAACACACCTCTCTACAGAGAACTTCTGCGTTTATTTTGTCAAAAATTGCTGAGTGAGAGAGAGAGAGAGAGGAACAACTGAGACAAAAACTAATTACACATTAAAAAACAGTTCCTTACATGTGCTGCCTTCCTAGCTCGAATATTAGCACGGAGAAGCATTTTGGCACAGACACTTTTTGTAACTAACGTCACACATTTTCAGATACTTTCTGTAACGTTTACTGAATGTGGATAAAATGTGAACCAGCACGATTCCTCACAGATAAAACTATTACGGGAAAAATGCATGTGGTTTATGTAACCTCTGTGGCTGATGGTGATGGTCCTTAAAAGCAGGGGTTCCCAAACTTTTCAGCCCGCAACCCCCAAAATAACGGTGCCAGAAAATAGGGACCCCCATCAACGCTGGAGGTGTGTAAAACATTGTGCACAGCTGAACAACACACTATTAGGCCTACGCAGGCGTCACTACAACACAAAAGAACGACAGCCTAACAGCCAGAATGTTATTCTTAAGTGATCTGAGAAAGAATATAACAAGAATTTGTGCAGTTGTGGGTTAAATATGCAATTATATATATTTTTTTGTTTGTTTTTTGGAAGGCATCTTGCGACCCCCCAGGGGGCCCTGGCCCCCACTTTGGGAACCACTGCTTTAAAGAACCTGCTCCAACACATAACAGCTGACTTTTTAAAAATCCCCGCTGTATATATTTATTTGCAATGTTAAAATATATTAATCAACAGAAAATTAATCAGCAGGTTTTTTTTTTAAAGTGAGGCCTTGCTGCTTTTTTTTCTTGTGCGATTGCACATTTATTAGCTTTAGATTTTAAACCTGCTGCTCAGATAAAACAAGCAATGTGAAGATTTCCCCGTTGGGCTTGATTGTTTTCTGGCTGATTAATTGAGAAAATCCTCAGCAAATTAATTGATAATGAAAATAATTGTTGGTTGCAGCCCCTAAACATATTGTGCATGAGGGAGAACTGATGATACAGACATTCATTAAGGCCTGAAAAACACTTTTAATCTCTTTAAAATGATCTTGTGTTTGCAAGTGATTAAAAGCTTTTGCAAATGAAAAGGAAGGGGCATTTATTTGCAGGATCCAGCCATGACATTGCTGCATGCGTTGCATTGTTATACTGAATCTCTCCAACAGAGTTTGGTGCAGTATTGAGCGCTAACATCTAAATGGGTCAACCAGCCGCTTGGTGAACTGTAGCACCATTAGGACCCAGACTGTTTGTCTCTGAGTCGGGGCGCAAAATCTCATTAGACAAGCAACTCTACATTATGAATGGGAGTAATATGCAAGTGAAAAAAACACACACAGCTAGTGCTTTCGGAAAGATAACAGTGATTATAAAACACTGTAATAATCTGTTGGTAGGCAGGGAGAGCGACGTGTTAATTAGGTTACAAAGCGCTCAACTTAAAACCATAAAAGTCTATAATCTCAGGGTGGAAATGACACAGCGGAGGCTCAGAGGGCCGAGGGAAAGTGGCGTTTACAGGCTGGGAATTGCATAAAATTCATCCTCGGCATTGTGTCTGTAAGTCTCTGAGTAAACAATGTCAGAGCTGCACCTCTACATCCAGCACAGTATACAGACTATCTGTTGCATTGTGTCAGAGGCAAATGCTGCATTGCTATACTGCAGTGTTACAGATGCTATAAAACATATGTGAGCAATGGTAAGAAATTATCCTTAACTTTTATAAAAATTTTGGCAACTTATTCATATTTTCATTATTGGTAAATTACACTGATTGATATTAGCCTTGGGAAATATTAGCTATGATTGAATATCGTGATATTTGCCGGCATTTGCAATATTTTTCACAGTGTCGAACAGGACCGTGCTAAAAAATTGATACCGTTATTTATTGCAATATTTATTTTTGTGACATCTGTATCGATTTCCAGCTCCAAAAATCTGTATTTTGGTAAAATAAAAAAAAGAAAGAAAGAAAACAACAACAACAACAACAACAACACGGGGTTGTGAACTACAATCTCCTCTTTTTCAGCGTGTCCTGTCCAGTTTAAGCGCTAGAGTTCATTTAAACGCCGTTTTTCATATTGATGTTATTGCATCATCTGTGTGTTCGGTAATTTGCCAAAACCAAAATACACTGCAAAGCAAATTTTGAATTAAATTGTTTTGAATCAGTTTATCTGCTGAACTATCAATATAATGTGACATGATGTGTTAGGACTACGCACATCGTACACATCAATGTGTATTTCAGCTCTGTTTTTACATTTTCAGTGAACTACGTGATATTTCACAACGCGCATCGTATCGCAATAAATTGCATTCATGACCCATGTATGACACATATCGCATCGTGGGGTCCTTGTCAATACCCAGCCCTAGTTTCAAATATCGCACAGCTGTTATGGCGTCCTCTGGATTATATTTTGAAAAGAATGTGCTTGCAGAGCTGCATGGTGGCTGATTTGCTATCTGATGGCGAGGTAAACAGGTTATCATAGGTTTTTGCTGTACCTTTATATACAGACGTGGTAACATTTCAGGTTTATAGCAGAAGAAAATTGTGAGCCAAAGGATTGAAATGGGGCCATATGGCTCTTTGCCACAGGCAGGTGATGACTAAACAGAGAAGACCAAAAATTTGCAGTCCACCCCTCCAGCCCCCTCAGATGATAATATCGTCCACTGTGATATGTGGGAGGGACAACACCGTGATATTAAAGTTTGGATATTGCCAAAGCCTAATTGTTAATTTATCATCTATGATAAAGAAGAGCAGAAAATCTTCACATTTCAGGCCCTGCTGAAATCAGCAATTATTTGGCTTAAGGATTACTCGATTATCTTAAGTGTTGCTATAAAAATTACTGGCAGTCAATTATTCATTTAATAATGAACCATTTTCGCTCTCAAATTCAGAGAAATAAACCGCTTTTCCTGTAAGCTCATTTGTTTCCGCCACTGAGCAAGCACATTCCTCACCAGCCAAAAAAAGGAAGTGCTCCATTGTCCATTTATCCCTGCAAATAACACAAAACACAAAGCCAGGGAACATTTAATTGGGTGACCTGCTATTTAGGAAACAAAGCCAAACAAATGTGTGCAGCTTTTAGGCTGTCTAATCAATCTCACTACTGGCGGAGAAACAGCATTGGAAAAAAAAAAAAAAAAAAAAGTTAAGCAAAAACTCTGCAGCAGAAACACTCAGTGAAACATTGATTGACCTCAATGAGCCTCCTGAACTAAATTTCAAACATGACCGAACAAAGTGTCTGGGGTGTAAATGCGTGTGAGTGAGGGGAGCGAGGGGGGTTCCTGTGCGGCCTTCCTTAAAAAGGCAGGTCAAGCATTCGGCAGACTGTAAAAGGAGCTGATCCTCTGATCCTCCATCAGACCTCAGGAGCTGTGTCGGCACCTTGCATACTAATGGGGCCGCTCTCCTTTTCTTTATACTGACGGGAATATCTGTGCCAGCAGCTGGGTCAGGGAAGACTGTGGTTTGAAATTTTGCTTCTTTAGTCCTGTTTTTTCACTGCGAGAGTGCTGCTGTATTGTCGACAAGGATCAACCACTCCTTCAGAAAACATCAAGTTAAGAAAACATCCTAGTATTCATGCCAGAATTTAGAAAATGGTGAGACAACAAGTGCGACGCAGCTCAGAGACATCCTGTAGAGACAATCATGCAAAGTAAGACTGAATAGAGAGAAAAAGCAACAAGGTAGGAAAGTTCCGCACTACTGTATGGATATTTAATGTATATCCTCTCTGGAAAAAGTCTTCGCATGTGGAAAAAATTGGATGGATTTAATTGTGAGGGACTAAATATATAGAAAACCAGCACACAAGCAGCAATTTGTGGTTATGCAATATTCTCTGTGGACTAATTGCAACTAAATGCCTGTCTGTGTTTTGTTGTTTTTTTCCATATCAAGCATCAAACTGAAGTGCATATGATGGTGCTCTACGAAAACAGCAAGCAGCTGAGTCACCAAGTCCTCCATAACTCAGTGCTATAAGAAACCAGAAGAGGAAAGATGGAGAGAGAAGGCGGCTGAAACCTGAGAAAACCTTTCAAATGTGCAATGAGTTCAGTAGCAATGCATTTGCAGTTATTACACAAGGACAAATGCCTTGTCAAAGACAAAAAAAAAAAAAAAACATACTTAAACTTAAATGGCACATTCATACTGAGGGAGCGAGACGATGGTTTAAGAATTAATGAAATGGAGCACTTTTCCTAACTTAAACAGTGTTTTTAAGTGGAAAAAAAAACAAAACACAAAACAGTTAACCATCAGATAAAATGCAGTCACTAAACCTGCATGTGATTTACTGGACACAAGCCTACCATATATTTATAATTTTTACAAATTTTATGAGTTTGACATCAGGAGAAAATAACTTTTTATTTTTTTAGTATGGCCCATAGTTAGACATTAAAATTAATAACACACTTAATGTTGCCAAAGTAAATATTAAAGCTGGACTCTGCAGCTAATGACGGTACAAAGACAACCGACTTGAAAGACATCTATATCGCCCCCTGGTGGCTGGATGCAGTGTAGCTCATGAATCCTAGCGTATTGCCCAAACTAGCAAAAAAAAAGGAAAAAAGGGACATTTCAAATAAAATAGGCTAAATATAAAAGATGGCTTCTGTCGTTGTAGGTAGTTCTTATCCATTTTTCTGACAACTTTGTTTAGAATTACTTATTTCACGCTATAATAAGCTAGCTAATATGACAGGATGCTAATGTTAGCTGCACATTCATATTTACCATACACGTAAAGAAATTAGAATGCTATCATAGCCGACTTTTTCAAAATTTTTCAGAGCCTTACTCCTTGTACAGAACTACTGAACCCTGTTTAGTTTTATGACATTTTGGGATATACACTGTTAAGCCTACTTACGAAGAATTACAAGATTGACAGCACTCTTAACGTCTGAGCGCTAAACATGGGATTACAGCTGGTTAGCTAAATTTAGCCATGACTAATATTTGTGTGGTCCTCTGACATTCTAGGAAATATACTTTTTAGCCTTTTTGACATGAATCAGATGAGAAGATCAATATCTGATTGCACTCTCACGGCTGTGTGCCGTTAGAGCTAGCAGCTAACGTTAGCTAGCTTAATTGAGCAATGAAAGGTTGAAATGGCTAGCTTGGGAGGGTACGCGGGCCAAGAAATAATCTGGAACGTACACTTGTAACAGGAACATGACATTTTGTTTTTGCAAGTTGTTTTATGTACATGTTAAACAAAAAAGATATGATGTGCTAAAAAGTGCTAGCTAGAGATTAGCCTGGCTAACTGTTCCTTCTAAGGTGTGAAGTCTTAATGCTAAACTATGCTAACTGAGTTTTCCTTGTAGCTTTAGTTGTTCTAGACATAAGAGGTTATAAATCATTTCATCAGGAAAGAAAGATTTTGGACTTTCCTTAAACAGAGACTTTAGTGGATTCTTTATATCGATTTTTAAGGCTCTTAAGCAGGTTTCCTTTCAACAGATGTGAATATATTGCAGCTGGAATACAAAACTGACATTTTCCTTTGCATCAGCAAAAGTAGATCTGGCTCTGCACCCCAAAAAATTCCTCTCCTGCTGCTGCTGTGTGTACCCGCAGCATGCCAGCAGATTAACACACAGTGAAACTGAAACTTTTCCTGCGAGATCCAAAACACACTTGCAGACTCGCGGGGCACACGGAGCACCATTATGATTGTGTGCGCCCTGAATCAAAGCGAGGGAGGGCGGACGGGGAGTCGGAGGGGTGGTGGTGGGGGGGGTGGGATGACGGCGGATGAATTAAAGGCATGCGTAAAGAGCTAAGAGGATGGTCCGCACTCTCGGCAGGGTTTCACCGTACATTACTCCTCAAGTGTCTGCTTCCCACACGAGTCAAGGTTAACTAGCCGCGCTGGTGTGTGTCTGCGTCGGCTGGAAAACGGGGAGGGGTGGGAGGTGGAGGTGGAGGGGTGAGGTGCTGCAACTATGTGCCGTGTGGTGATGCAGACAGAGCTACTGTAGCCTACAGTCCCCTTAAATATTCCCAACCACATCCCCGTTCCCTTATCAGTATTCTCTAATACATTGTGCACCATGCGGGTGTACGCAGCGGAATAAGCCTGAACGCATCATGAGGTGGAAATTGATCCGGAGCTTTTTTTTTTTTCTTCTGATGCACAATAAATTACAGCCAGACGAGGAAAAAACTCCGGTGCGCACTAATCCGGCTGGCAACGCGCCTACAGGATAAAGAAAATATATAAAGAATAGTTTCAATGGTGGATGCGGATACTGAGCGGCGCAGACTCGCCGAAGCAAAGTGATGTGGAATAAAACAAATTTGCTAATGTCTCACAAGGTAGCATAAGCATCCATACCTTTCTCTCCATCACTATGCGCTTTTTAGGGCTACTCAACAACAGCAACTGTAGGATGTGTCTCTGTGGAGGTGTCCGGGTCCGGCGCGGAGCTTCCCTTCACTCCTCAACTTCCTCACGGCTTCTCAGACAGCAGCGTCTCCCTCTCACTTCCCCATTACATTACTGGACAGCTAGGCGACTTATTAGCACTGGCCTGTGAGACGCCGAGCCGGGGATGGAGCCAGAGCCAGGATTGGTGAAGCCTTGTTCGGAAGGGAGCTGGAGCGCAGGCGCGGTCTCTGCTGGAGAGTCGATATAATGAAAAATTACCAGTGGCAGGGAGTGTCATCAAATTATCCTCATGAGCGGTTTTTTTTTTTTTTTTTTTTTTTTTTTGGGAGGAGGTGTGGGGGGGGATTACGTTGTGATGTCCGACGGAAGACTAAACAAAAGGAGTGCGAAAAGATGGCTACAGGTTACTCTCTGTTAAACAAATACTGCAGAACACTGACTGACTTTTTTTTGGAAGTTAGGCCTCAGTGATGCACAAAAACCAGTTTATCACAGCAGCACCATCACTTGGAACCCTTGATGCTTGTAAGTGTAATTATAAGACCTTTTCTAGTTATGTACTGATGCCTTATAGTTATAAAATATTAATCAGGACAACTGTTGGTTGCCAGGGTGGGAGAAAAAAAACCTTTGCTCACATACCTTTATGAAAAGAGCAGCAAATAATTTGCACCAAAATGATCTACTCCTGGATTAATATTTATAATCCAATATGTTAATGGACAGATTGATGTTTTCGTACTTTTATCTTTGTTAATCTGTTTATATCTGCATCATTCATGCATCAAATTTAAGTTTTTGAAGTAAATGAGAACATCTTTGTCCAAAAGAAGTAAACTCTAACTCTTGTTTTATTACCAATTTAAGATGAAAAAACACAACTCAGAGAATTTTCACAACCTGGCAGCCCCAAACTGTTCAAATTAATAGCTTACCATTGGTGTATAAAGCATCATTATTTTCCAATAAACCCAACTTTTAGCCTTTACAAAAGAAGTCTCACTAGATGGTGGTATCAAAGGAGCAATATTATATTTGGATTTTCTTTTTTAAACAAATGACAAGTCCCTCAAGGACTGCTACAATATTTTATGAACATTATGAGCATTAAATAATACACGCTTAAATGCCATAATAAATATTTAGGGGATATTTTAAAGACTCTTGTTCTATAAATATGATGGGAAATGATATGACTAAAGATACTACGTTATCTTTTATAGTATAACAATTCTAACCTCTATACAAAATAAAATAATAAGGGATTTTGGGGTGTTAAAGATCTCTTATACATGAACTTTAAGACAACCAGTTCAGACGCTCAAGTTTCTTGAATGAGGCATTAAATCTGCACCAAGAGAACAGAAGAAACTCAAACACACACAGAAAAAAAAGGCAGAGCAGAAAATATCTGAAGAGGACTGATGATGCTTTATTAAAAGGGACAATGTGAGAAGTGTTCACAATACTTGTGAATACAAACTGCACATCTGGAGGTGTCGTCAGTGCGAGCCAGTTTGTTATCATGTTTGCATCTTTTAACCCTTCAGGCCGCCGCAGTGAGACTGAAATGGTCCAAATTAATGAGAGCAGGTTCAAAACTGTCAAGCTGACCAACGCTCTCCGTGTTTAAGTGTCCATGAAGCCGTCAGGTCCAAAAGTTCTCAACAGAACTCAAAACTCCTTAAGGAAGCGCTTTCAGCAAGAGCAGCACAGCATCTGGGTCATGACTGTTTCAAACAAAGCTTTCTTTCCGCAGTGCAGCCCACTCCTTCCCACCCACAAACTCCATCAGCAGAGGTTCACTACTGAACCCTTGGCTCAACACCAGCAGTAAGAACAAAAGATATCCCATGTCTGAAAATGTTTCTGGCACGCAGTTTGAGAATCTTAAAGCAGAGAGCTCAATCTGAAGGAAGCATCTACTGTTAAATTATGAGCTCCTCTGAGGAAGAATTCACTTTTTATTAAGTTGGCTTTAATGAGGGTTTGGTTTCACACAAAGGAGGCAAAGAAAACAATCAGGAGCTCTTCAGAATGATCCATCTTTAGATTCTGTGCGAGGCTTGATTTATTTTAATATCTAAATGCAAGGAAAACACTTGACTCTGCACTCATTTAATTCCTCCTCGTGCATAAACCGAGTGTGGGTGTTCCCAGGAGGAAATCACATCTTAGAGATATTTCCAAAGATAATTTATTTGATTATGAAGCCAGAGGAATTCTTACTAATCTTTGATGAACGGAAATCAAAAAGGTTATTTTGGCAGACGAGACTGGTGTTTATGAGTAGATCCTGAGGGTTCCTCTTCTCTTTTTTGGCCTTTTTTTTTTCAGTCCTGCACATCAAAGTAATCTATTACAGGCTCTTCTTTGACGATCTTTGACCAGGCAGTTCCGGTGTCGACCCTAAAAGGAGAATCGGGAGGAAAATGAGTCACACAAAGGCAGTAGAAACTGAAATCTTGTGCGAATCAGGTTTGTGACCTTCTAGTTGCAGAGCAGTCTATTTTAACCACAGAAGAAGACGTACTTGCTGCTGTGCTGCTTGATATGAGCGATGGGAGGAGGAGCCCTCGCAGCCGTCTCTCGCTCTATCAGGGATGTCAAGGATGTGTTTGGACAGACCGACTTCCCCCTGAGAATGAGAACGCATCTTCAAATCTACAGTCAACACTTATTTGGTCATGAAAGTACCCAGACCGCATGGAGTCACACACATATCCAACCAATGTTCCTGTTAGAGTAAGTTCTTACTTTTGGGCTGTGATGACCACGTTGCGTTTGGGCTCGCTGTCGTAGCTCACGCTCTCCACGCCGTAGACTTCGGCCAGGTTGTGGATGATCTTGCGATGTTCTCGGTTCATGGGCGGGAAGCAGTGGGTTCTCTTTGGTTGTTTTCCCTGCAGACATCAGCGATGCTCATTAGAAATTTACACTGAGAGGCAAAAATATGTGCTGTTTGTAAGCTAGCTAGACACAAGAAATGAAGTGCTAAAAATTAGAGTTCTTCAGAAATCGATACCAGTATTGGAAAACGGTAGTATCGACAAGAACGCCAGTCTGTGCAATGATCCGATATCGTGATTTATTAGCTGCTAAATGGTACCCAGCTACTTCCTAGTTAGCTTAGTTAGCTCTGACTGATGTTACATCTCTGAAATCAGTTCTTCTTTGTCGCTCTAAAACAGTACACAGGAAGTTATGCTGCGCTGCTGCCGTCAACTCTTTTTTAAGAGCAGCAAAGAAGAACGGACAGATTTGGCGGAGCAAGCAAAATGTCTACATCTGACAATATTTTACACCGGAAAGTACAACCACCAGTAAAAAGGTGACGTGTAAGGAACTAGGTTTTAAATTTTAAGTTGCTGTCGCACTATTGTTTTATGTTTTACTTAAAAACATTTTTATTTTACTAAATTATGATTAGACCTTATGTTTTACAGGATTTATTTTTATGTTCAGGTATCGGATCAGTACTCGGTATTGGCTGCCACACAAGTTTTGGTATCAGTATGGGGAAGGAAAAAATGACACTGAAGCATCTATAATTAAAACGTGGTTCTTACAGCTTTTTCAGCAGCATGTTTTGTCTTCATCTAAAGTTTACTAGAGGTCAGAACCACTGAAACCACGGGATGCAACACAAGTCTGAGGGGTTGTGAGATGATTAACAGGATATGAAAGAAAATATAGCAGATTATTTTTATGCCTCAGCACCAGTAATAACATTTGCCAAAATCATTGTTTTTGGATTGTTCGTCCCATTCTCATGAACAAGACAGAGGGAATTTCTTCAAATTAAAAACAAACATCCACTTGGATTCAAGATAAACTCATTAGAACTGGGCGGTCAAACATCTCCGTAACCTCACAAAACACATTTTTGGCCATTACTCAAGAAATCGTGCGCTAATTATGACCAGTTTTCACACCAATGCCTCATAGCATTTGGTCATGACATTTAATATTTACAAGGTCAGCCATGCATGGAAGTGAGTGGTTGGTGGCGTCAAAAAATTGCGACGCTGTAATTCTAGTGTCTTATAAGATTTTTTTTTTTTAAAACTTGCTGCTTTTTTCTTCACTAAATACAGGTTCACATGATCTTTTGAATTCTTAAAATTGATGTATATGAACAGTGCTGATCATTATTTTCATTATCGATTTATCGTTTATTCCCTGAAATGTCAAAAAAAGAGTGAAAAACGTTCATGTCAGTTTCCCAGAGACCGATGTGAAATCCTCAGATTGCTTCTTTTGCACAAAAAACAGCCAAAAACACGACGACTCCTCATTTATCATCAACAATGACACAGAAAAGCAGCAAATCCTCACATTTAAGAAGCTAAACCAGCAACTGTTTGTACTTTTTAAACTGAAAAATGACTAAAACGATTAATGCACTATCAAAATGATTAGCGTTTAATTTTCTATCGATTAATTAATCATTGCAGCTCTAATGAATAGTCGTACTTTAAGTAAAATACACATCTGAAATTTGGCTTTGACCTGAAACTGAACATCTAGATGTTAAAATAAAGAAATTAATTGGACAGTATGTCACTTTTCATCTTGAAAACATAAAGGCGTGATTTTCAGTCCTTACTGCCCGACTGGAAACAACAGCTGGCAAACAGCATTAGCTTCGATTTAAGGGATCATGAGCCTTAAAGGTGAGAACGACTGATCTAATCTGCTGACAGTGTCTCTCACTTCTGTCTCCTCCTTCCTCATGCAGAGGAAAATGCTTTTCAATTATATTTTAGACTACAATGTAGTTCCAACTCTGTGGCAATCGTTTGAGGAAAAACCTTTCCTGTTTGCGCCCCATGCACAAAGCCAGGCTCATAAAGAAATCATTTTACAACTCTTAACATGTTTGGACAGACTTTCTACAGCAGTACAACACATGAGGAGGGTTGGGAAAATAATAACTGGTATTGAACTGGTCCACTTTCTCCGTCAGAAGCTAGGTACAAAGTATTACAGCAAAATTTAATAGAGAATAAGATTTAATAACGTCGGTTTAGGGAAGCAGAAGCCCACACAAGAGCAGAAAATGAAGTGTGTGAAGGCAGCAGAGTATGCAGCACATTTAAGACGGGAGAAAATATGACAAAACCTTTCATGAGCAGACTCCTAGGCAGGAAAGCTTTGCCGCCATGATTCGTTGCTCCAAAAATAGACTCAGCTGGTGATAAACAATCCTTTACATTTGGCAAAGAAACCAAGGCAACAGCGACCTTGACAGCCTCACTCCTTACAGCCTCAATGCATTGGACAAGGCTGAAAAAAGACCATGGAGGCTATTTTTCCAACTGCCCCATGAGGTACCTACTAATTTAGTCTGGCTTAAAAACAGTCACTAAAGAGGCTCCGTCGTCCTGACAGAAGTCTACAAGCAACCGCAGCTCGTTCCATCTTGCAGGTCCACTAGAGAATTAACCAAGCTCAAAAATAGCTGATTACACATCAACTGAGGCAGAAAATAGTCTAAAAAATTAACAAGTTTTGCTTTAAATTCGTAGAATAATGTCAGAGCTGAAAGTAGGTGGTCTAATTAGGAAGATCTGGCTTCGTTTTCTGAATTAAAACCAGTTCCAAGCAGCTCATGAGTGTTTATAACAGGCGAGCAGTGTAACGGCATAAATACTGAGGAGCAGTAATAGATCATTAACAGCTTTATTCCCAACACAGCAGCCGTAATTTTTTAAGAGCTACACTTTCAACAGAAGCTGAGGCAATTTATTGTTATAAACATAAATACTGTTTATATTTCATGAATCATCTGTAGAGTGCTGTAACTTTCGGTCTCACTGGCAGTTTTCTTTCCTAACAGTGAATTACAAAAAATATTGTGGTGCAGCTGGAGTTTTAGGACTTTTTAGCACTTGTTAGAGAAAATCAATCATCCCAATTTTTACTAAATAAGAACTGCTGCCATAGGAGAAATGTTTGCGCCTCATGTAGCTTTACACAATTTATGCTCAGAATTTTTTAGTGGCGACCAGCAGCTCTACAGGTCGCTGTCGGTCGGTCCATAACAACTCCCCACTTTGGTGGCCACAGTTTTTTTTACATTGGAGGCTGAAATTTGGCATTGAGGCCAAATGTGTGTTTATGTTCATGCCAACTGAGCTTAACGGGGCTGAAGCAATAGGAGTGGCCTACTGCAAAAAGGTGCATAACTTCCGAATGGATTCACAGACTTGCACAAGGTTCAGTGGAAAGGTTGGTCATTAGTCACAGGACAGCTGGTTAACTGTTCGAGCCAACTGGCTAAAAGGGGGGCGTGGCAGTGGGAGTGGCCTGTAACAAAAAAGGCTTGTGACTTCTACACAAATTCACGTAATATGGGCAAACTTTTTTTTAAAACCACACACACACACACACTTTGATTGGTCACGGCTCGCCCCAACCCTACACTTTAGCCCCGCCCCCTTCCATAACTCATTAACCATTTGCTGTAGACTGGAGACTCTCGGCATTGTGGGAGGCATCACTGCAGACGGTAATTTTTAGCTGCTGGACGCAGCTATTGAGAGTTTGTGCTCGTTTTTTTGTGTCCATCATGTAGTGATTCAAAACAGATTATCACTGCATCTTTGTGCAGCTTAATGTACTGTTGCTGATTTATGTCTCATTTACAGTGTTGTTAGTGCAGTGGTTCCCAAACCGAGGGCCAGGACCCCCTGGGGGGTCGCGAGACACAGAGAGGGGGGTCGCAAGATGCCTTCCAAAAAATAACAACAAAGGGTTGTCTTTTTTTAAAATAATTTAAAATTGCACATTTGACTCATTACTGTAAAAATTCTGGTTAAATACATTCTTAGATGACTTTAAAATAATATTATGTCTGTAGGGCTGTCGTTCTTTGGGGTTGTAATGATGCCTGTGTAGCCCTTATAGTGCATGTGCACAGCTGTGCACAACGTTATGCACCACCTTCAGGGTCAATGGGGGTCCCCAGCACCATTATTTTTGGGGCCGCGGGCTAAAAAGTTTGGGAACCCCTGTGTTAGTGGCCTAATGTCACATAGCCAGCCTGATTTCTCATGTGCCAGCGCTGGAGAAAGGTCTGGCTGCAACTATTATCATTCTGCTCCTGGGGAAAAAGTGCTTGTATTTGTTTAAACCCTAAACCAGTCACAATTATGTTGGGCTGTGCTCAGCCCAGGATGCAGCAGCAATGAGAATTCTGAAAACGGTGACACGCTGATAGCAGAATGATAGCAGAACAGGAGGAGAATGGTGACAGAAATAGATACCCAGTGGCCCTCTCATACCTACAGTCTACATTTGGTGTGCCCGACTGCATGTGAACTGACTGCCTGGGACATGCAATGAATTTCCTTGAGACCATAAAGAACCATAATTGACCAGATATTAATGATGTTGCATTAACATAAGTGAAAAACAGATCAATTTGCATGACTAACGCCCTTTCCTTCTTTCAAAAGAAAAAACCAGTAACATTCTTCAGTATTTAAAAATTAAGTATATCAGTTTTTTCTTACTGTTTCCTAGGAGCAGTGAGTTACAAACATAGCCACCAGAGGGAGCACCACACCACAAGAGATCTTCCAAACTGCCTGGACAACCACTATCGATTCACAGTATCATCTTACCTTATTAGCGAGCTCCACAAGATTCCTGATCTCCTCTTCCACTCCAGTGACAAATTTCAGGTCTTTTCTGAAAGAGAAGACAAATAGAGAGGCACGCTTAGAGTTTTTAGTACACCGCTTGTGCAATAAATTAACGGCCAACAATAAAGAGGAAGTGCAAAATGACAGACCTGGCGTCCTCTTTGAGGATGTCGCTGTATACAGAGGTAGACCGGACGTTAAAGGGGTCGGATGATGGGTCGATCTGCAACGCCTCCGCCAAACGCCTGTTTCTCTCCAAAGTTGCGCATTCTTGATCACATTCAAGTCTGAGAAAACAAGCATGTTGACAGATTTTACGCCAAATCTTTGCTATCATGTTGATTTACACCTTCTTTGTTTCATGTTGCTCCTCTGAAATGATTCATATAAAAAATATAGATCTGCCTGAAGTTCTGAGTGGCTGCAGTAATCCATAAAATGCATCTCTATGATTGATTTATTTAAATATTAATGCTTAAAAAAAACTCTCATTATTCATGGTGAACAGGAAATCCATTTCTACGCGGAAGAACATTTGAATAATGGTTCATTATTGATTCAAAGTAAAGGCATCGTGCCAGGCCTCACAAACCCCTTTTAACTGTATTAAAAACACAACAAAGAACAGCCTCAAAAATCATTTTGTGTGTGCAGATCACGTTCAATCTTGCTTATAACGGGAAATCATCAATATCTTCATTTAGCCTACCTGGTCAGTTTCATCTCCTTCTTAGTGAGGAGCGGGCCGATGTCCATGGAGTCACCGAGCTGCATGTCAGACAGTTTACTGGCAATGGCGAAGGCTGCATACCTGCAGGAGAGAGAATGAAGAATGTTTCAACTGCTTCATCTCTAAAAGTCACAATAATCTAAAACCAGAAACATTCAGACTGACCTCTGATAAGAACTGGCCGCTTCTGAGCAGATGACCATTTCCTTTCTGCGGCCACAATCACACTGCACAGCAACCTGTGAGGAGTGTAAAGACTTACATGAGAGACTCGACTTCAGTCTGGTGTGAAAGGGTTTTTTGTTATCAGCAACGTTTCTTTTTTATGAGTTTGATGCTGCTCATGTGAGGAAGTCTTGCAGCAGAGAAAAGCTTCATTGTTTGTTGAGCTCTTGAGTTTGGAGGACTGCCACTGAAATGTTATTATTTCATCCAAGTTAACTATTTATCCCAGCCACACAGACTTGTACAGCAGATTTTATCAAATGTTTGGAAGCCGTGTGTGGCAAGAAGGAACAGAGAGAAAACACAGCTGGACTCTAAAATATTGAAGGTTATCTTCAATTATGATGAGATGTGACACATTTATTGACTCAAAAACATTTTTCATTGGGGTATTACGTTATTAAATTGAGGGGAAAGCTTTGATGTTGGAGAAATATGCCTTAACTTCTCTTGAATCTGAGCCTGGATGTAATAAAAAGACCATCTGCACAAACTTTGTAACCCATATTTCAGCCAATGGAAGTCCAGCTGCTCTCATTGTGTCGTACCTTGGTGGTGCAGGTGGTGCGCGGGCAGCTGCCTTCGTGACAGGGAGCGGAGCATGGGTGGCCACAGTCTGGACGCGGCGTCGCGCAGGGCTGCTGGCAGCTGCCTTCTGCCAAACACTCGCCCCGGTGACAGATCCGTCTGCAGCGGTGCTTTTCACACGGCAGTGTTTTATTACACGTCAGGCCGCAGGAAATGTCCTGCAGATGGCATGGGATGTTGCTTCGTTGCTGTGGGAGAAAATAAAAGTTTCTCTTAAATATAAACAAACAAACAAAAGGTTACGTAAAGCCAAGCTGAAGGGAATTCTCAGGGGAAGTTACCTCGTGCTTTCCCATGCACCATTTCTGAGTGAGGTACGTGCAAGGCGGACATTTCTCCTCACTGTGGCAGTTGTGAAACACTAAAGGAGAAAGAACTGTTAGGAGAAAATTCCCTCTGACAGTTTTCAGCTGCAGTGTGAACATTTACTGTTTTAACTCACCTGGGTGATCACACTCGTGCCGTCTTGTGCACAGGTTTTTGCACTCTGGCGGCTTTGTTCCACAGGCGATGGGCGGGTACAAGACAGTGAGGCCGCAGTGACACGTCAGCTCATCGAAACCTGCACACAGAAGGGATCACAGGTTGTGAGCTGTGTGGCAACATCATGGCACATTAATGCCAAAAATAACACCACAAAGAAAGAAAAGGGAAACCAAAATGATGTTAAAATCTTAGGTTATTATTATTTCCTGTGTGGCTTGGATCATAAATAAAGCTGATGGTTAGACTGAAGAAAATGACTACATGACTCACTGGACTGCCAGCAGGGCTCACAGTTTCCACGGTGACAAGGCTCCTGGCAGCGGTGGAGGCCACAGTTGAGCTTGTAGCCGCAGATCTGGAGACACTTGTGCTCCAAACTCTGGACAGACAGAGAGACAGACAACAGTAACAAAAGCTCCTGCAGTCTAGCTCTGTCACAGTGACCTCATTTTTATGACTATTCTAATTAATTGCAAAAGCTTGAATTCAAATGTCCTTAATTTTACTGTAAATGCATGCTGTCACAGGGTGCTGTTTTATTTTCACGTTCTCTGCAAATGTGTGAAAGTTAAAAAGAAGACCTTGGGTTAGTACAGGCAGCGCTGCGGTCTGGCTCTTGTCAGCGGATCAAAGAAGCAGAATTTAGGTTTTTTATGACCCGGGTTGACAAAATATAAAGTTATTTTAATTATAAAGTAAGTTCTTGCTTAGTGATTTGCAAGAAACAAGGTTACTGAAAGACATCAAGAAAAAACAGACTGCTAACAGTACAAACATGAGCGTCATACTGTTTTACCTGTGCAACAGTCCTGCATTCGATACTTTATTCATTACACAATATGGCAGTTCATGTAGCTGATGTGTCACTTTCAAGTCTTTTCATGTTCAGGCTGCATGAAAAACTCACATAAAAATCTGAATATGAGAACTTTGTATACGATGACGTACAGCTAAATGCAATTCCATATATGCTTATTCAGACATAATTTTCATTTTCACTTCCCAACAATGCACCACAGTTGCTTTGTGACATTTGAGTTTTGGTTCCTGTATGTTCAGTAGCATAAACCTTTAAGTATCACAAGGCGAAATTTGGCTAACAGTCAACAGCGACATTGTCTCGTTTCTTTTTAACATCACTTTGTTTCGTTCTACTTTGTGTTAGGACAGTATAAACTACACAAAACCAACAGAGTCACTGAATACTCACCACACAGCACAGCTCGCCGCACTTGTGTCGACCGCAGGAGCGTTTTTTGTTGCAGCGCCTCTCACAAGTGAAGACGAGCTCCTCTGCAGGAGAAAGAGCCAAAATGAAAAACCATACAAAGCAGGCAGGTGGTGATCTCACTTGTGCGTAATTTGCTTGAATCTCACCCTCTTTTTGGATTGTTTCACACGGGACCTCCTGCAAAACAAGGCATCTGTGTGACTCGCATCATAAATAAAGCTGAATAAATGACGACGCTCTGCTGGTGTTTCTGCTTACCTTGGTCTTGGAGCCACATCTGCATCTGATAGTGGAGGTCAGGGAGCAGGGACCACAGCTGTCCTCATGGCAAAGCTTCTCACACAGGTGGATGGTGTCTGAAATAACACAAATTCTTGCAGTCAGTCCTGACAAATTGCACGAACGAACGATACATGCATGGAAATAAATGTTTCTAGAGCAAGTTACAGAAATCAAGACATCCAGGAGTCATGCAGAAACAGACATTCGTCACATCTAATCAAAAAGAAGAACAAGCATTGAATCTTACAGGCCTGTTACATGTTTTTATATCTTAAACCTGGTCAGTTTTAGATCTTGAACGAGAAAAGTTTTACTATAACGTCAGAAGTTATTTAAGCTTCAGCAGGTTTTCGAGTTCAGAGTCAGAGTCGATCATGTCTACAAGGTGTTTTTCTAGTTAAAACAGACTTTGTCCCTCCTCTTACCCCTGGAGCCACAGGCCAGAGGTTTGTTGCACGTCTTTCCACAGGAGGGGATGGGATCAGAGCAGCTTTGTCGTTCAGTGTAGCCAAGTTCCAGGAGTTTAGTCAGCGGCGTCTGACCGCAGGGACACGTCCTCACCAGGCTCGGGGAGCGAGGGCACGGCTGGCACGGGCCGCGGTGGCACACCTGCTGGCAGCGGTGAGCTTCACAGTTTAACATCCTGAACGGAGGGAAGTGAGTGTCAGGCAGAGGTGCTAAATGCCGAACTGAACTTAAAATTTTATTTGAACAGACGACGGACAGCCTTACTTCCCACATATTTTTTGACAGGAGAAATGTCCAGAACCATCAAAACCTTCTTTGTCTGTGCCACACAGGACTTCACGAGTGGTAACGCCACAGTAGCACACTAAGCGAAGATAAAAACAAAACAAAACAAAAAAACAGACAAAAATTACAATCACTTTATTCCAAGAGCAAATTTCCAAGATTGAAAGATACATTTCTCTCTGTCTGCTGTGTAGGCAAAGTGAGACTCACCCTGCTGAACTTGCAGCTGGCAGGGCTGACATGTCCCGCTGTGGCACACCTGGGTGCAAGTGTGTTGAGCACAGTTCAGTAAGGCACCGCACACTTTGTCACACTGCAGCACTGAAGCCTGACCACAGCGCATTGGCTGACTGCAAAGATACGATTCTATCAAAATCATGGCGTCACATCCACAGATAGGAAACAACCTCTTTAATACAAAACAACCAACGGTAAAGACAGAGGATGCACAGACAGAAAAATGCAGACACGATTCAAGTGTGGAGTACCTGGTCTTCCCACAGACACAAGACTTTGTTACAAAGGCAGGACACTGCGGGCAAGGTCCAGGGTGACACAAGCTGCAGGGAGACACAGAAAGAGTCGTTTAAAGCAAATTCTCTTCCGCAAAATTTAAGTTCATGGACTCTAAAAGGACAGAAATACTGAAAACAGCATCTGCACCTATAAAAACATAAAACACATTCAAAATCTGAAACAAATGGCAATCAGATTTGTAATTAAATTCCCACCTACAAAACAGTCTTGGTTCTTTGAAAGGATACCCCAACTTTTTTCCTTTTAGTTATTTGCATCCCTTCTGAGTTCCAGCAGGAAGATAGATGCCATTCTTTCGACTGCGCAAGCAGTAACACGGAAGAGACAGGCGGAGCTTGTCCACTGCTAATTAGCTTAGCTCAAACACTGGTAGTCAATGGGAAGTGTTAGCCTGCCTCCACCTAAAGTCATTTGATAAACTTTCCAGCAACTCTGAACAGTCCTGCGTGCTTGTTGTGACTTGTTTATTTACTATGTTATGTTTTCACTAAAATCAGCACTTTATGTAATTATAGAATTAAAATATGTACTCAAAGTAAACCGCTGCAAATGTGCTTGTAAGTGGGTCAACGAGCAAAACATCTGTTTAAAAAAATGAATCAAAATTACATTAAGTGCTAATCCGAGTCTAAAATTAACATAACATAGTAAATGAACAAGTCACAACAAGAACACAGGACCGTTTAGAGTCGTTGGAAAGTTTATCTGATGACTTTAGGCAGAGGCAGGCTAACACTACTCATTGACCACCAGTGTTTGAGCTAAGCTAATTAGCGGTGGACAAGCTCTGCCTCTCTCTTTCTTGTTACCGCACATACCGTCTACTTTCTTTTCTGGAACTTGAGACGGAGGCAAATAACAAAAGAAAAACAAGTTGGCATATCCCTTCGAAATGTCTGTCTGCCTGACTTTTGTAATAATTATCAGCAATTTTAAGATGTTTTGATTTGAAAAAGAAGAATTTGTGACAGCTCATGATGCTGCCCGGCAGTGTTCTTGGCTGAAAACATTTTCTCAAAATGTCAGCCACCATCAAGATACTGTTATCCTGTGATTTTTGAGGCTCACATGTTGCAGGGGTGGTTGCAGTCCACTCCGCTCCTTTTCTTCCCACACATGTCACCACAGCTGTGGGGAATCTCACTGCGCTGCCACTCTGGGTTTGTCACCTTACCTGCCAATCAAATGTGGAACAAAGATTGTTGTTTTGCCCAATTTTGGTGACATACTTGATAGTTTACAGGAATCTTAACCAGAGCATGTACTACATTAAATTCTCTATCCCAAAAATAAACACATTACTGTCTATAATATGGATTTAATTGCATGGATGAAAACAGTCACCCACCACAGAAGCAGGTGTAGGAGGTTGGTGGTTTCAGTGCAACATTCTGGCAGGCTGGACAACGCCAACCATCAGCTGAATCTGGAAAACAGCTTTGATTTAGTGTGAACACATTTTTATATTAAGAAAACAGCAGATATTACAGCTAGCCTCAGACTGCAATGCAACACAATACACTGTCGATGCAGCAGGACCTTCAAAGCCTCAGAGCTGTGGTGTGTTTTGTTCAGTTTTTTTGTTAATGGGGCCCTGTGAATAGATACTGTCCATCTGCACAACAGTATTATGCTGAGGTGCTGTTGCTTTGTAACCGCACTGAGTGCAGCGTGTGCCTGTGTGTGCCAGTGCTTCTGATAGTACACGCCCAGTTGTTTTTTTTGTACCGTCTGCCTGTGAGGCCGGAGATCGAGCCCATTTCTTGATGCAGTTCAGGTGAAAGACGTGGAAGCAGCTCTGGCAGCTCCACACTGGCGCCATGAGTCGGATGACATCACAGCAAACCATGCACTCGTACTTCTCCTCAGACAGCTGTTCAATCAGGCACCCTGGGGAGGAACGAGATCAGAGGTTCAGGGGAGATTCAGGAAAAAAAAAACAACCAACTCACCTCTTTGACTGTACGGACTTGTGCAGCTCCGACAGGAAAGAATAATGTGATGACAAGCCCCGTTCAAACACGCATTTTTCGATTATTAAAGTACATACAGGGTCACGAGTACGAAACGAAGCACAGACGAAGAGAAGACACTTGCTAGCCCATGTTATAGAACTGTTTTATGCAACTTTAAAGATACTAAATGGGTGATTTAAAGAAAAATATCAGGATGTGGTTTAGATGTTAAATATACAATGTGTCATTTATGTGAAATTCCACACAAATTCAATTTTTGATCTGTAACAAATGACAAATAATGTGAAAATGGACGCTGTGGCTTGTAGATCCATCCAGACAACGAACAGTGAAATCAGCCGGAAAAATTTTCTAACTATCTCTAACTCTTTGACCTCCATGTAAGGGAGTTACCTGTCTGCGTCTCCTTGCTCTCTGGCATCTTGTCCAAGTTCCTCTGGCCTTGTCTGTGGTTTTGATGATGTGTCCTCCTGCCCCCTCTGGCCTGAAGGGGTGGGTGTCGTCCTGAGCCTCGTCCAGCTCTACTAGCAGGATCCTGAGACGCTCTGCCATGAGCAGAGTCATCTTGGATCCCAGCCTCCCTCTCTAAGGATGCTTCTGCTTGAGTTGGTGGTTTGGGCGGCTTGATTGGTCCTTGCCGTCTCTTTGTCTCGTTGTGTCTGTTCTGATGATCGTTGTGTCTGTAGTCTGGACCTGTTCTGCTCCTCTGATTTCTCTCCCTGATGTCTGAAAGTGGGTTGTCTTCTTTGGTGTCACTTGACCTCGGACCTCCTCCTGTAGTGCTGTTCTCCTTTAAGCGAGTACCCTTATCATTTTGATGTCCTCTCCTCTGCTCTTGGCCAAAGTTATTGGGGTTTTTAGCTCTGGCTTCCTGGTCTTCGTTGGTTTCTTCTAAATTCATGTCCACATCCTCTCTTCTCCAGCGGGGTCCATCAGGTCCGTCCATGGAACGTGCCCCTGAGTAAAAGGCGCCCCCACCTCTGTTGTTACCACTGTACGAGCCAAAGTCACCGCCAGGTCTTTGCCTCCAGGAGCTGGAGCCATTGAAATTTGCACCTCTATTCCCTTCTCTCCTCCCCCTACCTCTGCCCCGCCATCTCGCTCCATCTTCGTCTAGGTAGGGAGGATGCTGATATGACGCATAATTTGAATTATCATGGCTAAATGGGGGTTTAAATCCTTGATGAAAGTGTCCATACTGCTGAGAAGGATCATAACTGTTACTATTCAGATTTCTGTTATTGTTGTGTCTAGGCCGGCCTCTTCTGGATTTATGCTGATACGATTTTTGGTGTGATGCCTCATCAGAATTGAGGTCAGGTGGGCCTGCGAACAGAATAAGTAACTGTTAAACTCCTTGGGTTTTCTAAGTAAAATAGTTATATATATGGTCTTTTATAAGACATGTCAAAACACATCAAAACAAAGAACTGATGAGCCGTGACCTGACCACAGCTATTTCATTTGTTTACTAGGCTGCTAAATTGCTCAAATTATTAGCAGTTATCAAAAATATGACCTGCTTTGATTTATTCAACATTTTTCAGTCGATTTATTGCACCACTTGAATTCACATTCAAGTAGTTATGTAAACACCAGTTATCAAGCTAGCTTTGACAGAGTTTAGATGACGTAATCATGTAATCATGAAAGTTACACACTCGTGGACCGAGCTTAAAGGGTGTACCTGTTAATAAGCCCCTGACAGTAACGTTACTTCATTGTGACTGGCGCTGCCAGTAATTACAAAGTTAGCTTTCAAACTGACCCGCCACGTTTCGTCCGTTTCTTTATCAAACTATAATGGTACTGTTAACACAGATATGCTCATGTAACACCATATCAAGCTAAACGTGTCACGACATCAGCTGCTAACGTTCAGTCAGTTCGCTAATGTTAGCTGAAAGTTCATCTTAGCTAACTTTAGCTTACACAAGCTAATTTAGCACATACGGGAAGATGTGGCAGGCAGGTTTAAGTTGACAATCCAGCCATACAGAGCAATTCACATACATTTTGAGAGTAGGAACCCTTCATATACAGGCAAAAAATTCACTGTAAGGAAAAATCACTCAGACAGCATGTTAGTATACGTTACCTGAGCTACCCTCAGCCATTCAGTATGAACTCTGGTTGTTGCTGGTTGCTTCTCCCACGCCACAAGTTTGTAACGTTACGTATGTTACGTATGTTTTGTGTACGATGACAAGCGTATCACGGTACTCAGCGTTAATAAACACCTTTTCACCTGTGTGCTGGTTGTGAAAACGGACAATAACTCCCTTCAAGGCAGCAACTATCTCCTCCTTAAACTCACCTTACCACTACTAGCTGAGCGCTAACAGGCTACATTAAGCTAGCGCCGAGCAAAAGCGGAACTTCCGGTTAGTGTTTTAAAAGTAAAACGCAAAGGATTACATGTCAACAGATTTAAATGATTTAATCTACCCGAAAATATTTTTTATTTACACCACCCCCATTTAGTAGTATGATTTTGCTGAATAGTTTATATTAGGAATCGTAAAACTAACAGGTAAAATAATGGTTAAACTGCGGACAAAATGAATAGAATTCAAAATAGCCACAAGGGGGCGCCCCAAGTTTTTGATTAGTGCAACCAGAGATTAGAGCTTCTCTGATCGATAGTAGCCTAGATGAAAGTACTAATTATTAGATTGTACAGGCCTGCCTGTGCAAGATAAATTATGGTTTACATACTTGTAGAGCTATGATGTTGCACTTTTCTATTCCAGTCTAAAATGTTTTTTTAAAAATCTAAAAATTTGTAGAAAACACTTTAAAAAAGAGAAAGTAAATAAAGCAAATATTCAACCTTTTTTCGTATTTATATCTCATTTCTATTGTATTACAAACAAATTTTACATTGAATGTCTAGGTTATTATATTTTATATTTTTGTGTTGCTTCCTGGCTGCATACTGGATTCTCTGGGAAAGAATGACGTTTTCAATGGAATAAATTATTCTGTTTAAGAGGTCGATAAACTTGACCATATTATATTCGGTCTGTGTAGCTACGATGACAGACTGAGCACTGAAAATTCTCCGGACATCCACATGACAAAAATACATTGAGATTCACTCAGTTTCCAAAAAAAAAAAAAAAAAAATTGAGAAGGTGGCCATAATTTTCAAAGTAACAGTTAGCAGAATTAAACTGAAGTAAATTCACATGACAGTAGGGGACACTAGTGCAAACTCACTACAACCAACTGTTCTGTTTTATCAGCCGATGCCCATGTTAGCCTAGGAAAATGAATGTAATGACCACTAACAGATTCCAGATCACGCATGCGCAGGAGGGGCTCCTCAGCCCCGTCAAACAGGCGAGGTGGGTGGGAGAGAGTTGCGTCAAGTTTCCAACGATGGAGGAAAAACTGCGGAAAACGGGTGTTTTCGTTTTTCAAATTAAAAGAGTGACCTTCTGCTGCGATACGAGCCCACTGTTTTTGTCGCAAAACAATAACAGCGGCGCCACAATTTGTTTGCCTTATAATACCCATCCTGTTAGATTTCTTATAAGAAGCTTAGATGCTTATCAAGGCCTAACATTTTGATTTATCCTCATATTGGTTCTCGCTACAAATATGATATAGCCTTCAGGCTATGACAAACAATTTACAATACATGTATATTATGGAACTGGCAGCTTTTAGTAATATACAAGCATCTTTCACCTTCTTGCCTGTATAGGCAGCATGAAGGGGTGCATCTTCTTTGCTGCAACCAGGTTGCAAGCGGTCAGTAGCTGTGGTCCAGTAGTGCAATAGTAAGGAATAGTCTAAAATGCTCAGCTTTCCTCTTCTCTGTAGAATCAACATCCTAGGGAATATTAAGAAAACCTGATAAAAGGTGACACTTATTTATAAAGTGTCAATGAATAAGGGACTGGTGCAACAAAGGATCTGCAAAATATATACATTTTGCAAATCAATGTCTCAATTGAGCTACTATGTGTTTTTACTACGTGTATTTTCATTCATTACTTTTAATAATTTAAAACACAATCATTCAAAAGTGTTTTTTTTTAATACACTGGGAGAAAAAAAAAAATCACCCATGACTTTTATTTTGACAAACGTGTCCAAAAGTTCCGTGTTTCCCTTCAGTTGACTTGACAGTGGCTCTGCGAAGATCGAGCGCGGCCGAGCAGGAGAGAGTGGCAGTGAATGTGTCTGCGGCAGCGTTTAGCATTAAAAAACACAAACTACGGCTGAAGGAGAGAGGACCAAACCCCGCCGCAGTTCGAGACGACCCCGGCAGACCACGGACTATGATAAATTCAAAACAGAGGCTGGTAACGGCGGGCTGTTTTGACGACAAACGGGTTATTGAACATCTGTAGAGCATAATGAGGGCATCCGCTATTCTTTACGGTGGTTTTTCCTCCGAGGTTTAGTTAGACGCAGAGTGACACTATTTATAAATGCGTCGCTTTTAGACATCCTCCGAAGGAATAGGCTCACCGAGGGGGAAACAGCCCGCAGAAATTTGGTTTATTCCCTCCTTCCATGGCCCCTGGGGAACAGTGAAGTCATTTGAGAAGTCACCGGAGAAGAAGACACGTCTTAATCATCTCGATAGTTTTACACAGCTTTTTGCGAGGAAAAAAAAAAAAAAAAGCGGCTTTCCCTTCCATCGGCTCGCGGTCGCAGCAGACTCCCCCCTGCTTTCTCTCCATTTTTAAATCTTACATGGTTTTGTCTTTCTGATCATTCATTGCCAACCTTCCCGTGGGCATTTTCCCCGTTAAAGGATGCCGGATCAGATATCGGTGTCCGAGTTTCTCTCGGAGACAACAGAGGATTACAATTCCCCGACAACATCCAGCTTCACGACCCGACTGCAGAGCTGCAGGAACACGGTGAATGTGTTGGAGGAGGTAAGGCCACTGTGTCAGCCTGCCTGCGTGATGGATGGACGGATGGATGGATGGACGGATGGATGGTTGAATTGAACAACACAACCTAAAAGATATTTAAAACGTATTTAATATAAATAAAACGTTTTTTTAATGGTGGGATGCCGTTTATTTACAATCAAAGCTACATGCAAGCATCCTTTAATTCATTTTGTGATATTTAGCAGCATTTTACAATCCCGTTAAAGGCCCTAATGCATTATTATATTGCACATCCGCCCTTAAGAAATGAAAATAATTGCACCTGTTGAGCTGCAGTTGGTGTTTAAGTGTGTTTTTTTTTTTTACGTTGCACACTTATTCTGCATCACCACATGATGCAAAAATGCACATTTCCTCACACAGACAGTCAGTGCAGAGCCGTTGAGAGGAGGTGAGCTCTCATCTTGCGTGTTTGTGCTGCTCTTTCTTGCTAGATATGTAAAGTAATAATAGAGGGGGTGGGTGGCTTTGGTGCAAGAGTGTTGGTTATAGGAGGATGTGCACTCAGGCCTGCAGCTCTCTGTGTTCACTATTACATAACTCAGCTTCAGAGCATGCTGCCAGGCCGTAGCTGTGTGTGTATGTGTGTGTGTGTGACACACACAGAGAGAAAGACCCTCTCTAGTCGCTGGCAGTCAGATCTGGATATAACTGTTTCAGGATTACAAAGATTACGAAATCTCACACAGGCCAGATGGCATTTAGAAACGATAGATTTCTCCAGACTGCTCAGACGCGCACCCAAAGTCGCACTCGGATGCTGTGTCACCTCTGATCATGTGTGTGTGGGGGGGTTGTAATCAGGCTAGGCAGGTGGGTTGTTATATTTGTGTGTGAGTGTGTGTGGGTGTGTGTGTGTGTTTCCCACCTCCCCACCCCCACCATCGCCCTCCTGTGTGTGCATCCTTGTCGCCATGATTAAATGGAGCATCAAAACCGGGGGAGCGCACACCTTCGCTCGCCGCTGTACGCTGCTGATGTCAAAACGTGACCTCATTTCCCACTTTGAATCACATTAAGCTGCGGACATGAATGACTTCAGGCTCACAGCATTTAATCTGTCATTGAAAGCATTAAAGGTTCATCTGTGCTGCTTCAAAGTGAGTGGACGTGGTTTATTTTTTCATAAACGTATCACTTGTAAACACTGAGATGAGCAGGACAGCAACCAGAGATGGTTTGTTTAAAGGAAGTTACACAGGCCTTCTCTCCTCAACATCCTAACAGTGTAATCCTAGTACGTACACATATAATAATAACAGTAATAATAATAATAGAAAATCCACCAAAACAGAACCAGAGCCATGTTTACTCTCAACTCAGAGCACAGTTTGTGTCTGCTGACTGTAACAAGGAAAAGGCTCGCATCATGAATCACCTCTCTGGCTCTGTGCCTCTGAACCGAGAGAGACTGCAGCAGCGCAAACGAAAAACATCTGTTAGAAAGGGCCGCCATGTGCGCTGGGCTTCAGTAGCCACTCTGGAATTTTTTGCGGAGATCACATGACAAGGAAGACCATTATGCTGGTACCATAGAGCGAGCTGCATGCTCTTTGGTGTTTAAACAAAGGCAAGATGCCCCTGAAACGTTTCAGCGAGGACGAGTCAGCCTGTCGGGTCGTTTCAAACCGGGATACACCCATCAGACGCAGGCTGTGGCGAACACACACGCTGCAGACGGCCCGCCTGAAGCCACGAAGACTGTTAGATTAGTGTGTTTTTATGAAATTAGCGAGGCTGTTTGATCCCAGTGCTGACATGTAAGGACTCACTTGCATCACGCAGCCGCAAGTAAAACTGCCTCCAGCCTTGATTTGCCTGAAGAGGAGTTTGTTTAAAATGTCCCGGGTTTCTGCTCGGCTCCAGGTCCTCAAACTTGAAGCATTCATCCCTTTTTTTTTTCCCTCCTCTGAGTAATTTCCTCGGTATGTTGACAAGGTAAATTATGCAAAGGTACCACTTGAATATTTAATGCTGTAACTTGAGGGCGCGAGTTGACCCGCAGGAGGGGGAGTCATCCTCTTTCTGAAAGAAAGGAGGAGGAAAAAAAAAAAATCGTGGCAGCATCATATTGTCTTGATTCGGCTACATCAATTATTGATCTGTGCATAATGACACAAAAGTATTCATGACTCACCAGCCTCCTCCCTGTAACTTGTCCGTCCCCGTGGTGACAGCAGAGCTCACAAAGATGTTTGCTGTTTACTCTTGTATCAGTGCAGCAATATGAAAAACAATGAGCAGCGAGATGGAGCGATAAAGGCGTAAAAATAACCTCTCTGGCTTGTTGACCTGAGTGTTTGAGACACCGGAGATGGGGGCATTGTGTTTGTGTGTGTGGGGGGGGTGGCAGACAGGAAGGTGGTTGGTGTGTCTGGGTTTTATTTTGGTGTCATCTTGGGTGTTAAGCAGCTATTGTTGTTGAGTTCTTCGCTGCATGTCTCAATAAGCAGCGTTGGATTTTCTGTTGGAGGGACTGTAGGTGGCACAGATTCTAGAGATTATAGCCAAAAGTTAACAAGTGTTTTCATTATTGCTTCATTTACAAAATAATGGTAAGTTTCCAGGAAAACGACCTTTGCGGTGGTTATCCAAGAAAAAATATGAAATCTTAAAATTCTAAAAACAACTTGTTGTTTTGATCTGCTAGCTTAGGAGCACACCGATCACGTCATTGGTCATTAAGTTTGTCAAACAGCTTGATATCATAAAAGCTTTTACCCATATTGGCACAGAATTTAATTTAATTAATGCCTCATAACTTTTCACATCCTTGTAGGCAGACAGTTCCCACATTTTGGGACGACCCTTCTTTGTTTTTACGACCTTCAGACTTTTTTTTGAGTGCCACCTTGAGACAAACTTGACTTTTTTTAGCATTCCGGCACTAATAAAACAACGGAAACTGTAAAATGTTTCATGTTTTAATGCATTTTTTGGAACATCTGAGACTTCTGTATTGTTTTATGTCTTAAACATTGGACCAGCGATGTGATACATATGTTTTTATTTTCTCTGGTTAACTAGCAAAAAACTTATAACAGTTAAACTCACGCTAAAAATGTCACATAATAATTTTCAGTTTAACAATTGACAGGTTTTTTTGGCAGGAGTGGGCGTAGCAAATATTTGTAACTACCGCTTTCCTCTATAAAATGTCTTCTATGAATTTCCTGTATGTCACACTATATTATTGTTTGTGTCGTGTTGTATTTTCAATTGCAGAAATATATTTTTTGCTAGCTGTAGTGGTGAAATTTTACTTTGTCGGGTAATCTATTAGAATGTCATTAAATCTAATAAAGTGTCTTAGCAGCACAGTTAGTCAACCTGCTGCCAATGATCATAGAATTGATAAATCAATTGAAATTGATGAGCAACTCGCTTGGCAATCAATCAAATATTTAACCTATCTAAATGTGAAACTTTCAACCTGCTTATTCAAAATGGAGTTCTGCTGCTTTTCTGTTTTACATCGAGGTAAACTGAATGTTTTGGAAACTGGGATGGACATTTTTTAGTATTTTCAGACACCAGTGGAGCTTCAGTTAAGTAATAAAGTCTTCAAAAACACAAAATTATCAAAAAATTGGATGTCTGAAAGCCTTAATCTGATTTTCATCTGCTATGTACCATATATCATTTATACATCTCTAACTTGCTGCAGCCAGTAATATGTAATACTTATCAAAACCTGAATGTTTCCTCCCAAATGCCAAAGATCAGCAAACAGAAAAACTCAAATATCTATAAATACCACTAAGCAGATTGTGTCTTTTCATGCAGCAGCAGAGAACAGCAAATATGACATTTGCTTGTGCGGAAATGTCAGAGGTTGTTACTCCAAAACTCTCCTGCTTTCTTGTTTTCTCTTAATAAATATGTTAAAATTAGCAGCAGCAGGCACTTGTTATTCCCCTGTGGGGCATTTATTGTCTCCCACTCTACCCCACAGATGGCACTTTGCGTCACTGCGTTTGCTTTCCTAAACCACACAGAGCCATAGCAGCGATACAAGGGAAACCCTCACTGCATTGGCATTCCTTTGAGCATGCCTCTCACACCACATCACATGGGCTGGAGCAGAAAAATGTTGACTTTTCACAGTCATTCTATTCAGGCATGGCTGGGCTTGACCTAATAGGCAGCGGCCCTTTATATTTTGGACTTTATATAACAACCTTTTCACTCGCAGACATTTCAGAGAGTTTGATGCTTTCCTGCATTTGGAGGAAAAAAAAAAAAAGATGAATGAGGAGTTTTATTCCAAACCGCTGCATATTTATATTGAAAGTCATCGCCCAAAATTATCATAGAGGAATTTTAAGATTGCAAAAGAGCCCGTAACTGTTGCCAGGAGGGGACTTAACATTCCCACTGTTCTTTAAAAAGCTCCAGAGTTTGTTTATTTAAATTTACATACAGTTTGTGTCACTCCCATTACATGTTGGAAGTCTCATTTTTTAAGAAGTTCATCTTGAAGGTGCTCTGTGGATGTTGGGTTCACTAAAGGAGCTGTAAGGCAAGAGAGAGACGGGACGCACGTTCGTGTCACATGGAGATATGCACATACATGTGGCGGTGACGTGCTAGTAAAGCTAGCAAAGCACCATGGAAATGGAGCAAGAGACAAGCTGAAGCTGATGTGAGCAAAACCAGTTAGCGTTTTGTTCACAGTCGGTGCACATTTGGTCAGTCACAGACGGCTAAATGAGCACCGAGCTCACAAAGATTCGAGGGTTGAAATTGGTCAGTTTTCTCCTCAGATTTGTCCAACTGTCGTCCCTAAATATCACAGGATAGAGCTGCAACAAGTAGTCATAAAATCAGTCAGAAAATTTGAAAGGAAATTTGTCCAACAATCATTATGCAAAACAATAGAGTGCCTAAGTCGTGCCCCTCTAATTTTAGGCAATGGGACCTTAATTCGGAAAAAATATGGATGGTAGTCAATGGAGAGGGACAAACAATTCTTTGACCCCGTTGGGCTTGTGCCCTGAATTACACAAATGATGGTCGGCAATTTAAAAGACAGTTAAATTTTGTCATCAGACAGTAAGGTAAAACATTTTTTGTGAGACCGCTCCGTGAACTACATGTCTCGTCTCAGACAATATACGTCAGTGCAGAAATGGCCGTCGGCTTGGCAGATTTCACAGTGTTTATCCAGGACGAGGGGAAAATATTAAAAGAGGTGAAAACCTTCACAGATCGGGTCATGTTGAGAGCTGCAGCCACTGCAGCTAATGTTATGATGTCAGTTCGGTGACTGTATTGTAGTCTGTACGACTAAGTATTTTCACGAGCTAATACATCAACCTATTGACGACAAACAGACTTTCTTCACACGATAAATTATCATTTAAATCAACGAACTTCATATGTGTAATTCGGGGCACAAGTCAAACAGGATCGAAAGATAATTTTCCTCTCCACATTGACCACCGTTCATATTTTTTCGTCCTGAGGTCCCATGGGTTCACCAGAAGGGGCGTGACTTAGGCACGATATTGCTGGTCTCTTAAATGTAGGAATTTGCTCCATTTCTTTGTCACTAATAATAGTAAATGTAGAGTTGTTGGGTTTTGGACGCTTGGTTGGACAGAAGCAATTTGAAGACATCACTTTGGTGTCAGGAATATTGTAAAGAGCCCTCTTTTAAAATGTTTTTGACATTTTATGGATGAAATGATTAATCATTAAAAGATAATGAAAATAACGGTTCGTTAGAAGTATTCCCGTCATAGGAGAGTAAAACATACTTCTCACATTTACCAAAGGTGGCAACCTCACATGACTTGTCCTGTCTGACTAACAGTCCAGTATGCAAACATGTTCTGTTTACTGTCATAAAACTGAGACGAGCCGCGAATCCTCACATTTAAAAGCCTGAATATTTTGGCCTATTTGCTGGGAAAAGTACAGTCAAAATAGCTGGAAGTTAAGAGGATGTTGCATACTGCCAGAATGGGTTCATTATCCAAAATAAGCCCAGAGGAGTTTAGAAGCTTGAAGTAATGAATCAAATGGTAATTTCAGCACACACTGAAGGACAACACTGCGTATACGATGCCCGACGAAAAACTCTGTGAGGACACGACAGCACCACGTTTGTTTAACAAAGCATCCATAGGTCTCTTCCGACTGTAAGTGTATGTTGGGTTCAAAATGAACATTAATAGTCAAAGATTCACTGTCTGAAAGGCACCTGAGGCCGTTTCCTCGACAACACGATGTCATGTGAGGCTTCAGCCTCGTCACATGTAACATCCTGCCCACGAACGTGGAGTCAGCAAACAGTGTCTACACAGATAACACATTAGCTTTGTTTTTCCTCACATATTCTGTCATTTAGCCACGAGGATGAGTTGGCTGCGTCTTTGACTCATCTTGATCCAAACAATACGTGAAAGTCTCAAAAAACAGAATTTGTGTTTCTCCTCCTTGGCCTTGTATTCCGTCGTATACTGAATTGAGCACTTCAGAGGATTAAAACGAATTAATAATTGTTGCATTTTGCTGTATAACTGTTAAGCTTTGAATTATTTCTAGATGCTGTAAATAGAAGCATTGCATCATGGAGTTTTTTAAGTTTTTTTTTTTCTCTGTCTTTGCTTGATTTGGCTCCATATTTTGGACTGCTTTTAAACCCTCCCACCGCTACCCGAAATGAGGCAAAAACAATGAATAATTCAAAAGGACGAGACGAGTTTTTATCATTCTTGGCTTTACATAACAAAACTGAGTGCTGGCTATTTAAGGCGCCATTCTGCAACATTTGCAGCCGAGGAGCACAGCTGTGTCAAATTCAATTATTAATGTAGTTATGGCTTTTTATTCATCATTTGTCCCTTGTGTCACCCAACCCAGTGAATCATATGTTGTGAGAGAATGGGAACCTTTATCATCCCTTTGGAGCCGTTACTCACATGACATCTCGTTCCATTTACATCGGACTGTAAAACAAAAAGCAGTTTAAGTGGTTATTTTCCAAGACTCACAAAGTTAGTTGTGACATTTTCAGTGCTGACTGAATGGTGTTTCAGTCACAACATAAAAAAATATAACAGTGGCATTAGTTTCATTATGTTTGATGTCTTGGATTTTCTTTCTTTTCTTAGATTTCTGACAGAGTGGATTCTTGTAGCCCAGGCTTCTTAAACCATTTTGACGTGTTTTTCCAGAGAAACAGTAAACGTGTCATAGTTTTGTTTCGGACGGTTTCAGACTATTCGGACTCAAGCACATCATTTTTAGTTTAAAATGCCGTCTGTAGTCAGTAGGGCAAAAAGAAGGTGTTCCTGAAATTAATTTCTTTGCCTTGAAGTGTTCATATCATCAGTGGAGCTATTGTGCTGAGGTCATGTGGTGTTCATTGACTATACAAGTTGAGAGTGGGGCAAAGAGTGAAAAGTAACCGTTAAAATGGCAGAAACTATCAATGTTTTCGGAGAATTTCAGGTGGAAAACAACTCCACTTCTGTGTTTTTGCCGCTTCTACGTGCTAGCAAAGGATTAGCAGCTAATGTGATTTGTTTAGGTACAGCCGGCCTTGCTAGCTTAGCTGCTGCTCCACAATACTTCTCACATCCTGTCACCACACTGAAGGAACTGGAAAATCTCCCATTTATCTACCTCGGAAGAGTTCACACATTATTGTAAAATCCATTACCAGCCTTGTGGTCACATCATGTTAATATAAATTAAGCCTGAATTAGCTCTTTATTCTGTTATATTGTAAGTGGTTTGCTGGCAAGTGAAACCAGATACAAAGAACACTTTAGCTCTTTTTTAATTGGCTGAACTGATTGTTTTAGTGTTAATGAAGGATTTTATTTAGATGTAACAGCCAGTGATGATGCTTCTGCTTTCCCACCAATTTGACTTTTTGTGTTAATGTTTACCAAGTTGGAGATAGAGTATTGTCACTGTGAGAATTATAATATTTTAAAACACTATGCTGTTGTTTTGGAGTTCAATGAACTAGCACTTGTTTATAAATGAGTATAAACCCAGCCGTGTGCTTTTGAAATGAAATTTAAAATTGCAGTTAATTTCATTTGGCGTTTCTGGGATCACATTACGTTTGTTTATGGAAGGTTTGTAGACCAAAGTGGTGACTTACAACACATCATCACAAAGTAACTCCAGGAATGCGCTGAACGTCACAGATTGCGACATATTACATAAAAGAGCATCCAAAGCAGGGCTGTGTTTCTCCAAATCTCCTTCAATAAATGCTAACAAACCTCCCGGCCATTTTCTGATTTGTTGTCTCCCACAGCAGGAGGTGTGACTCTGTTGTGTTGCTTGTTTGTCAGCTTGTTTGCCGTCTGTGGCTGAAATCTGATAATCGGTCTGTGGGCCACAGCTGTTGGCCTACCTTCCTGCCACAGCTGCACTGCGTATATCATCAAGGGCTATTAGCCGGCAGCGGATTAGCCCCGGACCAGAGTCTGCCCCGAGACTCTGATCCCTCTGCTCTTCCCCAGAATTAAGCGAGGAAGAGTGGGTCAGTGTTCACATCTGTGTGTAGCCTTCCTCACCCGATGAGATGGTGTTAAAATCTCCACCCATCCACAGCTTATTTTAATCCATGAGTTATACACTGACATGACATTAAGGAAGTCTGTAAATTCCATAGAAATGATGTGTTTTATAAGGATGTCAGCTCTCGAATTAAGATTGCTGCCTTGAGCTTCTTTCACATCGGCCAAAAAGCCCACCAACACTCGCTAACATCTGGCTTTTGTCTTCACTGTGTAACAGACTAAGCGATGCAATGTGTAGGTGTCATCGCCCATCCGTCATAGCATCGCACTGGCAACTAAGGAACAAATATTGTTTGAGGGTACTGCATGCACATTGTTGCGAGATGCAACACTGGCAAGACAGCGAGGCGAAGGAGCTTCTTCACTTTCAAGGTGACGAGGAAATAAAGACACAGGTTACTTGCAGTGTGAGCGACACAGTAACCACCCATCTCAGTGGCCTCCATGCTGCTTTCTACTGTTTACTGTTTTCCAGCATCTAAAAAACCTGCACGCACACTAATTTTGGTGTAAAAGCTGTTGAGCAACATGTATTAATTAATTAATTAATTTTCACAATCAAGTATCCTTGTTATCCGAAAGA
>JAQLOL010000013.1:6923339-6934901 GCA_029783665.1 Naso thynnoides
TTCAGTCTAAAATATCTAATTAATCTAATCTAATATCCATGGACTGTAATAACTTTGGTGATCCCTGACTTTTCACCTGAAGTAAGGCCTAAACTATTATTTGTCAAATACAGACCAAAAGCAAATGTCACTCCATTTAGCCTCAGCTGCACTTTTAATGCTGTGGTAGAAAATATCAGCATGTTGCCCTGCTACACTATTAAATATGACAAACATTTTACACGACAAACATCAGCAAGTTAGCGCTGTCATTAGCATGCTAATATTAGCATTTAGCTCAAAGCCTCACAAAGCTATTAGCAAAGGTAGTCAATTATAAACACAAGACCCCCCACTCTAGGCTTTGTCAATGGTGTGAAATGGTATACACTTCCTGTCTCTAAGTGGGCGGAGTCAAATCTCCTACGGAGAAAGTTAGGAACCACTATGCCTCCACTTCGTCTGGAAGTGTTATAACAGCGTGTCAGTGGATTAAAGCAGATAGATTTTGTGTCGCATGATATTTGTTTCATTTAAGTTTTAACTTTTAATTCTTGGTTTCACCCATAAGACCATTTAAATGTCCGTGTATGTCTGTCGAGAAGAATGCACTGGTTCCCACATCCCGCAACAGTGTGTTGCTGAGACAGAGACAGGTCTCGAACAAAGTTCATTTTCTCCTGATTTGTGTTTCAAGAAACTGCCGTTTTTATGTCAGAATGTTCAGAAGATATGTGTCTTGTGAAAAACAGGTCCAATATGTATCTCAGTGACAATGGGGTTAAAAAATTGGTTGTAATCTGTGATCACGTCCATTTCTCCTGTAAGAATGAATGGACTCAAGACTGTGTCAAGTCTCCTAAAGGGGCGGGGCCGTAGTGAAAAACCTTGTGACACTGATACAGGAAATGAACGGTCAGTGAGATGTCTCACTTTCTGCTGTTAACCATCTTTGCTATTAGCATGGCAGTAGATTCATTGTCTTGTTCCCTAGCAACAACCATTAGCCTGTCCTTATTGTAGGTTAAATCAAATGTTATCCCACAACACCATAAATCACATGCAAATATGTATACATCATCAATACCAAGAAAAAAAGAGAGAAAAATGTGTTATTTCCCCTGACATCAACATCCGGCTGTGTCACACAGATTGTGTCCGGGTGGTTTGAGAGACACTAACATTGCTCTTTCATACTTTTTGTGGTTTGTGTCTTTAGCTACAACATGACAAACACAGATCTTCTTCATGCTCCTCTCTTCATCTTTTGTGTCTCTGTTTTTCTACTTCTGTGGTTTCTGTCAGTGCAGTGGTAACAGTGTTGTCCTCAGCGACAGCCCTGAACCCAGAACCGGGAGACAGTGTGGTCCTGTGACGGCTAGCTGTCTTGTTGTTGCCTCAGGGGTAAACAGTGCATCTCTGTCTGTGAGCTTTGATGGTGTTTGGCCCTGGACTCTGTGTATGTGTGTGTGTGTGTGCGTGTGTGTGTATACCGCAGCAAAACAAGTGATGCAGCTTTTCAAAGTCAGATTTCAATACTACCTTTTTCAGACCAGTCAAGTGCTTGCTGGGGTCATTCAAGCCTGGAGGAAAGGCACTGACAGTCCTTCAAGACAAGCTGTCCACATCCGTCCTAATGCCATTTAATGTCAGTGAAAAGCGTTACATTACTTCCTTTTTTCACATCATGTCAGCAGCTGTACTGTCACTACTCCATGAGTGTTGTCAAATGTGGAAATGTGCATTATCTCCTATTGACTGAAAGTGTGAAGGCTTATTTTTGTTCCTCTGTATGTCCAGTTGTTAAATCTGTGACATCCAAATGGTCTGTGGGAGTGGATACACCTGTGGTTTTGGAAGAGCTCGTCTCTCACCCAGCAGAGTCCCATAAAGTGTGAAATTCGAGACTTGTCTGCAGAAAAACTTTAAGGAATGCTGTAAAGCGCTCTGCAGAGCCTGCGCCTGTGACTTTGTCCAAGGACTCATGACTGAGCGGTGTGCAGAATGTTACTCTGAAGCAAGAGAAAAAAATTTGACTTCTAATTGTGTGTGTTTGTCGAGGGGGCACATTCTTTGGCCTCGTGCCCGAGAGATTTACAGCACAGGCGGCTGGTTTGTAGGAAGTAGAGCTGGCAGGCTTGTCAGCTGATCAATGATAAGTGAAAGATTAGAGATAAAGTGTTGGAGTAGTTTGTTTTAGCTTTTCTTTGATCGACCTACACGGTGCTGGTATGTTGGACAAGACAGGGTTTGGTCTTTTGCCACTTCTTCTAGTATAGTATATCTCCTTTACTGTGTTATAAATGATCAATACTCAAGCACTTGAAGTATTTAATGCTGACTTAATAATCAAAGGGTCTCACATTATTTGGCCTTTGTTGAAAAAGCGTAACCACATGCTTGTTACTGATTAAAAATATCTGAACACTCAAACAAAGCAGACAAAAAAATCAGGTTCACTCATTAGTTTAATACTGCAAACAATAATAATTTATATTATTGTTTAATCCAATTTCAATTCTCAATTGGGCAATTATTTTTTGGGGTGTCTTTTTGCACCCAGGTGAAAAACACAGCAGCTATTCAGCTATTTGCAAACCTCACTAGGCATAGTAGTAAAAAGTCCCCTGTATGATGTTACTGTGGTGGTTCAGTGGAGTAAACATCTGATTTCATTCAGGAAATTAGGGTTCATTTGTGTGAAACCAAGAGCCAACTCAGACTTATTTTGAATCAATAGGGGCATATTGCTTTCAGTCTTCAGTCACAGTTGGGGTACATTAGACAACAAACAGCTTCTGTGCAAATACCATCTATCTGTTCATCCATAACTTGTCAGGAAATAGTCAAAAAATACCAAAGTTGACTAATAAAATGTGGTAAGTCATCTGACCAACACTACCGAACCCAAAAGGATTTGAGTAGTTTCAAAGAACACTAAGAAAACCACTAAATATTAACACCCGAGCAACTGGAAAAGTGACTTTCTGACATTTTGCCATTAAAAATTGCTTAAGCGACTGCTTAAAGATCAACTGGTTTCCAAAGTTAAGAAAAAGCTTCTTGAATCACTATCATACAACTAAGCGAATGCAGGAAAAAAGAAAATAACTTGGGGTTCTAATCTTACACACCATCAGTGAGTGGCTGTTCAGATGGAGGAGTTTCACTTTTTTGAGGTTTGTGGGCAAACGAATCTTTCTGGGTTTTTTTTTTTTCCAACTGGAAGTTAGAAGAAAGCCCCCACAATGCGTTTTTGTTCCAAGAGATACAACTTTCCTTCCTGTCTGTCACTGTTTGATGTTCTGCCTGAAATGATTCATGAGTTATCGGCTGAACGATTTAAGAAAAATGTACTGATCCAATGCCAATAAGTGATTAATCACTTTAACAGGGTAAAAAACCTACCAGCATTTCCTGGTTACAGCTATCGATGCACAGACTGCCAGCTGCTTGTTATTGTAAATTCATCCTTGTTGTTTCTTGGTTGCCGTGCCAGGAAGACACCACTTAAGCCTTGTCGTGATATGGGTTTGTCATTTGTCAAAAACAATTAGGGGCAGATTACACAGCGCGAGTTTCACATCAAACAAAACATTTTTGACATGACGACTTTTACATGACGGCGCCCTGAACTGTAAACTTTTGAAACCGGGTTCCAGAGTGCAACTTCAAAACCACAGCCTTCTTTACGAATATGTAATTGACAAACCACAAAGCCTATGACGGCGCTAACCACGCTAATGCTAATGCTAGCGCAAGTAAATAGATTCTGCAGTAGCCACTACCAAATTCAGGTTAAACTCCCCACAGTGCATCCAAAGCAAGTTGAATATGACAACAGACTGTTGAGGCGAATTCGAGTGTTGGTAGCACGATTGTAGATGTCAGACTCTGGCTGAATTTCTTATATTTGTGGCTGCTTAGGGCTTAGCAGCAACAGGAAGTAAACAACTTAAAGCAGCTGCGATGGTACATCATTACAAAATCACACCGCTGACTACCAGTCTGGCATGCGTACTACAGCACTTTCAGTCATTCACGTAAATTTTTTCAAGATGAAAAGGAAATTTTCTCTGTTTTTAGTAGGGCTGCTCTTGTCTAAATGTGGCCTTAGATGATTAATTGTTTTGCTCTTTATTTTGCCACAATTTATTTAAATAAATTATTGATCTTTTTAAAGCTTTTTTTTTTTTAAACAAAATGCCAAATAAGAGGATAAGAGGATTTGCTGCATTTGTGATCTTATATTGCAGTAAACTGAACATCTTTTGGCTTTGGACTGTCAGTCAGACAAAACAGGACAGTTAACGACATCATTTTGGACATTTATCACTATTATCTGTCTTTTAAAGGCCAATGATCGTTGGTTGCAGCCTCATTTGTCATTATTTGGCATTTCAAGGACAAAATTCATAATCAAAACCACTATTTATCAAACAATTTGTCATAGTAAGTGAGACTGCCTGGATAAAAAAGTGAGTTTTCTTTCAGTTTCGAGGGCTCATGTCCATCAGGAAACAAACAACCCCTTTGCTCCGCTGCTGATTATTTTCTCACTGATATCAGTGCTGTAAGAAAGAGGATGCTAGCTGTCATTTTTAAATCGTCAGCTGTGAGTTCCTCCCACTATTCTCCTGTTGACGGCTGTTAATAGTCAGCGCCTCTGAATAATCTCAACAGCTGCCGCATGTGAATAATGACTTCCTGACTGGTAAACACAATACAGATAAAGGTATGCAGCTTGTGTGATGGTAGGTGAGTCAAATGCAGCAGTGTGTGGGTGTGATTGTAAAAACATGCACATTGCTGTCGAAACAAGTGGTGGGCTGTGAAAAAGTGAGCATCGCAGAGGGAAGCCACCAAATGATGTGTGAATGTAACACCGCTGCATGCATTGCTTGGCTTTCCACTGGCTGCACGCATGCGTGTCAGTTCCTGTGCTGACTCTCCTGAGATCTGCAGCAAAGAGCCGGCATCCTCGCAGCTCAGCAAGTTGAGTTAATGCACCGTGTGGCTTCAGCAGACTCACCACAGAGAGAAACTCATTTCACTGTGTGAGAGCAGGACGCTAATGGCAGCAGTGCATAACAGAGTGATCTAAGACTTACGGGATATTGACTTCTTTGAGTGTCAATAACATTTGCAGGTCAATAAGGGAAGCTAACAGCTCCAGCATACGCTGCCAGTGGTGAAGAAGTGTTTGCATGTTTTAGCCCATAAACAACATTTTGTGCCCTTGTTGAGCCCAACAGGCCTTTTTTAAAATTATTTGTAGCTCAGCACAGAATAAAACTTAGGGTTTTAAAGCTGACGTAGGCAATGTCCGGAAACTAAGCTACTGTACCTGTAGCATGAGACTCCTAAGGAAGCAACTTCGCTGCGCTCTCCCCTTCCTGTTTTTGCTCTGGCTTGTGTTTTATTTCGTTTGTTGATGCTGTCTCTGAAGGCCAGTTTAGACCAGAGGTTCATGGCGTTGTCTGCAGACTGTGGATGCATTAAAGGAAGTGGATACAGTGAACGAAGATGGCCGCCCATTTAAACCAATGAGAACTGCTCACCCGGTGCATGTGCTGAAAAGTTTTATGGCTTCCGGCTTCACTTCCTGGTTATGCGGCCCACTGAATATGCACAGTCGAGTTCCCCCCCGCCGTCCCTGCCCACGAGTTCCCACTTGACCCATAGGCTTTAAATTGTAGTGACGTCACTGATTTTAAAATCACTTCTCTGAGCTCGGGGAAAGTTTTGAAAAATCCAAAACCTCCATGGATTATAAATTCAGAATAGAAAGAGTCATGACTGAGCTTGTTTGCAGTTGGAGGTGACCTGTCAACAGTTTTACAGACGTCTCTTTTACAATGGCACCCTGTTGGGGAAATGTTTTTTGTGGCACAAGGGAATTTTTTGCCTTAATACCACAAGTGACCGCTATGCCAGTTTGGAAGCAAGGCAGACCTCCCACACTGTATTCAGTTCTATTAATACACCCATGCCAGTTTTAGAACGTAAGGCCGCGCTTGTGTCAACAACCAATAAGCCTGTAGCGACGTCACCTTTCGCTAAGAAGTGCAGCGTACAGCAGCCAATAGGAACACATGCTCTCTGAATTTAACATGGTTGGCGGAAAGCCCTGTCACAGTCTGATTACAGAGATGCACAAGTCAATTGTTGTTTCAAACCACTCAAATTACAATATGCTGAAAGGTTAATATGGATTTTTTTGTGTGTTGACGCCAAAGAGAAACTGCCTACCTCAGCTTTAACATTTTGTTTATTTTTCTTTATTTTTGCCAAAGTCACATTATAATCACATGCCCATCCAGTTGAGTCCGGGGACTTTTGAAATGTCTTGCGGTTTGAACTTCCTTGTGAGATTTTCAAGTGCTAATGGGACGTTGCCACACACGAACATTGAGAGTTTGCTGCAAAAAAAGGCAATGCGTCGACAAGCTGCACTGCTAAAAAATATAATTTGGAAAATGAAGAGGAAATCTGGGTTAAAGCCCTAGTTTTTAACCTCCTCTGTCCATTTAGGAAAAGATAATTGTATGCTGATCGATTGATTGATTGATTGATTGATCCTCATCGACTTGAAAAAGGCATACCCTCATTAGTCATTTTATTTGCCTTTTCAGATACACTACATTGGTCATGTGGTCATCCTGATACACCTCTTAACCAAAACCAACACCACTGGCAGTCGATTACTCTGTCTCTGTCAGTACCATATGTGTGTGTGAGAAGTAGGCCATCTGACCTCAGCTGCTTTTGGAAATGTTGCATCCTCTTATTTTTCCCATTCCTCTTCAAGAGCTGAAGGCCTCTCCGGCTGCAGGCCCAGAGAAAGGGATGTGCATTTGTTTCCTGCCAACGAAAACGGCTCCCCACCCTTCCTGCTTGAGTCATGCCACATAGACTCAACAGACAGACAGACAGACAAAAAGAAATGACAGACAGCCAGACTGTTGTCCTCTGTGACTTCTTCAATCAGAGAGGAATAGAAGCAAGAATGTGTATTTTATAGTAGTTGTGTCAATTTGAGTAAGAAAGCAGATTAGAATAAAATTGTACATGAAGATGCAGAAATAATAACATTTGAGTTTGGGATGGTGATCAGGTCGGTCACTTTCTCGCTGAAAATACTACAGCAGACGTCTGTCAGCCCCACGTTCTGGCTCTGGGGAAGTCCTTTGATAATTGCACCCTTTCCTGTTTCTTCTTCCTCTAGGAAATAATTAGCATATTAGCAATTCTGAGAACGTGGGTGTCCCAGCCTCTTCAGGGAAAAAGAGTCAGATTTGCCACAGTGGCGCTGTAGAATCCCAGTGTGCTGCTGACAAACAGGGAGCTGGCCAGTTAGTCAGAGCAGCTTCCCACAATCTCCATGGTGAAGAATGTGGAGCCGATGCGTGAGACGGCCAGATCGCATCTCCTCGGTAACCGCACTGCCGCCCACCGGTGCGATGCCAAATGACGAGGTGGAGGAGATGAGCGAGGTTCAAGGGGCCGGGAAAGGATGAGTTCAGGGAGGAAATGAGAAAATACGGCTCATGTGCCATGAAAGTGACAGAAGAGCAGATCAGCGAATCAGGAAAAACACTTCCCAGACGGCCAGAAAGGCTGTTTATTCCTCAGCTGTCGGCAGAGAGCAGTTGGTGTCATTAGACCGAGTGCTGGCGACCCGGGACAGGACACTGACAGGCCTGGCTGCTTCCTGCTTCCTGTCAAAGGACGGCTGCAGGGGAAGCGACAGGGCTGCTGAGGGAGGATAAGGCCTCAGGCAGGAAGCGTGAAGCTGAGACAGCCTCCAGTCAGTCATGCACAGTCACTTCAACCAACGATTTTCTCCCAAGGCTTTGACCTCCTGGGCATGACTGTGTGTTTTTGTGGTTGTTTTGGATCAGGAAGTCAGTCCCCATTGACCACCACTGGTGACATGGGTCACACTTTGAGGGCTTTAGGTCCTTGGAGGGGTTGTTTTTTTTTTAAAGAAACAGCAAGTAACAGTTTTTGTTTCATGTTTGATTTCTTATAAATTTTTGACTCCATTAAAAGTAAGGAAACAGTAAAGAAAAAGTTTAGAATTTTACGTAAATGCCTTGTTTTGTCTAATATAAAGCTACACTATATCAAGATCACTTCAAGTTGACATAAAACAGAGAAAAGCATTAAATCTTGAAACTGGAGAAGTTGGAACTGTCAATTCTTTGGTGTATTATTTTCTGTCGAGTAACTGATAAATTACTCAATAAACATTTCAGATCTCTGGCTAATGCAATGCCTGTCAGCAATGCTCGAATTTTTCGTTGTGTGTTTTATTTCCCACCTTTCTGTAGCTTTTTTTAAATTACATATCTCTCTTAATTTAGCCCAACTTCCACCCTTCGATTTTCCTAATATTTGTTGTTGATGAAGTGGTTTGTGTGGCTGTGAACTGCTCTTCAAACTGCTGAACTGCAGTTGATTAAAACCCACTTCAGTTTCTCAATCATTACCAAAAAATCCTCCATTCATTCAGGCTAGAAGCATTGAACTAACAAGGCGGTGGCTGCACATGTTAGCAGCGTGTTTTTACCTCAGAATTGAATATTTATTGAAAGAAATATTACGTTTGGGCTGGATGAAATGCCAGAAATGCTTTTTTTTTTTTGGCCAGCTGGATTTTTTAATATTGACATTTTATGAATTTTCAAGTGCATCTCTGACCTCGATGCTCATGCTGTTCTTGCACCATGCACGGCCCCCGTCCTTCACCTCCTCGAAGTCGACCCTTGACCTCTTTGGCTCCATCTCTGACAGGCTTCCACTTAAAAGCATTCTGGCACAGATGTGTTGACTTTCACCGCACAAATGGCCCTTCAAGATAGATGTTTCTCAGTCGACTAACACAGCCATGAAATGTACTTTATACTTTGCTTCCTTTTCTCAGCGGCACTAAATTAATCGTCCACATACATCACTTGCTGTTTGAGTTGAGAGACGAGGACCGCAGATGTTTTGGCATTGTCACACTTGCTAATCCCCTCGGGTTGAGCGGGAGCTTGCCATTGGTTGCTGGCAGATAAAAACAATCCTTTGACTATATTCAATAGTTGTCAGCCTTTTGGAAAGCGGAGTTGGGTTGCATTCCTGCCAGTTGCCAAGGGTTTGCAAAGACTGTGTGCCAAGATGGTGCTATTTAATTGATTTTTTTTCCTCCTAAGAAGCTGAGAGAAAACAGCTTTTACAAAACATCTCTCAATGTTACATTAACCACATTTACCACTGAAAAACTGCTGGCCAATGTGTAGATATGCACTGTTTATCCTCTACAGTGTGTTGTGGGATTGAAACCATTTTTATTTTGTTTTTGTATGGATATATGGACCGACCATACTTTAAACAAAAAAAAGGCTAAGACAAGCAAATATGAGAAAGCTTGTTCATATTACAGCTGAACATTTAATTACTAACACAGACAGAGTGGATTATGGGTGACCCTTGGGTGGCGGTGCCAGCTGCTCTCAACATGAGCACCACAAAAGTCAATCTGCCTGCTCAGCCTGTGTTTCATGCCCTTCATACTAATCAGCACGCTGCACTACAACCTCTGAATTATCAGAGTCACTATGAAGGTGTTTGAACAGCAGACAGGCTTCAACTGAGTGACAAGGGTGTGGTTTACTGTGCTGCAAAGAGGCTGTTTGAGGTGAAATACTGCCTGTTGGTAAATGCATCGGCTGTTATGGGGATCTAATCTGTGATTTTTGCTGTAACACGACGCGTCCAACCAGTTAGATGGAGTCTGCTCAACATCACTGTCATAAGAAAATGATTATATACCTTTCAGCTCGTACAAAAAGTATCGTTTATATTTCTGGATTCATTTCCGTAGTAAAAATTATTCAATACAAATAAAGATGTCTGTCACATTTCTCCAGGGCCTGTTTTGGTGATATGATTAAAAAAAAAACACAGAAAACCAGCAAATTGTCACATTGAAGAAGAAGAATTGCATTTTTGTTTAACTCAGTGCTTCCTTATACAATAATTAGTTTTTCTTTTTAAGATATTTTTGGGCTTTTTGTGCCTTTATTTGCCAGGACAGCTGAAGAGTAGACAGAAAATTGGAGGGCGAGAGAGTGGGAACGACATGCAGCAAAGAGCCACAGGGTGGAATCAAACCTGTGGTGCTGCAGCAAGGACACAGCCTCTGTACATGGGATGCCCACTCTACCAACCAAGCTACCAGGGTGCCCCATAAATAGATTTTCAAAATCTTCGCTGATCTGGTTTCTGTTGCTCGACATAAGAAAACAGTCATATTATTCCTCGGAAATTTGCTTCTGAAAATTTTACAATTGTATACCAACACTTAGTTAAACCACCTTATTTCAGGGCAATGTAAGTTGTTTGGTGGCAAGCAACACTTATAAGTCCTACTCTATAATCAGTTGTTGGCTAATTAGTTAGCAGTCTGTGCTAGCATCCGTGCCTAAAGGTGTTAGCTTGCCTTGTTGGACTGTTAAGCTATACACCAGTGTCAGCACTTTGGCTGCACAAAATAAGTGTATTTGTTCATAATACTTAACAAAAGACATTTCTTAATGTAAGCTAGCTTAAATGTGTGTAAATTAATTTATCTGTCAAGAAGAATGCAATGTTGTAGCTTAAAGTAGATTCCTTTACACTGCTTAGCGCTTACGTAAGTCAACAGGAGCTTGTCTGTGTGAAACAAGACGAGAAATTGGAATTTGACTTGGAGTGAGCGTCATGGCTGCTAGCTAATATTGACTGTGTCAGTGATATAATGACCACAGTACATAACACAGCTTCCCATAGTGAGGTGCCACACTCATATTGTCAGAGAACAGAGGCTTGTGTATAACCTCAAGCTTTAGCTTTCTCATCATTTAAGTGTGTTTTCATACTGCTTAGATTTCATTATAGTAATTATCATGGTAATATATACAGAGGCAATATTGAGATAATGGTACAAAGAAATGTTAATGCTGGGCCACCGTTAAGCTAAACAGACACAGGGCTGTATAATGAGGCAGTGTGGGGAGGCACTGGGCAGCAGAGTCTGTTCCCATGTGCAGGGGGATCAAAGGGCTCGGCCCCTGCAGAAAGGGCCCTGCGGCGACAAACTACGGCTGCCATCATGGAGGAAGAGCCATGTAAAACTGCCCGAGGGAGGCCAAGGACAGCTTAATTATGTTGTGAAATTTAATTAGTCTACTGTTGTGTGTGTGTGTGTGTATCTGCTCTTAACCAGCTGACCTTGATGTAATGGTGTTTTTGCTGGTGCTTATCGTGTATTACGAGCGAACACGGCAGAGTTCTGGTTTCCATGCTCTCCGGCTAAGATGGGCTGGATATGAAATCATTTTAACTGTCAGAATAAATTATTGTGAGAACCACAAAGACAGGCTCACGTTTTAAATCATTTAGCCGAGACAGGTAATTAGGGTATGTGTTTTTTGCAGCATGTGTCCACTTTGTCTGACTTTCCCAATTATCTCAGCTTTTCCTGACATAAATTAAAGTATATTATGTGTCATGCAGATGGATGGTGTTCAGTTTGACAGGTGCTCAAAGAAA
>JAQLOL010000013.1:6942113-6956729 GCA_029783665.1 Naso thynnoides
GTGTGTGTGTGTGTGTGTGTGTGTGTGTGTGTGTGTGTGTGTGTGTGTGTGTGTGTGTGTGTGTGTGTGTGTGTATCCATCCTGAAACCGTCTTAAATCACCCACCTGTCGGCGCTACCTGCATATTGCAGGAGAGCGAAATTATCTCTGCTTTCCTCTCGTCGTTTCTTCTTTTCTCTCTCTCTCGGCTCTCGTCTTTTCCATTTTGAGTATTTTATTGAGAGAGTTTTTCAGACTTGGATAACGGCACCCGAAGGGCTGCTGGTATTTGCGTGCACTACAAATAAAAAAATTGTAGACTCCTGCTTGCCCTGGATGTCCTACATGTGTTACTGGCTTAAACGTAAAGGATTTATAGACAGATTCTTTCTCCTCAGTGTTTATTTCCTTTTTGAGAATGATTTACTCAGAGAAAGTAAAAGAGACAGTGACAGTTTCCAGGATGTGCTGTTAGAGCACACGAGCAGTCAGCCAGTAGACGATTGATGCTGACATAGACCATATCCAAGACAGGCACTTAAGAAACACATTAGCACCCATTAAGCGTTGTTTACTTCCTTGACCGCTGCGGTGTGTCTGTGTGGACTTGGCTCACAACAGGGACTTAAATGCTTAGTACTGTAGTAAATGACCTTGCTGATCCCGATAGTTAGAGCTGCTGAGCAGAACTGTAGCGACACGAGCTGCTGGCCAGTCAAGCGGTCGCTAATTCCTCAATAGACCAACTTGCACTTGTGCTGTTGCTGATTTGATTAGTCAGCATTGGCATGAATGTGTTGATTCATTGCACTGCAGATTAAAGGGTAAAGTCAGCATTATTCTATATGAAGGTTTTATCCGAACAGATTAAATTACTGTGTAATGTGGAAATTCACAAACCCATAGAAAATGCCGGTAAAACTTTCTCTGAAGCCTGTCTCTATAATGCATTGTAACACACTATAAACACACTTATAATGCATTGTATGTGGTTATGGTTATGGCCAGGGGCTCTGGTAAGGGTTGGGGTCAACCCTAACCTTGCTTATAACTATGGTATGATTATACAGCAGTATAGGTGCATCGAAGGCATGGTAAGTATGTTCTTAATGCAATATAAATGGATACTTTAGTAAAATGTTACAGAATTATCATCTGATTTTGCAGTTCTCTCAACCTATATTAGCATTTTAGCATCTTTTTCCTCATTGTTTTGATTTTATTCCCTGAAAATTTGCTGCTTTGGTTCACTGTCGTGGCTCTCACTAGCATCATTTCCATAAGAAACAAGCGGCTCTTTTTCCTTCCTTCTTTCTTTCTTTCTTTTTTTTTTTTAAAGATATTTTTTGGCTTTTTGGGCCTTTATTTGACAAGACAGCTAAAGAATTGGACAGGAAATGGGGGAAAAAGACAGTGAATGACAGGCAGCAAAGGGCAGCAGAGTGTCATCGAACAAGGGGTCGCGGCAGTGAGGACACAGCCTCTGTACATGGGGTGCCCCAAGCAGCTTTTTAAACAAAACATCTCTGTTTAAACCCAGTTTACATTGAGGTTAAAGACTAGCTGGTGAATATAGAGAGTATTTGGCTGCCAAAGAGCAACTTATTTAGCAAGATGGTGGACACCAAAAAGTGAGCCAATACTTATTGGTTAGATCAGTTCATTGACGTTTTTTGAGTCTTTTAATTTGAAGAAAAAAAGGGGAAAAATAGGATTCCCTCAGCCTTAACCATATATGTCTGCCTTTGTCCTCTGTTACAAAATGTTAGCCATGGTTTCTATTGACAGCAGCTACATCATAACTCCCCATGTTCTTCCTCCTTCCCTGTGTGTGTCCTCTTTCAGCTCCAGAGCCTCAGCCACAATGTGATCTTCACTCTGGACTCGCTGCTGAAGGGCGATCTGAAAGGCGTAAAAGGGGTAAGATTTACTGTAAAACTGTTTCACTTCCAGACGTTGTTTTTTTATCTGCATCTCTTTCGAATCTTAAAGGCCCCCCATGGCCTTGCTCAGCGGCGGGACGGGGAAAATAGATGCCTCGTCAGCACATCCCTCTGTTAATCTCTCAAACTTCTGCACAAGTATAAGAGAGCAAAGAGGAGGGACGAGGGAGAGTTCTCAGTTCAAAAGATCGCATTGTAAATCTTGCAGAAGTAAACACTGCCTTTGTGTTGTGCTTGAGGCGAGTGGCGAGTATCTGGGTCACAAACCCTTGATGTTGGGGGTACGAGGAGGGGCGTGGCCACTCGCTTGTGGAGCGGAGCATAAATTGTGAGCAGAGTTAGGCATTTGCTGGCACTCCGGGAGTGATCCAACTCTGCAAATAACTCCACCCCCCCAGTGACCTCTTTGTAGTTTGCTGATGCTTGTCCTCCTGTGTTTCTGCAGGACATAAAGAAGCCCTTTGACAAAGCATGGAAAGACTACGAGGCCAAGTTGTAAGTGGATAATTAAAGTTTGCTGTTATTTGCACCATGTAGCTCATTAGAGTGCTGTTTAATGAATCAAACAGTGTTAATAATGTGCAGCAATATTGTCTGGACCCTCCAGGATTGTTGTAGAGCATATTGCACACGTTGCAGAACACAAAACCACTTGCATGATCAGGATGAGAAATGCATCTATTCAGTAATCGCCCTCTCCTTTGTGTCAGTACAAAGATAGAGAAGGAGAAGCGAGAGCACGCCAAGCAACACGGGATGATCCGCACGGAGATCACCGGGGCTGAAATCGCAGAGGAGATGGAGAAAGAGCGGCGTCTCTTCCAGCTCCAGATGTGCGAGGTAGGCTGTAACGTGAAACTGTAGAACATTTTGTGGTCGGCTTCGCTTGCAGTAATCACGGGTCAAACCCCTACAGTACAGTGTTGTGTGCTGTCCACTTGTCCTTGTATGAGTCTTTTATGTTGTTTTCTCATCGTAAATGACTTGAAATTGTAAAAATTACCCTCACATTCACGTGTCAAGCCCTTCTGAGGAACTTTCATTTTGAGTTGATGTAGTGGCGTGTGTGGACAAAAGCGATACTGCTTTCTGTCGTAAAAATCTAGTCTAGCACGAGCATTTGTCTTGAAAAAGAGAGAAGGAAACATGCCTCCTATTTGCATCATACCAGTTCAGACATAAACACAAAATATTAAAATTATCTAAACAAAAACAGACCAACCATAGATTGTAAAAAAAAACAGAGCAGCGGATCGATCATGCTTGTAAAAACAACAAATCGTCTCTTCTGGTCTGTGCGCGTAAAGCGTTTTGTGGTGTTTACACTGACCGAGTGGGGCTGAGCAAAGGTTAAAGTTAAAAGTTCCTCATAGCAACTTTAACCTAATCATTAAATTCAGTGTTACAAGAGTAAAAAAATCCCACATTATTATCATGCAAAAAGTTTTTTTACAATTGTATTAAAAATTCATCAAATACGATCATAAACAATATGATATGGAACCACCCTTCATGCAAGTGCAACTTTTCTTTTTTTCTGGTTATTGCGACATACTCTGAAATGAAATGGTACGAAATGGTCGACAGTAGAAAGATGTCATGAAATGAGGGGCATTAAGGTCACCAGCTTGACTGGAGACATCGCGGGTAATGGGAATCTTATGAAACTTCTTGGCCGCCAGGGCATCCCAGGGTAGATTCCAATTAAAAGATTTTTATCTTGATAACCCTCCAGAGTTTTGAAGTGCTGTTCTTTCATATGATACATACATCACTGTCGAGTGTTTTAGCATCTGAAAAAGCCTTCAAACTCATGGATCCATCACCCAAACTGTCCTTCCATGAAACATATTTCATCTTCTTATTGGTACCTTTAGCTACACCAACGCAGCGCTATTTTTAGTTTGAACACCCACTTATTAAAATCCCACAGTATGTGAAGTCTTCTTTAGCAGCTGCTGTTAAACCAGATTTTAAGCTTCAGTTGACTTTTTCTCTCAGATGATTTGAATAATTTATAGAATGGCTTTAACACTCCACATGTAGGGATAAGAGCTGCCCCAAAAGATTCAGCTGTACCTACATTAATTTAGGAAGGTCTGTATTGCAACAGTTTCAGGCTGTTGGCCTCAATGCTAGACTGAAAATTCTTGTTACAGTAAGATAAGGTTTAGAAAATATAAAGCTAAAAAAAGTCAGGCATTGTCGCTGCTGACCTTTGTGCTTAAGACTCAAACTGTTTTCCTTTAATTAAGTGATTTTTCAGATATCTTTGGTTCTGTAAAATTGTAGGATTTTTTGCTCAAACAAAATCTGACAGCTATAACTGAGTGTAAAACAAATTTGAGCTCTTTTTGTACCCATGAGGATCAGAACAAACTGTTGGAGCTCGCTCTGCTTTGCCAAAAACCTCTCTAATGGTGGGTGGTGACGCCTACGCCTCGTTCACTGTTTTATCCTGTTAGGATTTTTTACTCAAATTACATAATAGACCGATGTTTGTTGCACTGCTGTCGCTTGTTTGAAATATTCACTACGACACTCACTGCGGTCTTTTGTGCCCCGCCATGCTGATCTGCCCTCTTCTCTCTGTGACTCAGAGGTGTTTCCTTGCCCACATTATCCACCTGTGTTCACACTTCTTGATCTATTTATAAACCAAAGACATTGTTGTCTATAGAGCAACTTAACTCAAAGTTTAATCATCAAAGTTTGTAAGAATCCCCTGAATTTGCGGCCATCCAATATGAAACCCTCATTTAACAAGAACTTTTTACCTTCCTAGTGATACCTAAACTCATAGAATGCTAATGCTAAATGCTAAATTTCTTGGTTGCTGTGCTCAAACCACTTATGTTGGGTTTATTGACAAGCTACCGCAGCTAATCACTTCTGTTGTTACTGGGGCTGAACTATCATTATTACAAATTTGTAATTATTTTAAATATTTAGAACAATCAATCTTATATTTGGGCAATAAAGACAATGTTTTTTCGGCGTAAACAGAGGGTAAAATATCTCTGCAGATTCACGAAATTAAGGCCTGCTTTTTGGCTTTTTGTACACATTTTGGCAAACTGGTAAGATTAAATGATAAATTGCTAAATTAGCTAATAGCAGCTTGTCTTTTCACAGTATCCATGAATGTATGGAAAACTTTAACTAAATTGTTTCTATACCAAAGAAAACATTTTATTTTGTCAGTGGAAAGGTTTTTAATCTATGATTTTTCAGTGGATTTATATTTTTTCTGAATCTTTAAATCTAAGTTTCATGTCTACGTACAAGATTTGACATGAAGAAACACTATTTAAAGTCCAAATCGCAGCAAACTTGCCGAAAAAGGTTCTAAAGCTCCTTAAATGAGCTGTGAGTCAGACCCACTACCGCTGCCTGTTACTGCTGTCTGTGTTGGTGAACGTGTCAGATCAGTGAGCCGAAGTCCAATTATTAACTTTCCATTGTTTTAAGAACACCTGCCGTCTGCTGCCCCTCTCACCTCACATGCTTCTCCCTGTGCGCCTTCCCTTCAAGTCTCCCACTGTTTCACAGGTTGAGACCTCCCTCATGGTGTAGTATCCTTAACAGTGACCTCAGCTCTTTTTTTTCAGAAACAAAAAAATTTAAGCAAGTCATTTTTCTTTTTTTTTGAAGTATTAAATTACAGTTCCTCCCTAGGAATCGATTTAACCCATAAAAACTCAACTCTGTTCAACAAAATTTCATATTTAGTCAATTTATATCCCCCCAAAATATCCCTTCATGCCCTTGAGTGGCCTGGATCTAAGTCCACACCTTTGCCTTCATACTGATCTGCAAAGTCCCGCCTCTGTTTTCATCCATTTTTGTAGGATTCTGCATTAGTGTGACAAAGGTCCTTGATTCTTCATATGTTCGATTACCTGGTTTTATTTACGGATTAATGTCACAGATGATTTACTTTAGCAAGAATTATAACGGTTGAAAAAATATTGGTAGTCATTGATCGATCTGTTAATGTACAGTAAATTAATTGGCAGCTAATTTGGTCATGGATTTTTAAATCAAATCTCTCCTTTTAATGCCAAAAATTCTGTGATCCAGTTTTAAGAATTTGCTGCTTTTTAGTCATTTGTGGTATTAAAATGCGCATGTTAAGGTTTTTGACTTTTAGGCTGATAAAGTAAAAGTATTTTTAAATTGTTTGAAATTATAACTGAAATTTTTTTTTGCTGTTTTTGACTTAATTGTAAGATATTAATAAGGAAAACAACTTTCAAGATTAACCTTTAATGGAACTAACTGTCAGCTGCAGCTTTATAACAAACAGTTTTCATATCCCAATAAAATGACACAGTACATTGTTGTCAAGGATACTTTTTATATCAGTCATATCTGTTGCACATTGAATGTCTGCTTTTTATGGTAAGCATTTGCTTAATCTGACCATATCTTAGGTTACGTAATTGACAAGTTTATGTGATTTGTCTTTATTTTCAAGATCAAAGTCTATAAGTTGCTCCAACAACCGGACTGACCATCAGTGATTAAATCAGCAGTCATCACTGAAAATGCGAGTGTTGTTGTCGTTGCTGCTGCTGTGTGTGAGGACAGTTGCTGCAGTCAGTGGTACAATCTGTTCATCCCGCTTAACCTCATTTCTCTCCGTGTGCTGCACTCTCTCGCTCTCACGCTCTCACGCTCTCTCTGTCTCCCCCTCTCTCTCTCGTTGTTACTCAATCACCACATTACAGGATGCTCTCACTCTCACCCTTTTCATCCTACGCTGTCAGTAAAGGAGTGTGGAAAGGCAGCGCTCAGCAGGCTGCATTATGCTCTGCTCAGACGCGGCAGCAGTGCGAGCGATGCTGCCCATTCACACAAAAGAGTCCAAACACGCACATGCGGCAGCGCTGAACCCACACAGAGCTCAGACAAAATGTGGATAATCTCCCATCCAACGGGCACTGTCAGGCAGACAAAGGGACAGCACATGCATGCATACACACATACATGCACAGACACGTGCACTCATGCATATGCTAACATACGTGCATCCACACACGTGGTATCAGGAGCAAGTGTGTTTGTGTCGGAGGCTTCAGAAAGCTTTGTCTAATAGACTTTTGCTGTGGAGCTGAAAGTGGTCTGCAGCCGTGACTCTTTGTAAATCTCTGCGGATTGGCATGCTGCGGGATTAGCTCAGATTATCTTTCGTTCGTTTGTTTGGTGGGAAGCGCCGTCTTAAGACTTCTTGTTTGTTTTTAATCCTCAGACACCCAGACTAAGCGTACAGTCCACAAAGCACTTCTTCTGGAGGCAATTCTCTTTTCCTTTATGATGCTAATGTAAAATATTTCTCATCATCCCTTTTGAATCTTTATTTAGATCAAGGCGAAGGCATGGTGTTCTCTTGTATTAGAAGTGTGTTTACCAGTCTGGTCTCTCACTCCTACAGTGTCAAGCGTCTTGGCTCGTACATCAAAGCCTTCATAAAGCGTACATGCACTCAGATGCGATTATCATAATGCAGAGTGTTCATACTCCTGGGCGCCAATGCAGAGCAGGAGCCTGTATTCTGTGTGTAGCAGCTCTGCCACGTTATACCCCATTAAAACCAAGAAATCCATTGAATTTTACCTCCTGGCTGAACTTTGCTCCTTTCTTTGCTTTGCAGTACCTGATCAAAGTAAACGAGATCAAGACCAAGAAAGGAGTGGACCTCCTCCAGAACCTGATAAAGTATTACCACGCACAGTGCAAGTAAGTACCACCTTAATCCCCCTGAACCTGAGTGTGTGATGCTCCCCTGTTGTGTGCATCGAACCCGCTGAGAAATGAATTTCAAAACACGCCACAGAAAAAGGTTGTGCACCTCTCCATCTTTGCAGCTCTTGATGTCAATTTTCTATCTCCTATGTGATTCACAGATCTTGAGGGCGCACAGAGTCGTTTATAGAACTCTCATAAATATTCACAGGTCATCATGCAGATGTTTTCTGACAGCTGTGGGGTTTGGTGGGTAAATAAGCGGGCGCTCGCCGTGCCAGAACCACAGCTCCACAACGGCCAGTGACAGAATGACAAATATTCGCTCAGCGTCGCTAGATCCTGTCATAACACTGAGACAAAACAATATACTTCCATGTAATCTGTTCAACCTGGGCCTTGATGGATAGAAAAGCTGCAGCAGTGACGGATTAAATGCATAAAGGCTTTGATGGGGAACTGAAGGATGTGTGGGACTGCGCGCAGCCTGAAGAAGAAAACAATTTGTGTTCCTTTTTGCTGTCTGAAGCACTTCATTCAGCAAGTTACAGATGGTAATTTGTCAACCGCTTCATTTTACTCACCAAAGGAAAACATGGACTCTTGCAAAAAGGACATTGATCAGAGCAAAATGTCTCCAGCTTTGCAAAAGGCTCCAAAGTAACAGAAATCATTGAGTCAAAGTACTGCAGCTGTTGAATCAAGCTGCAGCACTTAAAATTCCTATAATGTGAAGTTAATTTTTGAGTGTTTTTTTATTATGTGCCCGAACAACAACAAAAAGTCCCTTTGTAGGTATTTTTAAGGATATTGTAGAGTTAATAATTTTCTGGAAACTGATAAAAATGCTGATGACTCATCCTTTACTCAGGGCTTATAGTGATTTGGCATCTAGTGAATGCTTTCTCAAATTGTTATGGTGACGCAATGGAATGAAATGGATGCCATCAACGTGAAGTGTTTCTGGGGCTGGGCCTCACTGACCTCTGTACCAAAACACAACTTTATTACTTTATCCACTGATTTGATCTTATTTAATGCAGGAAATATTTTCTGTTTTCTTTCTAATATCCCCTGGACAGATAGCTGTAGTGTAAAACGCCCTTCACGAGATAACAAATTTGCTCCAACCTCCTCATTCACCTCCTGTCAGGTTTTGGCACAAAGCAATGGGGCAGCAGTATAGACCGATTATAAGTCAGTAAACATTGTGGGTGAGCGTGCGGCTTGGTTGCAGAAAGCCGAAAAAATATGAAGATGGTTACAGAACTACTCCTGTGTGATATGGTTCTATTTTGGTTTTTTAAGATGTCTCTGCATATCACAACAGACTGGCTGATTGAATGTTAACTTACCTGAAATGAAAGGAGCACTTCAAAATTGAGTATTTTAATTTGGCTCTCGTTCCATCGTCTCTTTTGATGGCTTTCAACCAAAGATGTTTGAGATTAGCATGAAGAGGAGTGTAATCTGATGATTTTATTTAAAATTTAAGTTATTTTTTTAACAGTTTAACACTGCACGACACGACCAGTATTAAACCACTCACAGCTCTTTTTGCAACTGTCATGCACAGTCGAAACCACTTGACTTTAGTGTGACATAGTCTGATAATTCACCTTTAAGTTTTTCTTTCATTTCTACGCTTTCTACCAGTACCCCCTCTGCTGCATGTATCGCCTCTGGCCACATCATATACAGCTGTTATCCCACGGGTTGCGCTTTAAAAGGTCAGCAGCAATCAAGTTGTTGTTTAAGGTTTAAGTAAGTCAAACGTGCTCAGTGGTGACTCTGAGTCAAGGGTAGTGCTTCTACCTAGTTGGGCGCCACCGCTCTCCCTGTAGGAAAACAATGGCACAGCTAGTGCAGCTTAACTTGATGCTAAAGTAAATGCTAACTGCTGCTAACTTGTTGCTAAGTTGCCTCTGTTTAAAATGGCTGTAAATGAACTGAACACATCTTTAGACAATGACGGGGGCCAGTTTAACCACAGACAGTCCAGAGGTGCTTTCATGTTACTGCGTGTCCTGTTAGACAGCTTTAATTGTTAGCCATGCAGCTTACAATAGCAGCCCTATTAGCTGACTCAGCTAATACCAATAATTGCAAAAAATTGGACTTCGCCACTAAATTATAACTAAAAGTAATTTCAAATACATTTATTATTGTTTAGTACAGCAGAGCGGCAAAATGTCAACCCAGGTGAATCTTTTCTATACAAGCAGCAGTACACTTATACATTGCGATAACAACGCACTACACAACTCGACATTCTGCAAGGCTGACAGTAATTGACATGGAGGGCTGCATGTAGTGGGAGGAAAGATGTGGGATCCTCGATGTACAGATTGAAAGAAAACAGGCCGGGGAGATGTGAGAGAGAAAGTGATGAACGGAGGAAGGGAGAGATGTGTTCCAAGAAGAAGAGAGGTGGTGGGCAGGGGGTTGGAGAGAGGAAGGTCATTAGTGGTGATTTGCTGCTGCAGCGCTGCGTTGGGGTGTGTGCTGCCGACAGATCTGTAATGGATTCCAAGATGTCCCAAGCACCTCTGCACATTTCTGTGCCAAGAGCCAAAGATGCCGGATCGAGCCAAGCTATACATTAAACATAAACTGCACCAACCTCCTCTCTCTGTGTGACCTGACATTTGCAAAGTAGTAATTCTCCTAAACGATTGACTGACTCTCTAATTTATTACAATAGATGTTAAGGTCAGTGAGATTCTCATGTGCCTTTGCTCTGCAGTTTCTTCCAGGATGGCTTGAAGACAGCTGATAAACTGAAGCAGTACATCGAGAAGCTGGCAGCTGATCTCTACAATGTAAACACACATCTTTTCCTTTACTTTTTTCTCTCCTTTTATGCTTTTATTTTTTAAAGAAGCCAAGCTCATTTTGTGCACATCTGTGTTTGTGTTTTTTCTTTCTGAATTTGACCAATAAAGTTGATCTGATGGAAGAAAAATTACAATTCAAGGCCCATTTAATAGTTTCTTCAGATTCTCGTCTATCTTTTATTCAGCAGATGAGGTTTGCTTAGACTGATGTGATCAAAGGACCATACCAGTCTATTTTTGGCTTTTTAGCAGAGTGCCCCTATTTTCTACTAATGCTCTTAAAATTCTAAGGTTTGCATTTTTAAACCATTTTAAACCTCGTGTTAAAATGGGGTATAGAAACACTATAGGGCATATGAATGTTGCTAGGTAAAGGTAATTCACCCTTTAAAGAGAACGTCTGTGTTTGTTTGGTCAAAAATTACTGAGCAAAGAGAGAGGGAAGCTGAGAACTGTTGAGATGAAAGTTATTATGCGTGAAGAGGGATTTTGACACAGATGTTCTTTTTAACTAGCGTCACACATTTTCAGGTGCTTTCTGTAACCTTCACAAAACTATTTTGGGAAAAATGGGTGGGGTTTGTGTGACCTATATGGCTGATGTTGATGAAAGCCATCGACATATACAGTAGTAACACTGGTGTGGCCCTTTAAAGCTCTGGAAAAAACCTAGTAAATGGACCATGAGTTGAGATTCTTTGGGTGTCAAATTACTGGTTCAATGAAAGAAATGAACCGATAAAAGTTTCACATGCAGAGCAAAGGAAAAGAGTAGCACATTCAGCTCAAATGCAAAAAAAAAGGTGAGTTTGCTCTGTCATTGAAGTGCTGCTGTGCTTTATCCTGAAGCAGCCAATTTATCTGCAGATTTTGTATAGGAGAAGGTAGCACCTAAGCATAAACTGTCATGATTTAGAAGCTCCTGGACGTGAGTTAACTTCACATATCCAATGACAACACCTGGAAATGAAGAGATCCTCACACTGTACTGATTTCTTCCTAGAAATTGAATTTAACAGAGCAACATTCTGATCATCAGGCATCGACATGATGAAACCTGACACTTGAGAGTGATCAGAATAGTTTGTGGATCTTTTGTCGGACTTCTGCTTTGTTTTTTGTTGTTTTTTTTTTTTGATCCAGCCTCCTTTGAAAGTTTTTCAAATGTGTGTTTTCACAGTTTTTGAATACCTGAAAAGTGTGAGACAGCTTGTAAATGACAGAATAATCTTGAAAAGTATCTTCTCAGAGGAACAGTAAGCACAGAAAAAATGTGTTTTCATAAAAAAAAGCAGTGGGAAGCTTGCAAATTGTTGATTTAATTAAAAGTGCAATAAACCACTTCATGTTAACACAGAGAGTAATCTCTCGGATCTGCCGGTGCATCATTTCCTCAACCTTGCGTTTGTTCTCCTCAGATCAAACAAACTCAGGATGAGGAGAAGAAGCAGCTGACTGCCCTGCGGGATTTGATCAAGTCCTCCCTCCAGCTGGACCAGAAGGAGGTAGGCAGGTCACATCAGGACACGCCATGCCAAAGTTAAAAAATTCTTGACACAACGACAGGCCAAACGCAGACTAAACACGGCAACGGCAGACCTGATTCACTCATACCAGCCATATTGCTCCAGGTGCCGCGCAGATTTGTTATAAAAAAAAAAGTGAATTTTACCACGCACCTCCTCTCACTCTGGCCACTACCAGGTTTGGAGCTTGTCTCCTGCAGCACAGAGCGAGTGCCCAGTGCTGTACCATGCTGGTAGCCAGTGTGTGGTAGGCTTTGCTGGTGACCAGTGTTGTGCCTCACTGGCTGCTCAGTGGAGAGCCGCTCACTGCCTGACTTAACAGCACATCGCACACACTGTCAGACTTTCTTTTTTGTAGCTGTACGTTTGTTTTCGCACATTCACACTCTCAGTCGGCTGTTCTGCATGACACAATCGATGCGGCCTCTCACATTTAATTTACACTTTCCGTTGCACAGTAAGCGTTACATTTGGAGAACACACACACGGGCACAAACACACTCTTTCACACCCAGCGACCGCACCTGAGCTGGATCTTTCACACCTCTCCCCTCTATCTCCCCCTCTTCTGCCTTCTGCTTGTCTGGAATCAAGTCTAGAAGAGTAAGTGCTGGTGCATGTTGAGCATGCTGGCAACTATCTGTCTGTTCTGCCTGACTGTAGAGTGGTTTGGCATGCCGTGTGGATTTAACTTTCCTGTTAGCTCTCTTACTTTAGTTTTCGATGAGACCCTCTGCTTAGATCAGTTCATTCAGTGTTTGTGTGTGAATTGCACGTCTTTCAGCAGCGTCACTGTGTACCACGCGTGTTAAACATGGTGTTTGTGTGCACATGTATCGTGTGGCTTTGCACAGGACTCGCAGAGTAAGCAGGGTGGCTACAGCATGCACCAGCTGCAGGGAAACAAGGAGTTTGGCAGCGAGAAGAAAGGCTACCTGCTGAAGAAGAGTGACGGGTGAGCTGCAAACACAGCTATTATTCAAAAACGCAGCAGAGCACCATTCACTTTGCATTAAAATTTAAAAAGTGCACACCGGGAGGAAAGACGACTCCTTTGCTAATGTTCCCCCCTCCTTCACAGGCTGAGGAAGGTGTGGCAGAGGAGGCAGTGCTCGGTGAAGGGGGGCATCCTCACCATCTCACATGCCACGGTGAGTGCAAGACAAGTGTACACACACACACACACACAAACACACTCTGATACAAACCCCTGACCCCTGCAAGCGACTGTGCTGATCAAAGGGAGAACATCATGCGGGGAGGTTGTGTCGGGCTCTCTCAATCTGGAGGCTGGCAGAGTGGAATTGACATAGATTGGTTGTCATGGAAACCCTGCCCCCCATCCCCTCCCCCCCTCAGCCTTCTGCGCCTCGGTGACTCATCTCAGAGCTAGTGTGAGCACTACTGTATACGCTGGCACGTCCGTGGCGTCGTCTCTGCTCTTGTGCAGCTGCTGTGGCCTCAGTGCAGCGTGAAGTTTTCTTTACTGTGTCAAATTTGAACACTGAGTTTGTAAATTGGAATAAATTCTGTATCACTCTCTGTCTTCTGAGTTACAACCTCCTGCTGAGCCTTCAATAGAGAGAGCAACTGGACTGAAAGGCTTAGCATATCAGGAAGTTTAGCTGATTGTGACTGAGTAGTGGCAGATGTGTCAGTATATAGATAACCTTTAAATATAAATGATGAGTTTTAATAAAAATATTTCATTTTGATTCAGAAAGTACCTTCAGAAATCTCATCCTCAGCATTTTGGCTATTCACCGGACCATCACTTCAGTTGCTCCTTGAAGACGTCAGAGGATTATGATTTTGATCAGACTGAGATCTCACTTATGTCGACAACAAATCAAAAAGTTAAAGCCTTCTTTTTCAGAGAATACCTTGTAATTAAAAACTAACAATAGTGCTATAAATATCTTTCAAATGAAGATGGTTTGACTCATATCATTGTGAATTAAAAGCAAACACAAGTCCGCAGGCTGAGATTTTATGTGAATAAATGAACCCCAACAACAAATAAACCACAGATGGGGTTAAATTACACTTAATGCTCCTCCGAGGAACTTTAATTTTGTGTTTATTGTAGTGGTACTTCTTACTTCTACATCTTGTCTATCATGCACCCTTCTTTTTTTTTTTTTTGGAAGAATGTGAAAGAAACACACCACTTGCTTGCACGGTACTGGTTTGATCATAAACACGAAATATTGAAATTAGCTAAAGGAAAACATCCTCCTGCTTGCAGCCATAGGTAGTAAAAAAGAGAACAGTGGATCGATCAGGCCCATTAAAACAGATTGTCTCTTCGGTTTATGTGCTGTAAGGGTTTTATAACGTTCCTGCAGACTGAGTTGACCAAGCAAAGGCATCATATAAGACAGGATAGTAATCACCAATCTCCTCGCCAATGGTCTCATTTGCTGACGTAGGTAAGATGTGAGGCATCACCTTTAAATTTAGACTGCTTCACAACCAGTTTAAAAGTTCCTCGAAGGATTAAATCTGTCAATTAGAAAATCTAGCCTGCTTTTTTTTTTTTTTTTTTTTTTAAAACATAAAAGGAGACAAAAAACCGACAAA
>JAQLOL010000013.1:6962527-6984550 GCA_029783665.1 Naso thynnoides
CGCTTCCTGTCCTCAAAGCATAAAATTAACATCACGATTGAAAGGTCATCGTAATGACTTTCAAAGGACACTTCTTTGTTCCCTCTGTGCTGAGCAGAGAGAGGGCAGCTCCATCTCATTTGATATTCTCCCAGGATCTCCGTCTATAAGGCACAGCTTTGCAGCTTAGCATTAAGCAGCTATAGAGGTCATCATGCGTCAGCTCATCATGCTTTACATGCACTCTGTGACCTGCTGATCACCTGCTCACGTCTGTTTGTTACATTTGTGAAAATATGTGTGCGTGCACGTGTCTGCCTCCTGCCTGCGTTTGTGTGTATGACTCATTGGTTTTTGGGCTGCATGCGACGTTTTCACCGGCATCTGTGCCTCGTGTACGCTCAGATCCGGACAGAGCAGCATCAGTAAGCTCCCACACAAGCACAGCCATACATTTAGAGCTTGTTTAAATCTCCCAGATTGCATCAGAACATCAGGCGGTGGTCCTGGTCAACCAGCAGTTTAGAGGCTGCTGCGTAAAAGTCGTCATACGCCTCTGCTACATCACAGCGCACCCAGCAGGTTATGCAATGCGCTCGATCTCCCTCCTGCAGTGTGATGTGACTGTGGTCACTGTTTGTGCTTTCGACAGTCAAGTTCATTCAGTATATAGATCAAATCAACACATGTAGACATAAATAAGCTTTAGTTTAAGCTTCCATGCGTAAAAACACTCCCATCCCATCAGCTGAATTCATGTTTCTCTCACATGAGATCATTTTATCATGACACAGAATTGGATCACATGTAGGTGCGCCTGGGATCGAAATGTTGTGTATGTAATAAATTTTGCAGTTTGAAGCGCAGATGTTGTCTTACTCTCCAGTGACATAAGATCATAACATATTGCTGCCGAAATAAAATGCCAAAACTCCCTCAGAGAGGCCATAAATCTGTCCTGTTTGCTTAAATGAAAATCTGGTGTGTCATTTGTGCACGACTGTTTATATCCACTGAAAAAAAACAGCTGGTGTCAGCGAGCCTGTTTTGTTTTGTGTTTTTGTATTTTATTTCCATTACCACATGAAACAGACCAACTCCAGCAAGTGTCATAGCAAAGTTTTTAGGGTGTTTTATGGCAGAAAATGTATAGAAAACTATCCTGGAATGTCCTCATTGGAGGTTTTGGTTTTTTTGACAAGAGTAATAGCTTCCGTAGAGGTTCGCCGTTTCAAGTTCAACAATCAAACAGGAATAAATCAAATAATGGAGCGCTGGGAAACCAATTTCTGCACTGACAGCTACTTTACAGGAATACAACACGGTGAAGCCACACAAAACATATCTTCCGTGAAGGGGATGACTGATGCTTCCTACAAAAATGTCCAGCTTTTTTTATTCAGGAGTGGAAATTTAGGACAGTTTTTTGCCTTTAGTTGATAGTTGACAGGAGAAATACAGATGGCAAATATCTGGCTTGAGTTTGGTTTGATATTCATTCGTATGTTCTCTGACATTGCCGTGCTGCTTTCTACCTTGTGCAACTAAGATCAAAATCTGTCGTTTGATATTCAGTGTATGTTCAAATCTGAGGCATTTATCTAGCTTGTAATTAGGACCTGGCCAACGTAACAGCTTGCTGATATTATCGGCAGATGTCGGCCTGTTCCAGATATATATTGATATCAACGTGTTTCTTTTTAAGCCTGTTTCTCAAGAAAGAGTCAGTAGCATTGTTTGTTGCAGCTTGTAAACACAACATTCCAACTGCTCCCTTATTCCTGAGCTCAAGGCCACCGGAGGTATTGCGGCATGCACTAGTACTGGTTCTACTTAGGCACCAAGCTACGTAGAAATGTTACATTTGTTTTCATGCAAAAGTTGAAAATGCAGCAAGCTAGCGCAAGCTAACCACCAGTGTTTGGCACCCGCCTGTCTAACAGAAAGCAGGCCAACTCTGCATTGCTCTTCATCCCCAGCCTCTCCCCTCAGTGCTCGAAAGCAGGTGAAAGCCAAATCAGAATTCACTCTCGATCTGGAGCGACCTTTTTACGCTCGCCGTGTCACCTCATAGGGCTACATTTCCTTTTCCTCACCGCCAAGTCTGCATCTGTCATTTTCTCTGGTCTGTGGCGCCCAGTTACTATGTTTTTATTTACTCCCAGCCTCACCCGCGCGCTCTCATGTGCTGGGGGAAAACGCGCCCACTCCCCCAGCAGAGGCGTCATGACTAAACAAAAACATCAAAATACAGGCAGAGGGCGGGGCTATGCTGACACAGTCACCACCGCACATTGTCTAGGGACCATAAGTGATGACTGAGGCATATTCATTTTGTGTAAGTCTGTTTTGCTTTTGAGGAAAATGCTACTAACTCCACCTTTGAGGTTGCAAAAAATCTTGGACTAGTATTCAAAATGGTGTAATTACATAGTTTGTCCAGCAGATGACAGTCCATTCTTTAATAACTAATAAATAAAGCATTTCCTGTTCAATGCACTGATGTTTGAAATGAAAGTTTTTGTAAATGTAAGATATCCTGCCTCCATCACATATCTTTGTCACAAGTATTTGGTAACCACATATAGCTGAAGTGATATATGTAATTTCAGCCGATATATGGATTTTTGGAACTTTCTCACTCCCTGTGATCGGTATCAGCAGTGGCCCCAAAAATCTCACATCGGTCAGGCCCTTCTTATAATAGTTTTATTGGTCCTGCACCATCTGTTTATCCACTCATTCCCACACTGACTGTTGTAGCAACCTTACACTGCACTGCAGATTAGGGAGAAAATTCTGCGCAAAGCTTTAACACTTTCTCATATGTTCTGTGTTTAAAGATCCTAAATGGCTCTCCACCAACCTGGGGATCCTGACCTGCATCGAGTGCTCTGGCATCCACAGAGAGATGGGGGTCCACATCTCCCGTATCCAGTCCATGGAGCTCGACAAGCTAGGAACCTCAGAACTCTTGGTGAGTAAGAGAAATGGTTAACCAAGTGAATAAACAGCGTTTTTTGTTTTTTTTTAGGCAGCAGTGTACGCCCTTTACTATTTTCATCTCTGGTGAAAAAATGAAATAATGACAGAGTAGTGAGAGTTGAATTTGATCCCTCAAGCAGCAGAGATACACAATGCTGATTTTCTCCTCTTTCCCTCTCTCTTAGCTGGCCAAGAATGTAGGGAACAGCAGTTTCAATGAGATCATGGAGGGAAACCTCTCTTCCCCTTCACCAAAGCCCACTCCATCCAGTGACATGTGAGTACTCTGTGAGCCCAAGAGAGGTTTGTTCAGTGTCCAAACAGCTGACTGAATTCCTCCTCTCCTGCACAGGACGGTGAGGAAGGAGTTCATCAACGCTAAATACGTGGACCACAAGTACGCGAGGAAGACGTGCACGTCCGCAGCAGCTAAAATGATCGAGCTGTTCGAGGCGGTTCAGTCGAGGGATCTGCTGGCACTCATTCAGGTCTACGCAGAGGGGGTGGAACTGATGGAGCCGCTTCCTGAAGTGGGTCCGGTGAGTCCTCTGTATTGATGGACGTATGCACAGAATGATCATGCGTATTTCTATGCATGAAGATAATTTGGGCCTTTGATGATTATTTATCATTCGAAATTCAATAACAAACTTTCCAGCAAATATTTGCTCACTTACAAATTTCGGAAACCTGAATGTAATGAATGTACTCTAAATCTGATGTTCATTCTCTTATAGTTTTCCTCTTGTTCTCCATCAACTCCTGAGGTAAATATCTGCCTCTTTAGCTGCTAAATACTCCACTATATTCATTAGCTAATTGCTAAATGCTGTTAGTAGCTGAGCATGTAGCATGCAGTGGGTTTTAAGAGCTTTTTCATTGAAAACAGAAGCAAACTGCGGCTGAAAACAACTCTGTGAGAGCAGCGAGAGTGAAACAAAACATCGACATTGCTGTCTGAGAAAACAATGAGCTGCAACTCACTGTAACACTCTGCCAAGGTGGATTAGAGATTATCTGTTAGTTCATCACTAGAAGCAACTGTTTTTATATATCAGATCGTTTCTTATTGTCATTTAATATATTATTACTGTAAAAAAAATCAGATATCTTAGTCTTTACTGAAAGAAGTTCCTCCCAAAGAAACAGTTAAACTTTTGTGAATTGGTTTATTGATAAGTCGATCAATTCATCCCTTGACAGAATGTAACCTTATAATTTTCAGCAAGACTTCTACAGATTTAGATGCTTATGCCTCCTAAACGGCAATATTCACTGCTTTTATAAGGGATCTTATAAGGGTAACTGAAAATCTTTGACCGAACATTTTTAGGTAAAAGAGCTGCATATGATTCCCCATTTTCTGACTTTTTAAAAATCCAAGCAAATAACTGATTAATCAAAGAGATTTATGGAAAGATATAATATTAAAGGAGAAGAGGCAACTAGCTTTAAAGGAGGACAACTTGATTTCTGGACATGTTAGGCTGAAATCTTTTCTTTCATGATTTGGCGGCTCGTTTGGATTGGATGCACATCATGTAAAACTGATTTCTAGGGTGTTAGGGTGTTGCCGGTAATCTCTGCTACATGTCGACCTCCTCCCTTAACCTGCAGGTAGATGACTGCAGTATATTTCTATCACACATAATCTGTTAAAACCATCAAAATCTACACAGTTTGCTGCAGTGGTTCATACCCGTGTGAGTTTCGCTCCCAGCAGGATAATTGACACTGACGCATTCCTACCAGTTGGTGAGTTATTTAGCGGGTAGGAACAGGTGTAACAGTTGAAAAGATTTTGAGTCATTGTGGATAACTTCACCAGCAGGTGGTGATGTCCAGCATCCTCCACCACATCTGAGGGCATCATCTCATTTTGAGTCTGTTTACTCAGATGACGTCATCTGTGGCAGCGTAATTCATGCCCCTGCCTTTTTATTTTTTTGTATGTGCTCTCTGTTTCTTCGGCCTTTTGCGCCGCAGCTTTAGGCATAAATGAAAGTTAAATAACAAGCGTTAGATGGGGAAGATGCTGCACGGTAAACAACAAGGGTGATCGGACTTAATCTGACATAAATAGGTCAAAGCAGACATGGTGGTTCTCTAATGAAAAATTAAGTGTACATCGCAGCAGCAGGATAAAAGAGGATGTCGTTTGGTGTCAGAGGGAGCTGCTTCTGCTGCTGCTGCTGCTGCTGCTGTTGTCTGTGCTATGAAGTCTGACTCATCGATATCTGACCTGCTGCTGTCAGTACGTCTGAATGGCTGTAGACAGCACAGTGATATGCCACACTTAAACCCAGACAGCAGGACAGGGATGCGTGACTTAATGGCAGCCCTTACTTCACCCTTTAGTGTAGACGCCAAGAAGCAACCAAATACACAGCACATGAATTCCTTCCTACATGTTATCACCATTTTGAATTTTGCTTTTAAATAAATGGCATCGAGATCTAGCTTCAGTTCCCAGAGACAGATGAAATAACAGCAAGACTCAGCCAAAAATGATCAAATCTCGGCTTCATGCCTGCTGAAATATTATTTTTAGGAGCCATTTTGTTTACTGCGGCTTGTTTAAATGCTGTAAGAGACACAGAGAGGGAGAGAATACAGAATGGATGCTGCCCAAGATTGTCTCACCGTGTTTTTGCTGTGTTTGATGGCCCCCTGCAGGAAGCCGGAGAGACAGCACTGCACTACTCTGTACGGACTGCTGACCAGACCTCACTGCACTTAGTTGACTTCCTGGTGCAGAACAGGTACGTTTTTTAAAAGTCATTTTCAACCTAAAAGCAAGCATAGAATTGCATAAATGTGTGGAATGGCTTCAGTTTTTCATGCAAGTTAAAAAAATCTCTGAAAATTTTCTCAGCACATGCCAGCGTTTTTGGAGGAAACTGATGTAGTAAACAACAGTTTTGTGGAGACGCTCAACATCAAATTTGATGTGTCTGCCTGCTGTGAGTCTTTCTTGTCCTGTGCTTCAGTCTGGAGTAAAGCAGTGGAAGTGCAGAGGAAAGCTTAGCGCCGCTCAGTTCACATTCCCACAAGGCAAACAGAAATGGGTCAAGCACTTTTCTTCTCTGCCTTAATTTATTCCTCTCTTTTCAATTGTTTACCCACCGCTGCTCTGGCTGCACACAGCTTCCACCGAAACAAGTGGGACCATCTCTTTTATTAATAGCTGTGCCATGCATTGCCTCTTTTATTTAAAATATTTCTCTCGCTCTATATGGGAGCTCCAAGACATCTAAACGGCATTATCTACCTGCTGTAACAGCATAAATGGAAGATGATTTGGCAGACCTAACAGGCTGTGTGTTTCAATACCCAGACCCAAATGTTGCTGCTCTTATGACCGACTAAATTGCACACACCTCTGGATTTGAAAAGCAATCCCTTTCCAGGCCTTTTTCTCTCATGTGAAACCACAAAATCCCGGCCAATAACACATTAACCTGAAGCTGTAGGACTAAGGAAAACACCCTCAGGCTCATGACTTTGGTTCTGACTGTGTGTGTGTGTTTGTGTGTGTGCTTTCTCCCAGCGGTAACCTGGATAAGCAGACCGAGTGGGGGAACACGGCCCTGCATTACTGCTGCATGTACGAGAAGCCCGAGTGCCTCAAGTTACTCCTGAGGGGCAAGCCGGCTACTGATATCAGTGAGTCACATGTCGAGGCTCATCCTCGCCTTGAAGTCGTCTGTGCGCATGCATCACACTCTAACTGTTGATTATCCCTTCGTGTCCTTCAGCCAATCAGAATGGAGAGACAGCGCTGGATGTTGCCAGGCGACTGAGGAACACTCAGTGTGAGGAGGCAGTAAGTACAGGAGCTGCTAGCTGGGGATATTTGACTCCACTGTGGATTTTTATGGTCTAAAACTAAAGCCAAGAAAATACATACAGATATTGTTGAACTGAAGAAGAGGTTGTGGAGAATTTTCTGTGGATGACTGAACAAGTGTTGACCAGTTAATGGGCAGATTAATAAGAACACTAGATGGCAGTCAAAGGTTTGTCTCCAGCCTTGGGCAGCAGTGACTGCAGAGTGGAAATAATTGCCGATGTAAGTTTATTATTAACGCTTATGTGAGCGTGCAGACAAAAAAACATTTTAAGAAGAGTAAAATCTCAAATAAATAAATGTATTATCAAATTTAAGTCTTCATTTTTGTGTGATTCATAGAGTTTTGTCTCTAATTATAAATTGAGCTAGTGTTGATGTTACCTTTTTTTAAATCTTGTTGCTGTTTTACAGTGTCATTTGATAATGTTTTGTTTTTGACAGAAGTCATTTTTCATGTATAACTGATGAATATGTGTGTGTTTGTGTGTGTGTCAGCTTGTGCAGGCTGCAGAGGGGAAGTTCAACCCTCACATCCATGTGGAGTACGAGTGGAGCCTCAGACTGGAGGAGATGGACGAGAGCGATGACGACCTGGATGATAAGGTTCAAAAAGAGCTTCTTTTTTTTTTTCTTTTTTATGTCTTATGACCTGTGTAACAGAACTTTTCCATTTGTTTGTTTTCATGAAAAAAATAAAAGACTAATATGGCAACAGGGCAAAGCAAGATGACGTGTTCAAAGTAAATGCATCAAAATCAAGTCTAGCTTTGATGTCCACAAAATTAAAAACCAAAAAGCTCTCTTGTAGATTTGCAGTTTTGAACTGGCTGAACATCATACATGTAAAGAAACAAATCAGCGGTTGAGGCAAACAAACAAGTTTATTCTACTTGCAGTAACCTCTATACACTGCATTGCAAAGCAAGTTAAAGAAGGGTCAGTTTACAAGAAAATAGGATCCTTCCAATTAGCAGATTTGCTGTTTAACAAGTCAGATGTGGCTTGGACATTTAGGTTAAAAATGTATTTTTTTAAATGTATTTTAACTACATTTTCATGCCGATATTTCAATGTGACACCTGTCATAGCTCCATGCTTAATAAGTCTTAAAAACTTGCTCTTTTTTTAACCAAATTTAGTTTGACTTAGTTACAATTTTTTGGCCTTTAATTCAACATATTTGTGCTTTCAGGATTTTTAACACACAAGCACATCATACACAGCACAAAAGCATTGGAGGGTGGATTGTTCTTTACCATTTTAAAGGTTGACATTTAATTGGCTTTTTTTTTTACCAGATAGTGATGTAACAAGATTCATACCACTGTCATTAACATGAGTGTACTGATCTTTTAATTTAACTAGACGGAGTGTATTTTCGAAAAATGACCAAGAACAGTTCATGAGCATAATAACAGTACAAGAACTTATTCCGAGTCTGATGTCGCCACTGTCTCCAATGTCTTCTGTCCCTTTGCAGCCGAGTCCCATCAAAAAGGACCGCTCCCCGAGGCCTCAGAGCTTCTGCCACTCCTCCAGCCTGTCCCCCCACGACAAGCTCTCCCTGCCGGGCTTCATCAGCCAGAGGGACAAACAGCAGCGTCTGTCCTACAGCGCCTTCACCAACCAGATGTACAGCGCTTCCACCGACCTCACCTCCTCTCCAGTGGCCGATGGCCCGCCGCTGCCCCCGAGGAACCAGGGCAAAGGTCAGACCTGCCTGCTCCAAGTGCTTTTGAGCATGATTTTGCACAGCCGTTAGCTTACGTCCACAGTCAGTAAATTCAGAGTATCTTTCTGCTGATGCCTCTTTTGCAAGTGTCAGCCTGTAATGCAAATGGTCTGAAAGTTGTCTGAATGCTTTACTGTGTCTGATTACTGTCGAAGGAAGATAGTCTCTGAAACTGTACTTTATCATGTCTGTTAATGTTTGATGATCTCCAGGACAGGATTAGGTGCAGAGGAATGCTTCGTTATCACTTTTCTGGAAAGTTGCTACCTTGCAGTGTCAGTCAGTCCACACACACAAACAGGCACACACCCTGCAGTGGAATGCAATTTGTCAACAGATGAGAGGGCGGGATGCAGGTGTCATTAAGATTGCTTACACAGTACACCTTAAGAAAAACATGGCTGCAGGAGAGGAGAGGGCAGGGCGGCGCTGGTTACTCAGACGTGTGAAAGGGAAGCTGGATACACTCTTCATCATTAGCCTCGACACGATATACGCAGGGAACACTGTGGGTGTGCTGTCTCTGCAGTATTTGAATTAAAAATAACACTCCTCCCTCTGTGGAGGGGACTAAAACACTAACAGTCACAGCTTCAGCACATGGTTGAAAACACTGCAAAAAGCTTACACTGCAGAACATCCATCTCAACCAGTCATTTTAATCCATTACTGAGCATTTAAATCTTATTTTTCTTAAAACAAGAGATGTGAAATTCCACCTGTTTCCAGTGCAAATCGACATGTTTTAAACGACCCTTTTCTAAGCCCTCAGTTACAGTCACCACGCCTGTCGAGCTCTCTATTTCCACATGTGATGGCTCATTTCCAGCCGAGAACAGTTTATTCTTTTGGCTGGAATAACGACTTTACTAGATTTTACCAGCTGTTAGCTAACTCATTAACTAAAGTCCGTGTTTTTGTTTTAGCTGATTCGCTTTTAAATGAGATTCCTGTAAATGGTCTAAGCAGGCACGTTATGGTTAAATACTTAATAAAAATATAAAAATACTAATACGAATTATGCTACTGAGGCTAAAGCTGCATGTTTGCAGAAAGCTTAGAGTTCTCATCATGTGAGGTCACATGTAAAAGACATGCACATAAAACAGTATTTAACAAATATGTAATGGAATATATATTTTAAATAAAAGTACTAAGATGTGCTTTCTTGCTCAGACACAACCCTGTCAGTGCTCACTGCAGAAAGACATACTTGGCAAACAAAGATGTTCACTGCTTGTTAGTCTTCATTTTCATATTTTTAAACCAAATGTTTATCTTTAGCAAAAAAACAAAGGAAAAGCAGGCAAAAAAACACTGATGTTAGCCTAAACTCTGAAATAATAATAGCTACTTGCCTGTCACACACTGATTAACATTTGAAATAAAGCTAGGTTACTAAGCTAGTTAGCTGCAAAGAATAATGTTAGCAGCCTACATTACAGCAGGTAAATACGGTTTATTCGAAATTTTTATTTTGCTCTTGTAGTTTTGTTTTGAAAAGGCGAATAAAGAGACACCAACAAGCAACACTACAGCCCCTTAGACACCTCTTCGGTTTGTGCAAATGGAAAATTGGACTGTTGCTATCAAAGAGATGGGTTTAGCAAACAGTCAGTTATCCCTTTTCTAAGGCAGGAACTCCTCCAGCAACCTTTGAAGGAACTCAGGAATCCAGTCTGCCTTTTTTACTGAAGAAACCAGGATGTAGATTAAGTTCCTGGCCAGCAAAAAATGTTCTTCAGTTCCTGCAGAATGTTTTGTGTCTCGGCCTTGAAAAGGGTCTAATAGCCAACCAATACCCTCAACAGATGTCAAGAGATTTTATTTGATTTATTGAAGTGGCTCAAATGATTACATTGCACTGGAAACAAGTGGATTTTTTAAAGTTTGATTTATGCAAAAATAAGATTAAAAGCCTGAATGAGAGGCTAAATGACATACCTACAGACTAACATGCTAACTGCTCAGAGGCTCCAGATTAGCAGCGCTCTCTCTCAGCAGGTGCTGAAGAGCTGCCCCCGGGGGGCGGCTTTCGCACCATTCTTCCTCTTTTTTTCCTTTGCTTGCCACTGATAAGATTTCATCTTGTTATTTTGTAGTGTGTGGGAGCAGCTCTTTTAAGACTGACATACTGTAGATTCTCTCCCACACTCCTCATCTCGCTCTCCTTTCTTTCTCTTTTTTTGTTTCTCTATTCTTTCAGCTCCACACTTGGCATTCCTTGGCTCTCATTCGCACTACGCCACACTGGCTGGCACTCGACCATACATCAGTGAATATCCTGTTTTTACGTTCTCCCCCTTACTCGGCTGTGTGCCCCATATACAGTTCTCCCTCAGTTGTTTTTTCCTTTACAGCTCAGATTGGCAGGGTGGTGGTGTGTATTCTTTAAGCCAACAATGGGACCATGTAGGCAAGCGCTTAATTATTTCTTGCCTGCATGAATTTTAATCTCACTGGAATCATGTCCCGCCATCCTTGAGCTGTAAACTCTTAACACAGCTGATTCTTCTCTGGCTGAGCTTTCTATTAGCTGCCTCTCGCTCTACTTTCTCTACATTAGTGACCAGCGAGTGCTTTGGAGTCCCAATAGACACAAACAGGCATCTTCATGAGCAAATTCTCTGATTAGACACCAAAAATGTGCAATAATAATGTCCCTTTTCACCATTTTTGCATTTATTTCTGTTATATATTTGTTCAGACCGCATCTTATTTTTCTGCTTTTTTTCATGTTGTCCTGCAAAAAAACAATTCCTGAGAGCAAAAACATCAACTTTCTCCACATCCTCAGCTCCTCCTCTCCTCTCCATGCTACATTACACTCTCCTTTACCTTCTCTGGGTTTTGGGGGTTAACAGAATGAATCTGTTGCGGGGCCTCATCACCTCATGTGTTTTATGTATCGCTCCTCTAGCTCCTCCCTTATCCGGCCCTCCCTCTACACTCACACCAGGAGGCAGCTCCACCCTGTCCAAGAAGAGGCCTCCGCCCCCACCTCCTGGACACAAACGCACCCTGTCTGACCCACCCAGCCCGCTCTCTCACAGTCCACACAGTAAAGGGGGCGTAACTGGGGGTGAGATGCAAAGCACACGTGTGAACAGAAGGGCTGGTTTCACTCAGGCATGACGCCAGCCTGAAGCTTGAAGATTGTGATTGTCAAGAAAATGCATTTTTTTATAGCCTTGCACTATAGATAAATGTGTTTAGACAGTTTGACAAAATTATGTAAAGTCAAGGTTAATTTACTAGTTCTTTCCAGACCTGAATAACTAAACCAGTGTGTCAGATCTTAGGGGATATGTTTGTAGAATATGGCAGATATTAATTTAATATTTCTAAATATATTATCATTATTGTAGAATCACTTGAAAACAAGAATCGTGAGCCTTCTACAGGCTCATGGTTCTACAGATTAAACAGTCTGCCAATGTTTCTACAGTAGCCTAGAATGGACAAAATGAGCAGTAACTCTAAAGGGGGTGGTCTTTAACATTTTTGCAAATTTTGCTGCCACCAGAGGCTCTCCTATACATGGAAGGTTTAAATGAGGCGAGGGAAGTTCAATCTGTGCAAACCCACCAGTAAAGGTCAAAAGAAGTCTTGCAAGGGGACCTTAAGTTAATACTATTAAGCTTTAATGTATTTTTATTCAAATGTTTTGAGATTTCTTAGATATTTGAGGAGTTTAAATTGGCAGGTGTAAAGACGACTGGAAGGCTTTTATGCATCTGTGCGCAAATTGAAGTCATGTTGAATGATAATTTTAGCCTGGAAATGTGCAGGGCTGCAACTAAAATTTCTTTTTATTATCCATAGATTTATTTAAATTTGTATTAATTAATCTTTTTTTTTTATTTAAGACTGTCTGATCTCTAATGTGGTCTAAAAACACAGTCCAAGGTGACATTTTTGAGATCTAGGCAGTTCTTCAGTTCACATAAGATGAAAAGCAGCAAATTCTCAGTCTTGAAAAGTTGGAACTTGAGAGCTTGTGGAAATTTTTGTTCCAAAACAACAAAATGTTTGAGTAATTCTGAGTCAATGACCTGATTTTCGTGCCAAATCTATAAAAGCAATAATTTGTTTAACTCTGGTTGATCTACGCTAAAAAGACAACCGACACATGGAAAGAAAAGGAAACACGCTTCAGTCATCTTACCTCATGCGTCCCTTAAGTTTTGTAAAATGAGGATATTTTCCTGTTATTCCACGTGAATCATTTGTCCTGTGTGGTGTTTTGTGCATTCTGTGTCACACACACAGTAACACCCACCACTAATTAAAAGATGACACTTTATTGCACAACCTCGATTTCCAAACAACGCAGGCTCATTGAAAGCTCAGCCAGATGACGCCTCCCTCATTGTTTTTTCAACCATCACAGCATGTTAATTTATTCCCACATTTAAATCAAATTACCCCCTCAGCCAGCGCTCTGTCATGGTGTCGAATAATCTGTTTGTCATCATCAATGTCAATATTTTAGGAAGCGACTCCACCCCTCCTCCAGTCAGCAAGATGTCTCCTGTTTCTAACAAGTTTGAAGGAATTCCTCAGCAGCAAAGGTACCAAGAAAGAAAATGTATTCAATCTCAAGAGACACAAGCTACTTATGAGATTCTGTTTTTCATTTGATCTCGTCTAAAAATCTCTTTCCAGCACTACTTCAAGCAACACAAAGTCTACACTTGGTCCAAGGGTTCTTCCCAAACTACCTCAAAAAGGTGAAGTCTCAATCCAGGTTTCATTTGAATGTAAGCTGCTGAATTTAAGAAGTTGTTAAGTAACTGTGTGCTGCTTTCTGCAGTGGCATTGCGGAAGATTGACACCATACACCACCCGTCTATGGATAAGTCCAGCCATCCTCCAGAGGTCTTCCAGAAGTCACCGCCGGCGACGGACACCCCGCAGAAAGCTCCTCTGGCGGACAGGCCTCAGCTGGGAGACCTGCCCCCAAAACCACAGCCGTCTGAACTTCCTCCTAAACCCGGAGAACTTCCTCCGAAGCCGCAGCTCTCTGATCTCCCTCCTAAGCCTCAGCTTGGAGACCTCCCGCCCAAACCGCAGCTCAAAGACCTGCCTCCAAAGCCTCATCTCGCAGACATCCCCCCAAAACCTGGAACAGCCGAGTCGGCTCCCAGGCCACCTCCTGGAGAGACAATTCAGAGGCCTCAGACGCAACCTCCACCTCCCCCTCAAACTCAGCCACAACCACAACCGCAGCCGCAGCTACAAGACTCACCGTCACCTAATCAGCAGGCAAATATAGCAACCCCCTCCCAACAAGCTGCAGAGGACACCAACGGGACCCCAGCAGGGACTGCAGAGACGCCAGTGCCCCTCCCAAGGAAGATCAACACGGTGAGAACATGCTTTCACATTCATTACATATTATAGTTTGAAGCTTGTCAGCTGTTTAACATTCGGTTGGAAACATTTCAATTTGTTTCAAGTTGTTCATTGTGTATTTCTACAGCCTCAGGTTACGTGCTCAGGTGTTTATAGATGTTTTTTTTTTTTCTGCTGTCTTATTTAAAACACAAAAAACAGATACTGGTTGTAGACCCATAGCTACAGTGACCAAAGAGGCTGCACCATTTCCTCTTATGCATTAAACTGACATGGGAAAGAATTATTTTTATTTTCTGAATTTTTAAGAGTTACATATTTTATGTCATTTTGATGCATTTTTGTTGCTTTTTTTGCCTGTCCTCTTTCAAAATAAATATATCCAGACACTTTGGGCCACTAAAACGAAGGGAAGTGAAAAATAACTGAAGTTTTCGTCAGCTATGATAACAGTTTTTCTTATTTGTGCATCAAGGGGAAGAGCAAAGCCCGCCGGGTGAAGACGATCTATGACTGCCAGGCTGACAATGATGATGAACTGACTTTCGTGGAGGGAGAGGTGATCATAGTTACAGGGGAAGAGGACCAGGAGTGGTGGGTGAGTCCAGCTTCACTGCTACACTGTGCAGCTTCCTACCAAATGCACAGAAACACACAGTGCGTTTACATGACATTAAAAAAAGTTTGTGTTAGTTTGACAAATAAGGGACTTTAAAAATACATGTAAACACGTTAGTGCGACTGAAATCGTACTAAGTGAAATTTCTCAAATTCGGACTAACACACCTACATAATTGTTGGGGATCGATTCACACCTCAGTCAGACCTGAACAGGTCTAAGCATTCTGGGAATGATCCATAGCTCCCGCAGCCATCTTTGACTGGGAAGTCAAACGGCATAAATTCATAGAAGAAAGTTGGTAAGAACACAAGAATACCATAACCACTAGAGATAGAGTGCATCTCATTTGAACCAAAAGTAAAGCGTAAAGTACATAAGAAATGTACATCGCTATACAATTGTTCATGTTTTCACCGTTTAACATGGAACCCACTTGCTGCTTGCTAACTTGTTCCACCAAGAGAGAAGTCAGAGAGAAAGAGAGAGAGGGGAGCCGTTGAGACGAAAGTTATTACGCCTGGAAAAATAGTTCCTTACAAGTGCTGCCTTCGTAGCTCAAATATTAGAATGAAGAAGGATTTTGATTTTAACTAACAATGTCACACATTTTCAGGTAATGTTTATTGTGCACAAAATGTACATAAACACACTATTTCATCGATAAAGCTATTTTGGAAAAAATAGGGTTTATGTGGCCAATGCTGACAAAGGACAATGACATGTCCTATTACTCATATGGTCCTTTAACTGTGTATGGAAACCAAGGTTATTGTTGTTAATGAAACTAACTACATAACGCACACTAGAATGAAATTTTTTTTTCATTAACTGAAATAAAAATAAAAAGAGGCTTTCCAAAAAAAACTGAATACCAGACTGCTATTCGCCCCTCTCCTGGTAATGTAAACCAACCTGGCTGGCATCTTGGTGGCGAGGGCTAGTTGCGAGAAGGCGGCAAAGACTAAAACTAACACTAAAACTAATAAAAACCAAAATAAACTAAGCATTTCCAAATAATAAAAACTAAACTTGCTTTAGAAACTAATTAAAACTAAACTGAAATTGAAAAATAAAAGTCAAAATGATATAAAAACTAATGAAAAATCCAAAACTATCATAGCCTTGATGTAAACTCACTGACTGGCTCCACTGAAAGCTACATTTTGCTCATTTTCCTCAAATGCTCTCTTTACTGTTTCCACCTCCAGATCGGACACATTGAAGGAGATCCGGAAAGAAAAGGCGTGTTTCCCATGTCTTTTGTGCACATCCTGAGTGACTGACAGCCAGAAAGACTTGCACTACGCCTCTCCCTACATTGGGAGTCCCTGTAAATAGCTATCGCAACACCTCTTGTCACACGACAAGTGTCCTAAAGAAGAAAAAAAAAAACAACAAAGAAGAAATTCAAGAAGGCTCATCAAGCCATGGATGCCTCATCCATGCTGTACAAAGAATGTGTGTATTCTTCCTTTACCAGTATTATCTTAACCCTATAGCACGGCTGTGACGAAGCCACTCTCAGAACCCTAGCACTTACCTAAAGTCTATGTTTATGCTGTTACTGTGTATATATGTATGTAAATATATATATTTGTGTGTGAGTGTATATACATGTTTTATTGTACAAAACATGTACCATTGCTCTCTCTACCTGTCAGATTAAGCATCAGGGCAGTAGAGGGTTGAATTTTATCTGTATTAATTTTACTGGCCCTCGAGTAATTATCAGCTTATATTTCTGGAAAAAGGACAAATAAGAAATGGAATGTGAAATAGGTCATGTCACTATTTGTGTCTTGCATCCCTGTTTGCCACCATAATTGACTGAAGAGGCAGGAGTCTCCCACTGATCTTCCCGAGATGAAAAGAATTTCATTAAATGTACTCTTTGTTCTTGCTTGCTTTGTGTGTACACGTATTATGGTTGTTTTACAGTATAGAAACCTGCTGCTACTGTGTGGTGGAATATCAAAGCCTGTGGTTCACTGTAGGTCACTAATTTACTCCTTGTTACACTGTTCACTGTACGTATGCTCTGTGTGTGAACTCGACGCCATCTCCACAGTCCTTTGACCATTTCTGTGCATGGTGTAACAATGACTGGAATTGAGTGGAGTGCTGCATTCAAAGACGCTCACCTCAGGGTTTGAAAAGCCACTATAAATCAAGCAGGACTCCACAAAGGGTATCCTGTTGTTAAAGCCACTATTAATGACAAGTACGGGAAACTCAAGAGGACATCTTAGCAATAACTTGATTTTTTGGCAGGCTAGAAGTTTCACTTTAACCTGTGTTCACGATTCAGTGTCTTGTAAAACCTCATGAGCTTGAAATTTTTTGCGTTGGAGTCATGTAATATCATTCCATGTTACTGGATTCAGTACATTTCCAGGTTTTGCCTGTGAGCCAGAAGATGTCTTTTAGAAGTGGACTTTGTAAAAGGCCGGAGAGCCGATGTACTTTCACCCAGTTCTCACTGACTTGCAGTTTTCTTCCCATGTTAAGGAACAAACCCATCAACCCATTGTATCATTAAAAGTGCTGTACTTCAACACAGCGAGTCTGCTCCTTCTCTTAATCGTGTTTATGTCATGGTTTCCAGATCTGTCTGTGCCTCCCTTCGGAATTTAAAAAACTGACATTAGAGACAAAAAAGCATTTCTAAGCAGCTCACTGAAAGCACTGTTGGACTTGAGATAAATCGCAGACACATTAGCAAATGGGCTTCTCGAGAGTCAGGGAAATTCTTAGATAAGATCAATACCACTCGTGTCTTAAATATAACAGGCAAGCAGTGGTGAGTTACAACTACATTTAGACTGCTCAGTTTACAATTTTGAGCAAGATCTGCTCGTTTTTTTTTTTTTTAATTTTATGCCATTTCACACATCTATGATACATTTCCAAAGCAAAAATATTGTACTTTAAAATAAATGACTATTTATTTTACATTTACATAATGTTTACTCTTAAGGTTAAGATTTTACATTTGAATGTTATTTTTAAAAATTAATATAGCTTTAAATACCCAGCGTTTGAATTGTATCAAAAAAGTACAAAAATATCAGTAGAAGTCAGTGTAACAAAAGGGGCTATTCTGCATATTTCTAGTACATTGTTGCTATAACAATAACTGTATTTGTATAGCACCTCCCGAGTGCAGCTCAAAGCACTAAACATTTGAAACAATAAAACAAGGACAAATACAGCAGACACAAATAAATTTAACAGCATTCATAAAATACATTAAAATAATTTAAAATGAGAAAAACTTACAAGGGATGAAAAACAAGATAAAAAGTTAACGAAAAAGCCTTTCAGGTAAAGATATGTTCCAAGTTCTTTTTAAAAAACAGAGGTCGCCTGTTTGATGTACATAGGAAAGTCATTACTTGCCAACACTAACTTTGAATACAGGACTTTCACTTGTTAACATAGTGGTGTAGAATGGCATATTGAGTTTCACTGCAGACATCCAGAGGACCAACACAGGTGCGACCATCAATGGCTTCATTCCATTCAGTGTCACAGGAAGCCAGGGCAGTGAGTGAGCATGCACAGTACAGAGCTCTGGAACAAGCTCACCTAACAACCTGTTTGGTTTCATGATGGACATTGAGTTGTCAGAGCAGGAAAAGTACAGGTGAAATTAACATTAATGATGGCTGCTTCAGTTTAGGTGAGACTGTTCCAGGGCTCTGAATGCTCACTCACTAACCTGACTTCCTGTGACACGGAATGGGACGAAGCCATCGTTGGTCACATCTGTGTTGGTCAAGATGTCTGCTGTGAAACCCATCCATATTATGGCATTGCTACTTAATGCTAATTTAGATACTCTTCCACCACTGCATCTGTCCCATGGATGTTCTTATAATACATCCATGATCTGTCCATTTAATGTAACATTATGCTAACATAAGCTACAGCTTGGAGCAGTTAGCTCAAGCACTGGAAACAGTGAAGCAGTTAGCATAACTGTGGAAAAGCCCCTATCAAAAAGACCACTTATTTAACCCATACAAAAACTTAAATCCAATATAAAAAGCTAAGTTCTTCCCCCACAAGTCTCCACTAGTTGCAGGTAAATGCTAATGTGTGTTGAACGTCTTCAGTGTTGAAGTTAGCTAACCAGTTGCTTGTTTTAGCTAGAACATTTAGGATTGGATGCATGTTCTTGTATTTCACAAAAAGTCATTGAGACAGAAAAAAGGAGGAAAGCTAAGCCATTTCAAGTCTTTTTATCCTCAGTGGTTTAACTTTTAAGGGCTAGTAAAAGCTTTAATCTAAATAAACATCAAGAACATTCAAGACAAAGTTCTCCAAATAAAGTCATTTATTTTGAATCAACTATTCACATTATAACCAAAGTTGAACATCCAACTCTTCAGCTTCTTTTGGATTTAACATTAACACAGGGAAAATTCACTTTTACAACAACATAAATACTTTGTGTCACAACACAAATTGCACTTATTAAATAAAACAGTTCACAAAGTAGTCATACCAGAATACTGGTATTCAAGTTAACAAATAAAAAGCTTATTTACACACTTGGGCTTTAAGTTTTGACCCTTGGTCTTTCACCACAGACTTGATAACGCCAACAGCCACCGTCTGCTTCAGGTCTCTTGCTGCAAAGCGTCCTGGAGGCACAAAAAAAATTAATTATAACACACAGCACAAGTCAATATGGATAAACTTTTGATACTGACAGCATACCTAATGGAGGGTATGTGAAGAAGCTCTCCACACACATGGGCTTTATGGGAACTAGTTTGACTGTCGCAGCATCTCCAGAGATGAGTGTCTGCGGCTGGTCCTCCAGTTTCTTGCCAGTGCGGCGATCGAGTCTCTCCTTCAGCTCAGCAAATCGACAGGTCACATGAGCAGTGTGGCAGTCAAGGACGGGAGAGTAGCCCGCTTTGACCTTCCCTGGATGGTTCAGGATGATCACCTAAAGACATAAACCAAATGAAGACAGAAGGGAAACATTTGAGTTACACCCTCAACTTGACTGAACTTACCTGAGCTTCAAAGCTGCTGACGTCTGATGGAGGATCCTGCTGAGCGTTGCCCGCCACGTCACCACGCCGCAGGTTCTTCACAGCCACGTTCTTAATGTTGAAGCCAACGTTGTGTCCTGGCAGAGCTGTCTCCAGCCCCTGGTGGTGCATCTCAATGGACTTCACCTCAGCAGTGAGTTTGGCAGGGGAGAACATCAGGGTCATGCCAGGTTTGAGGACGCCTGTTTCAATCTTACCCACAGGTACAGTCCCAACTCCTGAAAGCAAGAAGAAAAGAGTATTTCAGATAAAAATAAAAGTTTTAAGGCCTTTTATCAGCCAGCAAGCACTGCATCCTTTCCAGTCAACCCCGCTGCTGCACAGCTGTGCCTCATTTTCTTGATTGGAGCCAATTCACAGGCTTGCAAGCAATGACTTAAAATGACAAGGCAGCAATTAAAATCAACTTGAGCACATCTACTAACCTCCAATTTTGTAGACATCCTGCAGAGGTAATCGTAAAGGCTTGTTGATGGTGCGCATTGGTGGGTGAATGGAGTCCAGGACTTCTAGTAGAGTTTTCCCGCTTGTATTCCCTTCCCTTCGCTTGGCTTTCCAGCCTTGGAACCAGGGCATCTGTAAGAGAGAAGCCCCTTCTTGTTCAAGGTGTTGCACGTTTTTAGATTACTATAAATGTTATTCATCGTTACCTTCTGCGTTGCTGTGATCATGTTCTCTCCAGTCCAGCCTGAAATTGGAACAAATGGGACAGTCGCCGGATCGTATCCTATCTTCTTGAGGAAGCCGCTCACGCCTCGCACCACTTCGTCAAAGCGTTTCTGGCTGTAAGGTGGTTCAGTCAGATCCATTTTGTTCACACAGACTATAATCTGCTTGACACCCAGAGTGTAAGCCAGTAAAGCGTGCTCTCTGGTCTGACCACTTCTGGACACGCCGGCCTCGAACTCTCCTTTCGCTGCAGATACCACCAGGAGGGCAACATCTGCCTGCAATGACAATATAGGTGAAAGAGGAATTCAGTCATACAGAAAGTGATTTACACAGACGCTGCTCACCTGTGAAGTCCCTGTAATCATGTTTTTAATGAAGTCACGGTGACCAGGAGCATCAATTATAGTCATGGTGTATTTTTGAGTGTTAAATTTCAGCAGTGAGATGTCAATGGTGATTCCTCTCTCCCGCTCAGCCTTCAGCTTGTCCAACACCCAGGCAAATTTGAAGGAGCTCTTCCCCATCTGTGAAAACAAAGAAGTCTCAAAAACAGGTTTTAACATTCTGATTAAGAGTTGCATAACAGACTTTTGTCCTCACCTGAGCTGCAGTTTTCTCAAACTTCTCCAGCTTCCTCTGATCGATGCCACCACACTTGTAGACCAGGTGGCCGGTGGTGGTCGACTTCCCGCTGTCAACATGACCAATAATCACCACATTCACATGAATCTTCTCCTTTGCCATGCCTGAAGTTGGGCTCTGCCGACCAAACAAGTTAACTGTGAGATGAAATAACCACGTTCAGACTTCCAGATTCCTCTATCAAATGGATCTGACCTCCAACTATAAAGTGACTTTATAAGCTCCACTTGGCCATGCAGGAATTAAAGACAGGTGTGCTGCTTAATTAGGCTTAATTGGTGGCAGATGCCTGTTTGATAAAAGTGGAACTTTAGGGGAATATTTTGACACTGTTACAGAGAAAATAACCTCGGACAGTAAGAGAATAAAATGCTGACACACTAAAAGAATTCCTCACAGATGTTATTTTTGTGAAAAGCAGTGATGAGGATGAAAGGAAAGGCCCTGATGTTTCAGCTTGACCTTTCATCAGTGTACAGGAAGGAGCAGTTAGTCAGCTGTCCTTTAAAGCCTTCCACTGTGGATAAACTAATGATCTCAAATTACAACCAGGTGTGTCAGTTAGAGACGCTGTCTTCAAAGCACCTTAATAATTTACCTCTCCCTGTGTTATCGCCATGACTGGCCATGAAGCCTAAAAAGAAAACCACTGACAGGCAATAAATACATTTTTAGTATTAAAGAAACTGCTGATTGTTGATTTTCAGTGTGTTTGCATATCAAAATGGGCCGATAAAACAGGAAAATGAGGACATATAAAGATAAGTCCCACATTTGCTGACAGAAAAAAAAACTATCACTTTGTACATGAAAAAAAAGCACCTTGTTTGTGGTGTCGGTAATGTTGAAATGATGCAAATCCAGCTCTTGTTGCAGGAGATGTTAAATTCAATGAAAAGATCCAGATGAGAATGAACTACTTGTTCTGCTCTCCATGCACTGCAGTTAATTTTAAAAAATGGAAAGACAACATATCAAATATGTCATGCAAACTTTACCATTCTTGCACGCACATACTGCAGCATGGCAGGTGGGATTTTTTAGAGGCGCATCCAGAAATAAATGTCAGTTCTTTCCAAAAAAACAAAACATAAGTTTATGAAATGTTGCA
>JAQLOL010000013.1:6984650-7013767 GCA_029783665.1 Naso thynnoides
TGCATGAGGTATTGCAACCATTGCAGCTTCGACAGGGGCAAATGCCCTCTAAAATATCTTATGGAATTTTCTTACATGAGAAATAGGAAACACATTAGAATAATTTAAACAAATCCTCTCTTACGTAAACCGTTGTGGGTTTGATAAGGGAAGAGTGGACCAGTGTTTATTACCAGCAAACTTTATGTTTATATTTATTTCATAAATCAGTTTTTTTTTTTTTATTTTACATTTTAGTCTTTTTAAAACTTCAGCTCCTACTGTGCTTTTAGTTACGATAAATTTAACAAAGACAAAACTGATAAATCTGGACAACCACCTGCGTATGCACTCTGCAGAAGAAAACCTACGCTGCTTCTCTGTTATAATGAGTGTTTTAAGACCGTTTTGGAGCTCGTCTGCTCAGGTTGTTTTGTAACCACACACGTTTATTGTTTCAGAGTGCTCAGGGCTGGCAGCAAACATATTTGTCTAAGTGGCTTCTTTACTGGCTTTTAAATAAGTATAATTAAAAGCCTTTTATCAGGAAGTCTTTTCAGAAAACCTCTTCTTATTTTATGTTTAAATCTTTATCTTGTTTCTTTTACATTAATGCAAAAGCACATACTAAACATATATAAATAAATTAATCATGTGGAACCGCCATGTTTTGAAAGTAATGTTTATTTATCCAACGTAGTTAATTAAAGTGACTCAGGGTCAAAGTGGAAGGTCAGACAGCACTTTAGCGCCGCCTAGAGTTCGTTTGAGGCTCATCAGCTCCTGGCTCACTGATACTTCTTTAGAGTGAGTAAACATTGGACAACTGATACAACAACTGTCCACCTAGACTTCTATCGGCTATAAATCCTCATTAAAGCCGCGGTGAGACATATTAATAGGCTAGATCAGTGGCAGGATAATCCGGGGGAAGTAATCGCTTGCACTCCGCGGCGGGTCTTCACTGAGCGGGCGGGGTCGTCTTCAGTTATAAAGGAAGGTGTGGAACTTCCCGCTCCGCGCACTCAGGAGGGTCAAACCGAACTCCCCTCTCGTTTGACGGCCACCATGACGCTCCATAACTAACCCGGAAACAGCGGCAGCAAATCGCTTTTCTTCTCCTTTCAGCCCGTACCGCTGGCTTCTAGCGTGGTATCCAGACATCGACTCTCGTGTTTCCTTACGAGCATCAAGGTAAAAGAGAGAAATAACTGCTTTATTTCACCTTTTGGCGTCTTGCTAACCAACCCGCCCTCGCAGCTCACCGGTTGCCATTCAGTCTGGCTTGTTTTGAGTGTTAAATTTTGTTCCAGAAAAGGCAAAAATAATAATAATGAACCATAAACATGTCCGAGTAACGTTAAATTAAACTCATTTATAGTGAAGTTTATGTGAAATTTAAACATGGGAAAATATTAGTTGGTGTTTTTAGGTCACATACTCGAGGCACCGTTAACTTCCCCTTTCCAGAACAACGGTATATTAGGTTTCTCAAGGTAGACGTGAGGCTACACTGCTAGCGAGATTCTTCCTTTATTTGGCCACAGGCACTGAATGCTACATGCGTGACCCATTTATTATTAATGCCGGGTTATCAGTTGTGTTTGGCCTCGTCTGAATTACACAGCCAGGTAATTTATCCAGTGTAAACTAAGCGTATGGTTTGGATTAAGACTGCTGGCTTACAGGCAGACAATGATGCATCATAAAAGCTGCATTTAGAGGAAATGCTCCCACTGACAGCTGGAGCAGGGTCAGAGCTGCTCTTCTTAGATGACTTTTTGATAAATGCACAATAGAAGATATTGATACATGTGTCCGAACTGTGATCCTGGCAGTGGTGGAAGAAGTTCTCAGGTCATCTACTTAAGTAAAAGTACAGTAAAAGTAGCCGTACAGTAATGTAAAACATACTTTTGAAGTAATTAAAATTCTCACATGGGTATACCTGCAAAAGTACAACCAGAAAAATGTTTCACTGCAGTTATTAATGATGCACTAAGATCCATGTAGCAGTGTAATGTGGTTGCTGGTCTTCTCAAAGCTAATTTGAGTGGTTTTGCATCAAGTTTGATAGTTTAATTTACTGTATAAATGCTAAAAAATAGTTATTCCCTCTCAAAAAGTTATTCCCTCTTAATTGCACTGTAATATAAAGCTGCATGAAATGGAAATATCCAAGAATGTGCACTTTAAAATAGCACCTAAGCATGTGTATGATACAGGCTCCTGGTGTCTCCCTGATAGTAAACCTGTCACTGTTATTTTATATGAAAATATTAACTGAGTGGAGGAGGTTTACTCTTTCTATCAGCCGTCTGCACGGCTCCACCATAGCGTGAATCTGTATGTTATTTCCTTTCCGCCCAGTCTCTGCAAAGTGGAAGTGAAACGTCCAGAAAGCCGGATTTGATGGTGCAACTGTGTTGTGGTCGTGATGCAACGTCTGCGTTAAATTTGTCTTAAAAGTCTCACAGTCTCTTGCTTGTGCAAATTAGACCAGTTTTGCTGCACCGAGTCTAGTTATGCATGTTATGAAGAGGAGCAGGACTCTAAATGAGAGCCTGAAGGAAGAATGTTCAGGTTTGATTCAAATTCGTGACCTTTGAAGATGGCAGAAGTGAATTCATTGCGTATACAGTTCGGAGACTCATGTAAATGCACACTCGGTTTACCCCTCCTCTTAATAGTGCGCAGCACTTTTTGTGTGTCAGTTAACCTGTATTTACTGCAAGCCAGTGCCAAAAACTCCTGGTGCTTCAATGCAAAACTAGTTTTGCTGTATTGAATATCGTGCCTCCAGGTTATTTAAGTTGTCCCCTTTTCAACTTGTCATCCTCGGCCCATTTTCAAAAAATGAAAAAAGAAGCTAGAAAAGATACGACATGCTTGACTTTGGCCGAGGTTGTAAGACAGTGAGACATGGAACAACTTGTCGTGCTGTGTCGCGTACACTTCCTGCAGTAATAGACGCAGTGGCTTTTGATGGAGTTTAAAACCAGAAATCTAGAGCCAATTCTTCCTTATTTTCCTGAGTGTTGAGTTTAAAAAAGTTGCTGCAGAAGTAACAAGAATTGCAGAAGTGAGGGGAAAGTCTACTTGCAACAAGAAAGTGAAATCTGGTGTAGAGCATTTCGTGTGTTCAGGAAGTAACCTTTGGGAGCTTTTTCTCACAAGCTTGACTTGTGAAGCAAGCATTAAAATGAAAATGTAGCTCATGTGGCCCGATGTGCTCCTCATAAATGCAGGTACAGGCATGCAGGTACATTTAGGCATGACTTTTTTTTTTCTCAGAAATAAAACATTTATTGGCTACTGCAGCAACATTGTCATTTAAAAAACAAACGCGTTCCTTCAGTGTTATAAACTTGTCATGAAGTCATACAGCTGTCATCTTTTGTATGTGAGGACATTGTTGACTTAAGATAAGGCTTTTCTCAACAATTTACATCTGTGTTTGCACTGTGAGTGCTTAAACAACAGTAGGAACAGAGATGTATTGATAAGATCAAAACAGGCTCTCATTGTGCTAACATAATTGTGATAAATCCGGTCAAATTATCAATCAAACGATCTCTCCTTTAGACCCACTGGGGCTTTAAGCAGGAGGCCGTGATCCCCTGAGGAAGCCCATGTGAGAGAGCTTTCCACATACCTCCTGCAGCAAATGTGCTCCAGTTCGGACAACTGTAGACGCTGTAGCTGTGGTGATAAGACGAGGGTGGAGTGAGCGTAATGGTAGTTAATTTTAATTATTAATCATTGTTCCAGGAGTCCTCTCAAGGACCTGCTGGCAGAGCTGCTCAGACGTTATCATGTCACAGACTTTTAGTCCTGCAACATTTATCATTTCAGAGGAAAAATGTTTATTTCACTAAAGAGCAGTTCCTCTATTAATGAGGGTTAGCAGTAGTGAAAGTAAATCCGGTAATCACAATAGAAATGTTTGGGCATTATCTCATTAGTGGATAAATTACTGACTTCAGTGGAATGTCACAAAGACGCCAAGAGGTGCGGACCCCTCTCTGCAGCCCACTCCCTTTGAACACACCCAGTGTGGCTGAGCGGCTGCTGCCGGTTGGGTTACAGCAGTTATTCTCGGTATGAGTGTGCATCCACAAATGTTAACGCCTCCTCTAGCTAAACCGTTGTTTTAACATGTTCTGCTAATGTAGCATGCTATAGTTCTTGCTGTATTGTGACAAGCTGTCATACCAGCATTACTACATGTCATTGTCCTTTGTCAACATCAGCCACATAGGTTACATAAACCCAACACATTTTTTCCTGAATAACTTCACCTTTGAGACACGTGTTTGTTAACATTTTATCCATTTTCAATAAATGTTACAGAAAGTACTTGTTGCATTAGTTCAAAATAACGTTTGTGTCAAAATCCGTCTTCGTGCTAATATTAGAGCTAGGAAGGCAGCCCTTGTAAGGAACTATTTTTCCATATGTAATAACTTTCATCTCAGCGACTCCTGGCTCTCTTTGCGCAGCGATTTTTTTGACCAAATAAATGCAAACGCTCTCTTTAGAAGGGGGAATTACCTAAACCTGACAACTTCTACATGTCCCGTAGTGTTTCTGTACCCTGTTTTAACATGAATGGCAGGAAATGGGGTTTAAAAATGCAGTCTGAGAGCTACTAAAGTAAACACATGGTGGAATTTTAACGGCATTTGTAGAAGATAAGACGATCTCTGCTTATGTTTAGAAGTCAAAAATAGACTGGAATGGACCTTTAATGCTTATTGTAACATCTGCTGTAGCATTTTTGCCTTGAAACTAAAAAAAACCCCACTCCTAACATATTTACTACAGGTTGTTTTTTTGTGATCTGTGGTGAGTGGAAACAATACCATGAGCACTTGAATCATATAATGCAATCCTCAGCTGCTTCAGGAAATGACAGCAACCACCTCCTTTCTGACACAGTCCGCCTAAACTTAATCTGTTTGCATAACTCTGTCCATTTTACATTACTGTGTCCACACACAGGCAGCATGCTGGGTCAGGTGCTGCTGGCTTAGCTTCTTGCAGAATAACAAGTATTGATCCGTTTCTATGGCATAATGCTGTTTGTACAGTTATCTGGATTAACTTCCTCTAAGTGATTTGGCCTGTTCAGCATTCTGCTCGAACACATTATCATAACATGGTGTGATGTGGGAGAGTTGGCAACTGTTCAACATTATTTTAATGTCTACAAGACTTTTCCCTTGTTCCCTACAATATGTTTTTATAGGCACTGGACTTACAGTTACAGTGTTGTGGAAACTGCGCCACGAAGTAAATGAGAACCAAAATTTAGCACACATAATTCTACGTCTTCCATCACCCCTGCGTGTCTGCTCTTGTCCATCGGCAGATCGGAGTTGAAATGATGACACACTTGAGTCACTCAGCAGGAAAGGCTGACTGTACCCCCCCTTTGTGAGTAGGCATGCATAGTTCTGCTCAGACAATCTTGATCTAATTAGCTAGTCCACTGTTTGCTTTAACAGCTGTACCTGGTTTTTATTGAGCTCGTGAAGCGTCTGTGTACGAGGAAGCATCAAGTGCTGTCGCATCGTCCACAAACAAATTTATTTTAGATTGTTGATTAACACACGGCGACTGTTTTCGCTGTTGAATGAGCAGAGAAAGCCGTGGACCTCCTCGCTGTGTTTGTGTGTGTTTTTAGCCTTTGGCGGCAGCTAGTAATGTACTTTTGATGTGTGTCTCTGAAGTGTGTGAGTCAGTGCGTATGCCAGCTTCAGATCTGCAGTCCTGGCTGTGCTGGTAGACGGCACAGCCAGAGCATTCCTCTCAGCTTTCTCACATCCGTCCTGTGATGTTGGCTTATCTGAAGCCCTGCACACACACATAATGAGAAGAGAGAGCAATCTCGTATCTATTTTTTTTTTTATCCCTGCAGGCAGGCCATCCAACAGCATCCAACAGGACGCTTTCATTTGTTGCTCCCTGTATGCTGCAGCATCTTCAGAGTAAATGTAGGGGAAAAAAGCAAAGTGGACTTTGCATAGAATCTCTTGACAAAAGGATATAAATAACATGGCCAGCTCAAAAAGGGAAAAAGCTGTCACCTTATGTGCACCTTCCCCCACACCTTTCACACATGCATAGAAAAACCCCTCCAGGCTCAGATTTGAGAGAATCTGCAGAGGAGACGGCAGATATAGAGATCTGTGCAAGGTTTTCTCTTTTGACAGCCTGTTAAAGCTTTTAGGCAATTATTTGTGTTTATCCTGCTGTTTTAAAAAAATAAATCTACCAAGTTATGGGAATAAAATAAAATATTTTAGATACCCTGGTGGTGAGGACGATGGTTTTATCACAGCTTGTTAAACCAAGCAGGCATGGCATCCTCATGTGGCCGCCTACATGTCAGCGGACACACAGAGCCAGGGAGTTGCCACAGATGGCAGATCAGCAGGCTAGAAATTCAGTTTTTGCATGAAACTGTCGCCGCGCTCCCTCGTTCCAATCCTCCATCCTCACATAGAGTTAAAACCTGTCCTACTTTTTTTACCCCAACTGCCTGTGCATTCATTAAATCATGTCTAGATTCTGAAAAATGGTGTTCTCCAGATGAATAAAAATATGTCCCATTGCACAATGCCTAAGTCACACAGGCCTGTTTTGTATAGTTCCATATACAGTGATATCTATCATAGTGACAAGTTTTGTTTTGCTTTATCATGATAAAATGGAGGAGAGAGATCTGTCCTTTTACATTGTATATACACTACAAAGGGCTCATTATTATGAATCTTCGTTTTTTAAGGAAAAATGGAAAGCTGTCTGTTTATTTTACCTTCGATATCAAAATCAACTTTGAATTACCCAAGATTTTTGCTGTGCAGACATTCTGAAGTTAAACAGTACTTACGTGCATTTTATCCACCAAAACTCAAATTACTTGCATTCCTACTTGGTGCTACTTGTCATCAGTCAGTTTTTAATGTTTGGTCCACCAAATATTATCAGCTAGTTCATTCATGGTCCCCAGAGGATGAATATTAGTGATTTTTGTGATTTCCTGACTTTTCCTCTAGCGCAGTGGTTCCTACAGTGGGGGCTGGGGCCTCCCGGGGGGCCGCGAGACGCCTTCCAAAAAAACAAATAAAAAAAACAAACCCCAAAACATCTCTAATGCATATTTAACCCATTATTGTACAAATCCTGGTTATATTCTTTCTTAGATTGCTTTGAAATAATATTATGGCTGTTAGGCTGTTGTTCTTCTGTGTTGTATTGATGCCCGTGTAGGCCTACTGTGCACAATGTTATATGCCACCCACAGGGTCAGTGGAGGTCCCCAGTCTCTGACACTGTTATTTTGGGGGTCTCGAGCTGAAAAGATGGGGAACCCCTGCTCTCGCGCCAACGTGAGGTTAACGTTTGTGTTTTTAAGTGCAGTGTTTGGTGCAGAAGTACATGCCTCCCTCTGGATGAATTGTAACAACTTTGATGTTCTCTTCATTTTTCATCCACTACCATCATTGCTTTATGATGGATTATTAACAAAGTTTAATGCTAATATACAATCATTAGCATGCTACATGGTAAACAAATCTTGCTCAACTGCCAAACAGCTGCTTCTTGCAGGATGTCTTGATAAAGATACAGATAAATAAAGCTGTAATCCTGATGACAAACTAATATGCCAGAGTCTGGCTGCATGATTTGTTTTAATAGCCTGGCATGTTGTAAATTGATTTTTGAGTCCAACTGGGATGAATAAGCTCTCATCAACAAGGCGTTTGTTTTGACATCTCAGTTCGAGGATTTCCAGTGGGTGCATCTGATCTGTGGAGGTTTTCTTAATGAAGTGATTTTCCACAGCGGCTCGGCTTTGCTCTGTGGACTTCAGACGATGTCCCTGCTTGGCCAGGGGAGCAGTCAGACAGACAGTTGTCGTGGAAACTTGAGCGTTAATTGAGGTTTCATTCACTGCTGTTAAAGATTTTTTTCTTCTCAGTGTCACTTGGTAGATTTGCTAAAAAAAAGCCTCTCCTGTAATGCCTGAGAGAATAAGACTGGGTTATTTGGTGAAAAACAGAAATTTTCATTATTTTAATACTTCAGCTTCAACATTAGATCTAACATCATTTACAGAACTGCAGTAATATCAGTTTCACTGGTTCCTTAAATGGACTTCTAAATTTATTGTGCTGGTGCTACCTCTAGTTTCACTCATATATTTGTGAAATGGTTGTCAGTGTTGTGCAGCACTAACAGTGTACAGAACATTATAATCCGGTTCCAGTTTATCAAGTACACTTAATTTAACTATTACAGTTTAATACAGCAGTTCAGCAATAAGTTCAGCCTTTATAAAGGTTTAGTTTTTATTTGAAGAGGCGTTGATGTAACTCTGTGGTCATTGTGCAGGCCGTAGATAATGATGCTGTTGGACTGTACTTAATTTTACTGTCCATAACTATGAGGATAGACTAGATAAGTTACCATGGAGTGTATGTGCGTAAGAGGTGGACATACTTCACATATAGATTAGAGTTGTTCCAATAGTATCAGAAAATGCATCTGATACTGCTGAAAATGCCGGTATCAGTATCAGTAAGTACCCCAGTCTGGCACATATCTGATACCATGTGATTTATTAGTTGCTAAATGGTAGCTAGCTACTTTCCAGTTAGCTGAGTTAGTGCAGAGTAAGGATTAGATTTTCCTAGTGTTAATTTTTGAGTTGCTGTTGCACTTCTGTTGTATAGTTTTCTATTTAAATGTTTTTATTTAAGGAAATTCTGATTATATCTCTGTTTTTTTAAGGAGTTATTATGTTTTTCTAGGCTGGTATCGGATCAGTACTCGATATCTGCTCCTATCCAAATTTAGGTACTGGAATTGGTATCAGGAATAAAAACATGGTATCAGAACATCTCTAATATAGATCCCATTGATTAGCTCAGTGCTCTGTGGTCAGACTGAGCTAGTTTTTCTGTCTGTAGCACGCACAGTTTACAGCAGGCCCACACATGTTGGCCCATTTTCTCCTTCATGTGGTTGAGGAAATTAAAACCAAAGAAAAATGTACTTGGTTCTTTAACTTACTGCTGCTGCAGATGTGTCTTTGCCATTTTGAGCTGTTTTTTGCCTTTTAAAGGTCCAATGTTTTGGATTTAGGGGGATTTATATGTAGAATACGGCAGAAATGTCATGTAAAATTCCTAATGTTTTATTAGTGTATTATCACTTTAAAATAAGAATCATGGTGTTTTTGTTACCTCAGAATCAGCCTTTATCATCTACAGAGGAAGCAAGTCCTCTTCCACAGAGTTAGCCACGTGTCTACAGTAGTTTAAAAAGGGGAATACTTAACAGTGGCTCTAGAGAGAAACTTTGCCATTTTTTGTAGCCATCTTTGGTTCCTCAGCAGGCTTGTTGAGGGGCGGTGAGTGGAGAGACTTTTAGTCAGATGCAAACTGCAACTTCACCACTAGATGGCACTTAATCCTACACGCTAATATTTTGAATATGGATGTAACGATTGCTGAGATGTTACGGCCTCGTAAACAGTTCTTTTACACAAAAGTTTCAAATCCAGTTCTGCTATGTGCTGGTGTAACACTTCTGATGATAAGAAATTGAAACAAGGAATTGAATCTTTAAAACAGAAGGAAGTGAAAGTTTAGTAGAGTTTGATGTGTTGTTGCCTCCAGTCGGAGGAAACTGATGTCAGACCAGGTGGATGGTGATGTAGTGGTTAGCACTGTTGCCTCATAGCAAGAAGGGTTCAATTCCCGGCTGGGACAGGGCCTCTCTATGTGGAGTTTGCATGTTCTACCCGTGTCTGCGTAGGTTTTCTCCAGGTGCTCAGGTTTCCCCCACCATCAAACCATGTACATTAGGTCCGTCTCCAGTCAGTACTCTTGGCCGAGGTACTGGCTTAGAATCTGGAGTTGGTCCCTGGGCGCCGCACTGTGGCTGCCCGCTGCTCCTCAGGGATGGGTTAAATGCAGAGAATGAATTTCACTGTACATTGGGTATATGTGACCAATAAAGTACCTTTCTTTCTTTCTTTGTTTCTTATGTCGTGTGCAATGTGACCATACTGAATAGTATTGCTATTTGTTAAAGTTTTGTTGTGTGATTTTAATGGTATTAAATTTTAGAATTTCTCAAACCTTAATGTCCTGCAATGACTTGGTCCTTATCTAATGTCTTTCAAGGCTTGGTCAGGATAAAAAGCTCCTCACATGATGAACGGAGACGTCAGAGCTAATTGAAACACTGAACCCCACAGTGACGCTCGTTAACTGGGCTGCAGTTTTTCCCTCCGTTTAATTCTTGCTTGAGGGGATGAGCACATCATTACACACACACAAACACGCACACCCACTGCAACTTCAGTATGAGCTCATCGTGTGGGTCTTTTCCCACAGGAGCCCTGACAGCATTCTTATACACAGCACAAGCCACAAATCTGACGAGCATTGAAATGGTCTGAATGAAGCAGTTCGGATGTTTGTCATTTACCACAGACTTGTAAATACATTTATAGCAGATTCTGGTAAGTTTTAAAGATGGAGTAGCCTCAGATTTATCATGCAAGTTACAAAACTAGTGAAATATCTGATAGTTTGTAGTAAAAATGTGAGCCGCCATTGTCAAAGCTTCTTTCAGGATCAGCTTCAGTATCCTTCCATCCCAAAAGCCAATCGTCCGCTTTATAACAGCTGGACTAGAAAACATTTCTAACCAATTGTGTCGGTGCTCTGGTTTGATCCATTAAAGAAATTGAAGCTGGGCATTAAGGTATAAGTTGTTGTTTGTTGTTGTTGTGTTTATCTGTTTACATACTATGCAATGTTGTTTGTCATGTTTAGTGTCTTATAAGCCCATGCGGGTTGGGAAACTTCAGTGCACGACACTTAAATAAAATATTCATTCATTCATTCATTCATTCATTCATTCATATAAGTTTTGGGAAAAGGGCACATTAAACCTTATTTTGGGACAAAGTCAAAAAAACTTAAAGTACTTTTTTAATTAAATTTGACTGCAAGGACGTCTACACATGGAGTTTTTTTGACCCAGTGACCACTGAAAGTAAATCAATAGCTCTCTCTTCATTAATTTAGATAGAAGCCTGATTTTGTTAGTTCAAAATGACTGGCCAGGTCTCGTGTTAAGTTGGTTGCTAGAAGTGACGTGCCTTGCCTAGAGGCACTTAGGATGTTTGCTTTGTCATTGTGTAGAGATGTTCCAACACTGAGTACTGATCCGATGCTAGTGCATGAAAAAAACAATTCCTTTTGCACATCTCCTTTGACTTTTCAGTGTAAAATATTGCCGAATGCAGACATTCTGCTAACTCTGTTGGGTCTCTTCACTCTTCTTCATCACTCTTAAAAATTGTTGCCAGTGACAGCGCTGCACAACTCCCTGAGCAACGTTCAAGTGCGGCAAAGAAAAATTTAGTCAGAGCCAACTGAGCTAACTGGAAAGTAGCCACGTATTGTTTAATACTAATAAGTAACACGGTATCTGATTGGTGCACAGACTGGTGTACTCGCCAATTACAGCGTTATCGGCAGCATTTTCCGATACTGGTATCAGTATTGGAACAACTCTGTCATTGTGAGCTTATTAGCATTTAGCTCAGATTGCAGTTAACTGAGCTCTAGACTCTTGTGTTTGAGTAAAAAAAAAAAAAGAGCCTTGTTGGACATACTTAATTTCTCTTTCTAATTTTGGTAAACTCAATTTTTGCATGTTCAGAAATATAAAACAGTTTTGGAATTTATATTTGGGATTATTACTGAAAGCTCCCAGTGAGCCACAGCCCTGTCACAAGTGTTTGAAGTTGAAAAACAGCAGACTCTTTTCAACTTATCTTTTTCAGTTTGAAGTCCGTAAAATTAATAATTAAATCAGTTAATCTTCGTGGAGTTGGAGGTATTTTAACTTGGAAAAAATGCACTGCTCCACATACTGTAGGTCTGACTGTAACCTCATGTGCTTGTTCAAGAGATGATTTGGCTTTATGTTGTGGCCCCCAGCTGTAAATATGTAGCATGACTCCCATGATGCCCTGCCACAGATGTCACCCAGAATGTCCCCTGTGACATGTCAGCTCCACTGAATGAGGTCTTGGGGTCAGTTTGCATGCAGGAGAGCCTCTGTCAGAGCCCTTTAGGAGAGACTGTTACACCGTCGTTTTCAGGTTCACAAGAACGTTTCTGTGTCCTATTTTCGTACTTTGCCCCTTTTCTCAGTGTCTCATCCGATCGTTTCTTTCCCACAGCTTCCTCGCTTTGTGGGTTTGAGGTTTCAGGGTTTGAAGTCTGATCACATTCATGCATGACCAACACTGCCACTATTGCCGTGCATTTGTATGCAGGCCGGCAAAGAGAGAGGTGCCTCTGTACTAATGCGCTCACAGCCTACTGAGCTTGTGGCTTCTCGGAGGCTGTGTCAAGTCTTAAAACTGAGCCGGCTTTTGTCTAACTTTTGCCGAAAAACTAGATGTGTGTTCTAGATAAAATTTTATGATTACAAACTAGAAACTTTGATTTGCCTTTTCAAGCTCTTCTGCTTTGATCACGTAATAAGATGAGAAAGTGTGAGATGGACTGAGTTGACGGTGTCGTAGAGCTCTGACAGGAGGTGGCGAGAGCCTTAAAGTGAGTCAGAGGAAGTGTTGCACAATAGGAAGTGGTGTGTTGTTTTTTTTTTTTACATGAGTGAGTATTTGTTCCATGTTTTTATTGAAATGCTGCAATTAGCTCATAATTTACTGGGAAGATGGGACATGAGAACGACCTTGTAATTATGTGCTTCACATGTTATCGGCAGCCTTTCATTCTGCTAAATGCTCCTTTTTTATTTTAGCACGCTATCAGCTTGTTTAAAAAGGAAAATTTTCAGCTGGAATGTTAATTTAGGGAGTCTGTTGTGACCAGCATGTGTGATGATTGCACCAGTTGACCACCTGAAAATGCACAAAGAAAGCGATTTTTAGGTACATCAGACAAATGGCAGGATCTGGCATTGTAAGAATTTTTGTTATTTTTAAAGCAATTAATACTCGTAGCTTAATGATGCTACAGGTTGTGTCCAGCTGCAGTTTTTGCTTTAGACCATGAAATTGTCTTTTGTCAGGTCATGCCCATTTTTTAATATCTTTGTTGAGAGTTGCATGTGATGATTTGTTCCTGCTGTTTCAGAGGCTGACCTCTGCTGGAGGACTGTGACCCGGGGCCACCTGCCAGGCCGGGCCTCCCTGCTCCCGACAGTCACACAGCTCCACTGCTGGTAAGTCCTCATAGCAAGTCACACATGTAAGAAGAATGGGTTTAGGGCTCCAACACGTGATTATTTGTGTAATCAGGAGTAGATCATTTAGAAAGTTCGAGGCTAATAATTTTTGTGTTTTTTCTGTTTCGAGTAATTAAAAGTTGTAAGAATTCGGTGTCTGAGAAAATGGACAACACTGGCCTTCAGGCTGTTGTTTCTCTTTTCCACCTCTGAATTTATCGTCCCACCTCTTCACTAGGCTGTCAGAAGGACCCCCTCCTCGTTTCCTTTTGGAAATCCCAATGCGAGCCTTAAAGATAAAGCTAGCAGATGACTGCAGGAAGGCCAGTGTTGTCTATTTTCTCAGACAGCGCTGACTTACAGTCTTGGGTTTCCTTAAAAGGAAATACCACAAAAGTTATTAACTAACTTTTCATTTTTTCCTTTTGCATAATCGCGTAACGAGTGAACCTGCATTTGCATGTAATGAGCTTAATAACTCATCTCTTTCCACCTCAGGCCATAAACATATGAGTCGACACCAAAAAGCATTAAGAAAAGCAGCAAATCCTCATGACTGGTCGTAAACTTAGATTGCTGTGTTGCATAAACTTTGGTTAAGCTTATAAGAGAAATGCACTTCAGTATAATGATATGAGCATGTTGTCCCTCCTCTCAAGTCCATAAGCTGCATGTCTGCATTGTATTCTTTATTGCAAAGTGTGACCTCTAAGTTATTTTTATACTGTAAGTCCATCTGCATATCTGCTGGTATTTGTTTACGTGTCTGTATCTATGCAGAGACAGAACCTATATCTGATCCTAATTTGAATAATTGCATGCTTGAAAAGCACCTGGTTTGGAATAAGAGGCTAAACACAGTTAATGCGCCTGTGTTTCTTCCATTTCTTGAAGCCTGTTCAGGTCATAGTGCCCACTGAGGGAATTTAAATGAAAAAATGCTTTTCTCTTAATTGCAGTAGAGTCGGTTACCTTTCTCTCTTTCCACTGGTAGTAATTTCCACCTTGAAGTGAGCTCAGCCTAAGTAGGAGGAATTGTGTTTAAGTCGTCTTAATTAGATAGAAATATCCAAATAATACAAGTTGCATGACTTGTGCTCTAATATTGCACCTTACATTGTTGGTCCAGAGCTCAGAATTAAGACTCTGCCAGCTTCAGTTTAATGTAACAGTACATTGCTCTCCGCGGTGTCACAGCCGGCATTAAAAAAAAGCAATTGTTGCCAAAGCCGTCGCTCCTGTGCCTTTTTAAACTTCTTTACTCTGAATTAAACTAAAATGAAGGGAAACAAGCTCACTCACTTCAAAAAATGCAAACATTTTATTAATGTCAACATTTATTGACTGTTTCAGTCTTCTAAAAATTGTGCTGCACAAATTAGCGCCTACCTTTGGGTTGTTTTGAAGCAGAGTCAGACTCACCTACGTTAAACTCGTGATTGTCCTTGTTGATAAAAAAAACAGCTTAATCGTCAACCAGCGGCAAATATTCAGTTTTAGACGTGTTGTAGTTTGGGTGCAGCGATACAGTAGACATGTCATTATGTAAGACCGCCTGTGCTGCACCAATGCCTATTATAGTCTTAATGTGTCGTGCTGTGGGTGTATGTGTAACGCTAGCTCAGGAAATGAAGTGCATTGTGGGCCATAAAAAGGAGTTGAGTAATGTAGGTGCTCCCAGCTTCCTGTTCCCCCACCCCTGCCCCCCGCCTTCTTTCCCCAAGGCCAGAGTGTTTATGTAACTACAGGGCCGAGGGTCACTGCCCAGCGTCTGCAGCTCTGACATGTGACTCTTCTTGTTCGGGTGCATTGCACAGGTTTTGGATTTATTTAATACTTGGTTACTTTGTAGCATTTGCTGGTTAATTGCAGATAATTACATGTTCCTCATTTTAGACCAGAATATTTGAGCAGTGCATCGTTTTAGTGCAAGTTCTGACTCACATTTCCTGCTCACGTTTCCCTACACAACAAAAGGAACTACTTTTTTGCTCTCAGCTTGTCTTTCTTCACTTCAATCTCTCACACTTCCCCATCCTTTCTCCCCTGCTTGCATGTCTGCCCATCCCTGTTGTATTTGCCTCCATGTCTCCTTGGAGATTGTTACCATGACACACGGCTATCGCTTGATTGGCTAAGCTCCGGTGCTGGAATGCTGTGCCATTTTGACAGCTAAGCCTCAGGTGGTGCATATATAGGATCACTAAGTCAGTGTATCCCCACGAGAGACGTGTGTGTGTGTGTGTGTGTGTGTAATGACAAGCTGCCGTGCTGCCCTTGCAAGACTCAAAGCCATTCACGAAAATAGCCTGAATGGCAAGCTATTTTAGTTAGCATGCAGTACACGAGCCTGTGGCGGTGCACGGGGAGCTGCAGACGTGTTGCATTATAAATGGAGAATGAAGCTGAGTTAATGCAGCGGCCCGTTTTTGTGTGAATACATACAGGATGGATTAGCCTCGCTAAGCCAGGGGGAAGTGTGGTGAAGTAGCCTGAGGTGAGGCTTTTCTTGGCTCTGCTGTCGCTGTGATCATAATTGGGCCAATACTGCCCCCAGCTGGCGAGGCGGCATAGTGTTGCCATACCTGTGTGGATGTTGAATTGTGCACAGAACATATAGATTTGTATAATTTTCTAGGAGTCATGCTCTAGAATAGGGCTTCACAGCTATTGAAAATTTTATTGAAAACGCAATTTTAAATTGCAGGGAGGCGCAATTACATTAAAGGAGAAATGTGTGTTTACTTTAATATGATTTAATTAAAACACTGTGGTGCTGCTGAGTTGTCCTGGTCTACACATCATAATCTATACGCTTAAGAAAACATGTTTCAGATATGAGAATGCATCTAAAGAATAAATTTAAGAATAATGATGTATAAATGATCATTCCCTCTCATATCACAAATCATGTCGCATTTGCATTATCAATCCAAATAATTGCGATAATTTTTTTTTAAAATTCGTGCAGCCATGATCTAGAAGAACAGATTCCCCAACTTAATGCTTTTTTACTTGTTTATTCTGAAAAATAGTATGTGTGATATTTAATGCATGACAATAAGTGGTATGTCAGCTGTATATATTCACCATACCCTTGAAAATGCATGCTAACATAAGTGTTTTCTTTACTGGAAAATGGCAGTCTCTCTACTCCTGACTCAGCATATGGTAGACACTACAGTCCCTCTTGACCCCACCCGCCGAGCAGATCATTTGAGATGATATGTCTGAGTGGGTGTAATATGTAGAGTGGCTTGTTATGTCAGCTAAAAGCTCCCAGCTTCTCCTCGGTTATCTATTATTTATGCCACTGGAGGGCTGACACGGTGTAACTTCCTGCCCAGGTTCCCTCGAGGAGCTCGTCCAGGCTGCCGTCATTCCTCTGCAGACCGACTGTTCACGTTATGTCTGGCAGATTAGTTTAAAGGGCAGCATTTCATATTTAGTCTGCAGAAATGTCATTTAAATTTTCTGTTTTGTTTTGTTTTTTTTTTGAATGGGGCTGCCCTGCCATGTGAACACTGGATGGCGCTCTTGTATAAGGCATCAGTGGTGCTTTCCCCTCAGGAAAGTGAAATGTTGCCATAAGCTAGAATTTCCTTTTTTTTTTTTTTTTTGCTACTATTTCTGTAAAAAAGTGAATGTTTTTTTACAAAGCCACCTTAATGAACACCTATAACTTGTCGTGCATTTCTGAATTTCTGCAAAAGCATTCTTAAAGTGCTGCTTGGGAGTGGTCTCCCTCACAGTTTTATTCCTTGCATGCATAGCTCTCTCCATCCTCCAGATGGCACTGCTCTCCTACTGAATTAAAAGGATGGCACTTTTCAATTTGACACTCTTCATCCCTCCAAAACCTCCTCCGTGCCCCACCCAAAAGCCCGTACTGTGCAAGAAAAAACATTTGCTGTGATGCTCCACTCTATTTCTTCAGTGTAAATCTTGCCTCAATTTGGCTTATTTAGGTGGGTCGTAGTGGCCCTGTATGCTCAGGAGAGCAATGACAGAGGGAGATTTTGGGATGCAGTGATGTTGGTGAGTCACAGTCAGTCAGAAGGTCAGCCGAGTAATGATGGTTCGGGGCTGTTTTAGTGGAATATCTGTGTTTGAATGGGTTTTCAGGGGCAGCTACCCTGAAGGAGATGCTGCTCAGTTTGACAACACTTAGTCAAAGTGCCCCCAACCTTAATGATTTCCTAACACATCCTCAGAAGGAGTCAGAGGACTCTCAAGGGCAGGGTGGGGTGGGTTTCTTCTGAGGCAGATGCTTAGTGGGTGGGGCAGAGCATCAAAGAGTTCATGTAAACACCATGAACTGATTTCAGGACTCTTTAGATGTATTTGTCACAAATACTTCCAGCCTTTTTTGCTCTGGGATGAGGAGCGGCATCACTCGAGATATTCATATAGGCCCCCTGCCGTGCTGCTGCGGAGGTCTTTTCAGTTTAATGGACTGATCTGAAATTAACATCAGTCACTGTCAGCGGCTCTCTGTGTGTTTTGATGGTATAAAGTGTCGTATTGGTGAGACTGAAGCGCGGCGCTAACAGCCTCTTCATAGAGCTCAGTTTCAATGGAGCCAGCGTTTTAGCTGACTCTTGTGTATGCGCCTGTTGCCATGGTTTCCAACTTTCATCAGGTGCTGTCCAAAGAGAGAGGGGCTTAGCTGAGGATGAGGCGCTTCCCACTTTCATCCTACCTCTGATCTGCTCCTCTGGACAAACTGCCGATTTACATTCATGCTGATTGGGTTCATCGAGGCTGCGGCGATTTGAAGCTTTTATAGCCGTAGTTTTTATTTTTAGCCGCCTGCGTGGCTGCAGCAGCATGATGAGACAGCTGATACTGGATGTCACCTCACGCATCGCCCTCAGTTGTAATGATTCAGTCTTCCTGTGAGGTTTGTTTTGATTTGCTAGAATCTGGGTGAGGGGGGCATTAGCTGATGTTTACGCGGGAGCAACAATACAGAGGCGTGGCTAGGAGGTAGTCAAGTTCACCCCCATAAACAAACAAATGGCACCCCCTCCCCCGTTTTTCCTCCTCACTGCCGTGTGCCCCCTAAGCCATTTTTAGTCAGCTGGGTAGGATTGGCAGGAGATGGACTGGGGTGATGAAAAGTCGAGTGGGGGGAGGATTGTGGGAGGAGGAGGAGTGTGTGTGTGTCGGGGGGTGCACGCCAGCCCCATTTGGGAAGTGCTCCCCCATTTTCTGCCTGTCGAATCGGGCCAGTGTCAGCGAGCTCCGGCGGGTCCAGGTCTGGCCGAGTGGGCTAATGCGATGTGGCGTGTCACCCGGGGAATCTAGGTCAAGTTTAAAGCTGCCTCGCCTCTGCTGCAGTGTGACGCCTCACAACCCCTCCCCTTCCAAACACACGCAATAACACTCAGCACACCTCCGTACCTACATTATATATTTAATGTGCTTGTCGTTACAGGCAGATATGAGCTGTGCATTCTCCTCTCTGGCCTCACATAATCTCAGACATAAAAACGCATAAACACGGCTTCTCTCCCCCCCCTCCCCCCCCCCACCCTGCTCCACACCCCAGGCGAGCTCTCAGCCTCTCCACGGCAGAGCCCACGTGACGCCCCGCGCCGCGGTTGGGGCGGGGGAGGGCGTTGTTTTTCTCTCATAGTAAAGCAGCAGGACACGTGGATCCTCATGCTGCAGCCGAGTAGTGGAATGTCAGCACTATCCCTCCCTTGCATTAGCCAGCCATCAGCCCGCGAGCTGTTTTTGTAGGACATTGCCGCAGTGCCGGGTTTCAGCTGTGCCCTGCTTCTCGGTGTGCTTATTGGAGGCGAGGCACAGAGCAAGGAGACGTTAAAAGCCAGTGCCATCCAGAGGTCAGGCTGCTGCATGGGCGTGGCACTGTTTTGGTGTCTTTTACCAAAATGATCTTCAACCTCTCTGCACCGTCTGCAATCTGCAAACATTTGAGATGCTGATTTTTCATGGTCTACATCCAACATAATGATATTTTAAGCACAGCAAAGTGATAAATGTATCATCTTATTTTTAGCTGCTGTTAAGTAGTTCATCCCCCATCAGTGTATGACTTAATTTAGCTTTTTTTTTTTTATTTAAAAAATTGATCATATTAAAATGAATTTGCTGAGCTTCACAGAAAAAAAAAAAATCAAATCACATTAAATCACTAAGTGCTCAGTAGTGGAATTAAATATTTCTCCATCGTCTCCGGTTGACTTCACTCCCCGACTAATCCGCTGTTTTTGGCGCATTACCTCATCTGTATTAATATATTCATGTGCTTTCAAGTCTCTACTACTACTGTACTCGCTCCTCAGCCGGAGCTCGCCTCTGATTGGCTGCTGCAATGTTTTCAATGGCACCAAATTTTTTTTGCCTCCATGGATACAGTGAGCTGTTGGGTAGATCAGCTCAGCCAATGAGAGAGCTGCGCGGGCTCCTGCCTGTCAGATTCTGCCCCTGGCCTTAGAAGCAGCCCTCCCTCCCTCGCTGAGAGCACGCGATGGCTCAGTGGGGGGGTTCAAAACAACAACAAGGCTGTCGTCGGGCTCTCTGTGGTGCCCAGGACATGCCAGCACTCCTGGGTACTACTACAGCCACTGAGGGGGGGCAGCTTCAATTCAATCCAGTCTCTGATACTCTGAGCCAGCACTTCATCCTCTCACTTGTCTCTTACCATGCTATCATTAAGCCACCAGTTACTCACAGTAACACATAATGTTTTAAATTTATCTTCAAAGGGACAGTTGGCGTCGTAAGCAGTGCATTAAGCTGCAAAGTTTGGGTTTGGTGTATAAATTCATGCTTAAGTAATCTATAAATTATTTTTAGGATAAATTTTGAGTTAATGAGAAAGATGCAACATGAACAAGTTTAATCTGTTCTTGAACACTTGAAGATTCTCTGCTGGACTTTGAAATGCAGCCACACGCAAATCCCCGTCCTTAAAATGACCTCATTTCAAGCAGCACAAGGGAGCAGCGCCGGCTGCCTCCGCCTGCGTCAAAGCACTGTGAGCCCTGGCAGCTCTGCCAGTCCAGCCTGGCCGACCTCGGCCCGCGTGCGGCTGAAAGGTGGCAGTAGAGGACTGGGGGAGGTCCCGTTGATGACGGTCAGTGCCCACATCATCCAGCAGGGCGAGGGCAGTGACAGCTCTCAGCCCTTCTGAGGCTGGATCAGGTGCCGCTTTCTGACAGCCAGAGAGGTGCCGGGCGCTGGCACAGTCAGACATTCAGGTCACATTAGTGGAGGGTAATAAGACGAGGCTGGACAGGGCAGGTGGGTCTTTGCAGGTGGTCACTGGGTTGACCGAGGGGATAACAGTTTTTATAATAGACCACGCTAAAGTCAAACGTAGGGCTTCAACCAACAGTTGTTCACATTATCGATCAATCTGCTTTTCACTTTGCTTTTAGTCTCTCAATGAAAGCAACAAAAAGGAAAAGATGCAGTTTGATGATGTCATGAAGTGGCGTGGGATCATGGGAATTGTTCATTCCATTATAAAACAGCCACCAGTGCAGATGAAAATAAATCTGACCGACTCAAAAAGTTTGATTCACTTTATATTTTGTCACATTTGCAGACTTTCTTCCTCACCCTCTGACTGGTGTTAAAGTTATAACAGGTGACAAGACAAAATGCAGCATCACCTTGAATAAAATTGCAGATTTCTCTGTAATTTGGAAACATTTTCGTAATGTAAATGAAAAACTCAACATTAAACGACTATATCATACAGATAAAGCCCTTCTTAAGACATTGAAATGTGAAAATGCTTCATATTATTCTTCTGTATGAAACATTTGAGCCCCAATTACAGTACAATCCCTATAAATAAAGAGGTCAAATTAGTACTCAGTACTATATATACAGGGTTGATGTTTAGTTTTAACTGTGCTATGGAGGCACAAGATGGTATGGCAATCTTGGTAATGAATGTTGACTGAAAGACATGAAACTGTTCCCATAATGGGGCTTGAACTCCCGCCTGAATGAAAACCAGGAATCCTAACCACTAAACCATATGGGACCTGTGCATTATAAACACTGTACTTTACATCGTGACCCATCAATTAGGATTGGTTCAAATGATTTAAAGCAGATTTGATCCTGTTTTTAGCCACACTCAAAGAGAGCCATGAGATTTTTGTGAAACTGTGCTGTAATTGGTGCTAAAATGTTTCGTATAGGAGCTTTTTAAATGCTCTGCCTTAGAGATCTCGTCACAAGAAGATGAAGACAAACAGCAAATGTTTGCATTTAAAAGGTTAAGACTATATAATTTTGGGGCTTCTAAGCTTAAAAATAACTTACAATCGTTGCAGATCATCTTTTGTCCACTTATTGTTTTGTTCAGCTCCGTTTAAAAGTACAACTTTGTTTCTTCAGAGTGTTGATCAAGTTTTTTATTCCAAGGAAGTTTCTTTGATTAAAATCTTTGTGCTCTCACACTCAGCAGTCGTGTAAAAACTGGCCATTCATCACTAATATCTCCTGTGGTAAAGTAAGGACATGACCCGCTGCAAGCTTTTCAAGATGCAAGAATACATGTTCCCCCTCGCCTCACCCCGCCTCACCCCCTGCTGCATCTCATGCATTTTAAAGCCACTACATCTCCACTCTCCCTCTGCTCGCGACTGCTGAGTGTGTGCTTTGCTGCGTCGCAGCACCTCCCTGTCTCCCAGCATTACCTGTGTTGGCATGATGCACCTTGTCACCACCAGCCCTCACTCAGTCACTTTGGCTCCTCAGCCGTCACTCATCTCAGCCGACATCTGCCTGCCGGAGTCCAACTTTGTCATTGTTTTTGTCAACGCTCTTTCCACCCTCTCCAAGTGCATCCACTCTGTCGCCGAGGGTTAAGTCTGTCGCTGCTGATGGAGCATGTTCCTCTACAAAGTGCCACAGATCTGTGACTTATCATACGTCTGCTGACCTTTGTTGCTGAGAGAGATCGACCATGTGATTTGCTTTCCAGTGGTGAGGAGCAGCAGAGGAGAAAGCACTGCAAGGCTGAGGTGTCATTAAGTGCATATAGTATACTGTGTGTGTGTGTGTGTGTGTGTGTGTGTGTGTGTGTGCGTGCGTCTGTGTGTGTCAGTGGCATGTCTGCCTCAGCAGGAAGGTAAAGTCACAGAATGGCTGCTGAAGCTTGGACACACTGATCCTCCTGTCTCCTTCATTCATCCCCCTCCTCCTTTTTGACCCGCACGTCGACGTCAGTCTCATTTACAACAGCATAAATAACAGTGATGCCGCACGGTTGCTTCGAACCATGCAGCCACTGTCAGCAGAAATCATGCTGAAGAGTCGTATAATTTAGTTAAAAAGTTGTGGAAAGTGGAAAGCATGACGTGCTCAGATTTTGGTGCTCAAAGGTGAGAGGACCTCTGAGCTCACAAAACATGCTTTTGGCTTTAACTCAAGTATTAACAGATTCTGACCAAATTTTAAATAGGAAAAAAAATGGGGTGATAACATTTTATATGTTGTTGAAGTTGTTGAATAGTCGATTTACCTCTGACTGACATCATAATGTTGTTCAAAAACATTTTTCAGCACCATAACTCAAGAAACGGAAGGAGAGATTGTGACCATATTTCATATTTAGAGCTGTTTCACTCTGCAGGAACATCCAGATTTGAAGAAAAGTAACCACTGATAAAATAATCTGGAAAATATTCAGCTATTTTTAAAATCATTCATCATTTTTTTGTTCTTATAATTAACAGTTTGTTTTGAAAAATCACAGGACATAATGAAAGTTATGCGAAGTTGGGTCTTTCTTCCTTGTTTCAGACAACAACGTCATTTCCCCATCATTATTGTAAAAAGAAAAGTAAAAGAATTTAATCCTCATATTTTAGAGGCATAAACCAGAGAAAATTTTGGCACTATTGCTTGAAAAATGAACTAAAACAGTGAATCAATTATCACTGTTATTGCTATTAAGTTGTTGTAATTTCAGCTCTAAAAATTATAATCAGTAATTAGTTGCAGGTGTGATGTGCTCTCTGCTGATTTAGATGATGTTTAATATGACTCACAGATTGCATATGCTTATGATATCATGCAGACGGCTTGGTTTGTTGGCCCACACTGTTTTCTTGCAGTAAACCTAATGTTCTGTTACTCATGCATCACTAAAGCAAGTTAAATATTGATGCACTTTCCGCAGACATTAAGGTTCTGCAGACAAAGTGAAGCTCAAAACATCTCAGACAAGCTCTAATTCACATACAAACAACAAATTTCATTAATGGGTTATCTTAGGATTCTGCTTTACAACTTTCTTTATGAAAGTTTAATTGGATGTGTCCCATTATGTGCAGCAAACAACCACGTACTTCACGAGTGGACGTGAACTTAGATTATATTTGATTTCCCTCTGGACGCTGCTCACATGGATCGCTTTGCATACTGTCTGTAAATGCTTGCGGTTGCTGGGAAGAAACTTAACAATGCAGAAACACTCAAACTGAGTTTTTTTATTTTTGGAGACAATTTGGTTTCCATCTGGTTGTAAAGAGCCTGGGCACAGGAAACACGGGGGAGGGGGGGGTGACTCCAGGGGCAACTCTGATGTCTGTGAGCAGTGGGCACATCTGGGGCACCGGAGCAGTGAAGCAGAGCAGGAGCGCGGCGTTTTCGACCTGCTCACTTTCCTGCTGCATCCTCCTCACTCATTGATTTTCTCTGTTTTCCTCTGCAGGTATCGTAACATGGGGAACCTACTGAAAGTTTTGACTTGCACAGATCTGGAACAGGAGCCCAATTTTTTCCTCGATTTTGAAAGTGAGTCTCTTTTTTAAGTAATTGCTCCCTCTCTTGATATCGATCACATGAATATCTTACCATAACATTATCAACTCTGAAACTCTTAAGCCGCTTCCCACTTATCTTTAACACTATGTTCTTCCCAGCGGCAAAAAGAGCCACATCTACCACTAGAGCTTCTGCACTTCCCATCAACCTGCCTCTTCCATGCTGGAAATGTGTGCAGAATATCAATCAGGGCAGAGTAGCAGCAGAGCCCCCTCCTCAGATATAAAGCACTGAAGTTCAGCTGCTGCGTAGCCTAAGGCCCCCTCAGCACAGCTTGATCCTGTCCTGTCTCACACTTGGCAAACTCAGAGATTCAGTCATTCCTTCAGAGAAAACAATGCCTCGCTCTGTTTCTAGGTAAATTTTATATTAAAAGAACATCACAATCATATGTTTAGTAAACAGCTTTAATGCAACACTGTTTAAAGTTGTAAAGTTTTCTCTAAATGTGCAACAATCTCAGCATTGTATGTGCATTATCATCAAAACCTTGCAATCGAACCTCAAGGTGGCTCATGCTAAATTTTTAACTGATCATTTTTAAATGAAAATATATAAATAAATAACATAGAAGCAATTTAAAAACTGCATAAAGTAAAAAGGCTAAACTGCAGCTGCTGATAGGAGCTGTATTTTAAGCATTTCTTCTACAGCAAAGCAGAGTTTACAGTCATCACACTTGGCAAGGTGTTGTTGCTCCAGGTGGTGGAAAAGGCTCATAGTGTTGCCACATTATGTCAAACCAAAAAAAAACCAAACCTGAAACTGAGCCATCTCGATAGTCAGATTTGTTGCAGAGCTACAAGAGTGCACACAACCCTTTTTTTGTCTTATCTTACTCCATTTTCCTCCTCTGAGCCAGGAAAGTGGGTGGTGTCAAAACTAAACGAGAAGCGGTGGAAAGATGAGATTACTCACTGAGCTTTCATTTACATAATTAAAAGTTGCTTATTAAACTTTCTATCATATCGAAGAATTTTGATGGAGTTCCTTGAGCTGCCTTATGCTGTATGTTAAGCCCAGTGTGAATGTGGATTAGATACGGGTTAGATTTGCCTTGTTGTGACCTTGTTGTTGTTGTCCTCTGCAGATGCCCAGCCTACAGACGCAGAGCGGGAAGTGTGGGAGCAGGTGGACGTTGTGCTGAAGGATGCAAAGGGGATCCTGGATGAGCTGCAGGCGTATAAGGGAGCGGGGAACGAGATCAGAGAGGTACAACTGATACGAATATCTACATCTGACTGACAGAGGACAGATATGGAAACAATGCTGCGTTAGTTCATAAAGGCAGTTTAAGGCTTTGTGTTTCCATGTGCTTTATTTTAAAGAGTATGACCTCCTCCTTCGAAAAATTTCTCTATAAGATTGTCATGTGAAATGGAGAGTTTAAAAAAATCCTAAAAATGTATTTTTAACTGGCTCCAACTGGTATGGGATTTTTGGTGCAAGAAAATTATGATATCAGCTGATATTGTAAACATATAATATCAGCTGAATGTGGTGATCACATAAATGTGACGAAGATATGTAATGGAGGAAGGGATATCTTACATTTTAGTAAACTTAACTCCGTAAATCAGTGCACTGAACGATAAACACTTCACTTATTGTTACAAAATTATGATCGCCCTCTGCTGGACAAACTGTATAATTACACCATTTTAAATCTGTTGTCCAAGCATTTTTTCTGGCCTTAAACAGTTTTGATATTGGTGCTAACCCAAACCTGGCAAGCTGATATATTGACTGGGCCCTAATTTTTATTGTTTTAATTATTCAAATATATTTTATTGATTTTCATATATATGAGATACAAACATATTATGCTCGATTCCTCAAAATAAGATTAGCGTAAAAGACAATTACAAGGCAAACTGTGACCTAAAATACTCGAAACTGCCTTGTATGTATTCTACTGCCCTCATGTATTCTATTGCCTTCATTACCCACAATACACCTTAACTGCAGACAGTTCAGGTGGTGATTCAGGTGTGTTACGCTGGTAGCAGCTTTCGTAGCCTGGAGCTACAGTAGCTAGCTTCAAACAGAGATGAGGAGGAGGTTGTAGAGGTCTGATATGTTGATTATGTCTAACTCCACAACTCAAGATTTTTTATTTATTTATTTATTTATGAACTTTCAACTGATTCTGCCTCAAGTAACAACACTTGAGGAAATTTATCAAACATGCAGTCACACTCTGAGAGATCTGTAAACATACTTTAATGTGTAAAAGTAGTGAATTTCTCCAAGACAAGGATCACTACACACACACACACACACACACACACACACACACACACACACACACACACACTGGTGCCAGAAGTTGTATTAAACTTCAAACTTGAAATCTCCTATATGATTTGGACTAATGGTCATTTTGTTGCGTCTATTTCCAGGCAATCCAGAATCCAAGCGATGAGGCGTTACAGGAGCAGGCGTGGGCGGCTGTGGTTCCCTCGGTGGGGAAACTGAAGAAGTTCTACGAGTTCTCGCAGAGATTAGGTATGTTTTTACTGAGCTGTGTCTGTCAGGGGCCCTGTGAGATTTTGTTAAAATGCAACATTTTAATGAGTTAGGGTTGTGAAATAATCTTACCGCGGTGTAGAATTTCAAGCACAACCAAAAGTGCCAGATGTGATACCACGACGAGCGGCAGCAGACGTCCTGTATGTAAAAGGTCTTTCAAAGTGGCGCCACAGAGACACAGCCTCCATACATGACCTTAATTGTATGCGTGTTCATGTGCAATATTGACTGCTGAGCTGCAAAAGTCAACATACATGCGACAGGCACACATAACGTGCACCCCAGCCTTATATAAACATTCTTTGAAACCCCTCAGCTGTGCATTTCTCAACATGCTGCTTGCTTTGCACTGTGCACTGACCTCTGGGCAGGATGGGGCTATAGGTTGTTTAATTAGCATGAATACGGGGGGGAAGGGGGGAGTAGGCTTACTGCTCCCTGATCTCCTTATGACCCTGAGGCTGAGGGGGGTGGAGCACGCCATGCCTTGATGCCCTCAACCACGTAATCCCAGTAGCCGTGGAGAAGGTAGTCAATGGGAGCAGTGGGCGGCGGCAGCCTGACGATGGCTGTTATGTAATGAAGTAGGCCGCCTCCCAGCCTCGGCTGCTGCTCTACTTCTCTGCCTTGACTTTAGGCTTCAGGGCCATGATGGCCTCTGCAGCCTGCTGTCCTGCCTGATATGAAGCTGAAAGACCTTTACTAAGCTGGTGGAGCAGGACCAAGGATGGAAGATATTATGGAGGGAAGGTTATGTAATTTGAGTCGTAGGGACTGATTTCTCTCTCCTCTACTACAAAGTTCTTGCATTGACACCCAAAATTTGACTTTAAAGTAACATTGCTGACAGAAAAATATTAACTTTCCAGTATGAAACTACCAAAGTATCCTTGTTTTGTCCCATCAACAGTCAAAAACACCACGTATTTATTTAAAGTATTTTACATCAAGACTTTTGAGAAGCTGGAACCTGTAAATGTTTGACATTTTTGCTTGATGACTGACTTAATCTGTTATGTAAGCAACCAAACAGGAGTTATTGCATCCATTTCAACCTAAATATAACATTGCTGACAGATGGGTTTTACAATTTTTCTTGCCATGGATCTGAGTAGAATCCTTTTCTAATGACCAAATTTTTTAAAAACATTAATGTACTCAAACAAAACTACCTAAAACTGAAGGTGGTATGTCCAAAATGCTTGTTTTGTTCCATTTAACCTCAAAGTATTTTTTTTAATAGTATTTAAAAACAGAGTGGTTACAGAGTTGTCACTTTTGAGAAGCTGGAACTTGTAAATGTTTGACATTTTTGCTTAATGAATGACTTAACTAGTTATGTAAGGGACTAACCAGGAGTTTTAACTCTTACATCTAAATTTTGACCTAAATTTAACATTGCTGGCAGATGAATGTACACAGTTTCTTGCTACAGACCTCCTCAGAATCCCCTTTAATAACCAAGATTAGGGTATTTTTTTTTTTTTAGATCTGAGTCAGTCAGTCTGACACAGTAGGGTCTCCACCAGACTGATGTCCCGCCATCCTCTGACCCGCCCCTCCCTGCGAGTGAAGCGCCTACATGCCCGCATTCTGCTTGCCTGCTCTGCCGTGACCTGATGAGATCAGACATCCGCCCTGCCCCGACTTCCCGACATACAAGAGTGGCTCGTTTCTGAGGGCCTGAAAGCTGCGCCATCTTAACTTCTGTTTTGACTGGGATGTAGGAGGGGGGGGGGGGACAAAAAAAAAAAGAAAAAAGAAAAACACAACTGCAGCACTAAGGCCATTTTTAATCAGCCGCTTTGCTGCAAATGCTGGCCCAAGCAGATGGGAGTCATTACCGAATGGCAAACGTACTCAATTTACTGCACTGCACTGCCAGCGCTGCGTCCGTCTCCTGAAAGTCCCCTCACGATTATCTTAAGTAGACTGCTGTCTGAATCTGCCTCTTTCTGGGTTATGTTGACATGCTCATCGTCATGTGTAATCAGCAAGAATTGTAAGGCACATTTAGAATAAATCTGTCTAAAGTGCTCATTTGGTGCGACGCAGCCTTGTTGCATCAGATGTCGAGCTCATCTGGGTTATGTCATTATTGAAGCTGCTCTTCGGTGTCTAGACTGAATCTTGCACACCGTCTGCATCTATAAATAAAAATTCCCTGCGGGCGTTAAAGGTTTTCTTTCTTGTGTGTTCTTGAGTGTTTGAAGACGCGTTTCTTTAATATTACTACTTCCTTGAAAGTTCTTCACTGCATTTCACTTAATCTTTGCCTCATTTTTCTGCCGGTGCTCCTCTTGCGTGGTTAATTGTTGGTCTGTGGGTATGCGATGTGAAGCCATGGCACAGGCTTTGTATTTACTTACTGTCAAAACAATGAGTGTAATCCTGCCTGAATGAGATCCCGTTCCCCGGGGGGGGGGGGGGGGGGGGGGGGGGGGGGGGGGGGGGGGGGGGGGGGGGGGGGGGGGGGGGGGGGGGGGGGG
>JAQLOL010000013.1:7024083-7034617 GCA_029783665.1 Naso thynnoides
AAATGTTCATAGGCCTTCTCCCATTTTGCTCATGTGTTATAGATAAAATGTTTATTGCCTAATTGAGGAAATAATCAGCAGAGTAATTGTTAATGAAGGATTGTTGCAGTCCTACGAGATTCACCACAATCAGCCACAACAGCAAAATGCTGCTCACGTTTATGCATCAGCAGTAAAATTGAATTTTGTGATATAAAAATGATAAATGTGTATCAGGGAAATTCTCTCTATCAAATAAACACTCTTAGATCTATTTCTTTAAGGTACATTTAGCCGAATACAGAAGTTTTGCTCACTGTGGAGTGTATGGGATCTGAATGCTTCTTGCAGCTTTGCATGTGCAGGAAGATGTGCTGCATTCCCTGAAGTGTTTTTTCTTCCTTTCACCTGCAGGTACACAACCAAGCATCTGAATGATGAATCAACCAACAAGACTATCAAGAGCATGCTGCAGTAGGACTGAGCTGCTGCTTCGACTGCTTGCCTCACACTCTGCTGGGGGGAGACGCCACTCTCCTGACTGATGTCGGTGCACAGAATGTTTGTTTTTGTCCTCTGCTTTTTTTTTTTTTTTTTTTTTTTTTAAATTTTCTAATGGAAAAAGAGCTACAGCTCCGCCCTCTTTTGTAATGCAAAATGCTACTGCCATTATGAACGTCTTTTTCCGTGCCAAAAAGATGTTGCTGAGATGTAATGTTTTCGATAAAAGGCCATGCGACAATGGCAGCTAATGAAAGCATTGTGGATCCTCTGGTGTTTTTAAACATGTCTTGTTTTTCCCTGTTCAAGGGACGGGAGTGCTTTGACTTGAAATTTTAAAAGAGAGAAATATATAGAGAAGTATATATTATTTTTGTTTGATTCGTTATTTAATATTACATCCTCTGCATGATGAAAATGTCTTTTCCTTCTATTTAAAAAAACTAATGGTTCAGTTTAATTTGTCTGCTCTATTGTGCATTATTAAATGTTTTGTTATTGAAATGGTACTTGTCGAAATGAGATTTAAGAGTACTGTTTTTATATTTTTTATAGGTTTTAATTTGTGCATATGTGTTTTCATAGTTGTGTTGTATTTTTCATTTGAAAACTTTAAACTGTGATGTGTGCAAAAATCAAATTAAAAATTGGGATTCTGTACTGTAAATGGACAGTATGTTGTGGCTGGACAAATTAAAAGGAGAACTCTTGTTTTCTACAATCTCTCTTCAGGTTTGATTTCTTATCTTCTACAGATCGCAGAGGAAGTTTTATTGCAAAATTCTTTTTTTTCTCGTGTGAAGCAGCAAGATGCATTTTCTCATGCTTAACCACAAGACAGGTGATGAAGAAAAACATTTTAGCTGCATTTCCTTCCAAAATACCTGGTTCTTTCAGTCTCAGCAACTATTTTTTACAAGGATTTTAAAGGTTCTTTAAGCCCATTTGTTGTCTGCGGGTCTTTTGACTGCAGTAAATACACAAAGATTAGGCAAATTAGTCCACTTACGTGTGACAGTCGGCTTTTTTTGCACCTCATCTTTGCATTCTAATTTACAGCAAAGGCGTTGCGTGGTAGTTTGACATTTCTTTTGCATGTTGCATGAATTAATTGTTTCAGAACGTGACAACACTGATTAAGATTTGGAGACTCACTAAAAAAAAGCTAAGAATGTGCAAAGAAGTGTGAAAAATAAGCATACAACCCTTGTGCACCAAAAAAAAATTCTTCAAATTGACGAGGAAATGTATATTTATGGAACTTTGACCCACGTGTAAACACATGGCAGCAGACTGACATTAAAAAGTAGAGCCATTCAACTATCTTTTCATGACAATGTCTTGCAACTTGTCAGCAGAAAAGCCCTGCTCAGTAATTAATAGTGTTAAGCAATTCAGCTTATGGTCAAAAGTTATTACAGGGGCTGTGTGATGATGACCGTGCATGATGATGTGCAAAAGCTGCGTTAATACTGTTAGAGGAATGACAGGCGTCAGACAGAGCAGGTGTTGAGGGAAAACGATGTCTGGCTTATGAGTGATATTGATTCCAAAAGCTTTTTCCCTCTGGGAATGTGTGCCCAACTTTAGAGCAACCAAACTCTAATAACCACCTAAAACTGGTCGCTTTGCAGGTTTAGACCACTCCAATATTTCTGGCACTAGAGGAAGAACCACAAGACTGGCTCTGCCCAACAAAGTTTGCCTTCCCCCACATCTGAAACTCACTAATTTGCATGTATGTAGTTTGTGCAATCTGGAAAGCCAAATCTTTAAACTATTTCACCGGATGACAGACTGCAGATGGCAGAGAGTTCTCAGAGCCAGCGATATTCCTTTAATGCTAAGCTAAGCTAACTGGCTGCAGCTACATATTGACTGTACAGAAGTGAGAGTGGTATCAATCAACTTATCTGCTTCTCAGGAAGAAAGAGAGGAAGTGTCTAACTATTCCATTAAGCAGTGCTAAGTCAATATTAATGAACGGGGCTAGAGAAGCTGCAGTCCCTTGAAAGATGAGCTTAAAAATCTGAGAAAAGTTTTTCTCTTGACTAGAGAAAAATATCAATACATGCATTTGTCATTGTCACATGTTCACCGAATGTGCTTTTGCCTTTTGTGGACACTGTCTGTGTTAGTCAATGGCTCATCAAGAAATGTAACTGTACGATCAATGACAAGTGGTTATCTTCCTTTAATGAACAAGAAAAAGTTTTCCGGATCCATTATTTTTTCTTTCCACATTAATGCTTTTCACTTTTTACTCTCCCTTTTAAAAAGAGCAACAGAAATATCCTTTCAAGTCATTTTCAGCCCACTAACCTTTCTTTCCTTTTTCTCCCTTTTTTTTTTTGGTGGTGCTTTAATGTGTGAGGGGGGCTACACGGTAGAGTGGGCACTGCAGCACCATCGGCAGTGCGATGGAGAACTTCTCAGGGTCAAAGAGAGAGACGCAGCAGAGTGTGGATGGGTGTGTCCTCTGCAGCATCACTGCACTCAGACATGGGAAAGGAAGGAGACAGGAGGGAGTGCAGGAGGCAGACTGGAGGAAATGAGGTGGTTTAATCTTGGGTGGGTTTTTAAGTCCTTCAGGGAGAGAGTGATAAAAATGGGAAAGGCTGCCCCTCAGCTTGTCTTGCAGTTTCTCCAAATGAACGTCCGCAGTCCAGATGTGGTTGTGGAGCACGCAACACTTACAGAGAAGCTGCCTGATCTCATCACCGTGACAGCCTCTCAGTGGGGGGCGTCGTTATTGTTCGATCTCCGGCTGTGACCCTCCATGCAGAAGCTCTCTCACTCATCCTGCATCATCAGCTGAGATGGCAACTCTGATATCCCGATAAATGAACTTTTTCCCAGGTGGAAGATGAGTCCACCTTCCCTCTGAGGTGTTCAGATTCATCACACCTGAGAATCATTACAGCTGACGCCCAAAAACTCTGAACAACTCTGGGATTACCAACGGTGGAAAGTAACTGAACACATTTAAGTAGTGAAATTAAGTTTAATTCAGAGCTAAATGTTAAAGTACTTTTTACTGCACTTCATTTGTCTGACAGTTATAATTACTCATTGTGGTTTGTAGTAAAACCAGAAATGCTGAGAAAAGTGAAAATGACTAATTTCTCTGAATCTTCATGTGTTGAGTGCTCTTGGAAAAAAAAAGGGGGGGGGGGGGGGGGTATAATTAAAAAACAAAAGGTAATCCAGGCTTACAGTAAACATGACGACCTGTGTGGATTCTTTAAATCTTATTAAGTAAGTGAGATGAATCTTTAGTATCTGTCATTTCATGGTTGACAGTCGCAACGATGCTTTCCGTGTTGAACTTGAATGACCTCCCTCTGCAGGTCACCACAGCAGCCATTCACACTTTGCTAAACTGTGAGCAACAGCTTGTCAGGATGCTTCGCACAACACAGACACTGTAGACAAAGATGACAACAACTTTCACTCCTCTTAAGCCAGTTGTTATTCTTACTTTAACCCATTTTTCATTGCCTGATCTGTGTTGTTGTGAGTATTTCCACTTGTGCGCTGTTGTGTCCACATCACTGCAAGTGTCAGTAGCTGGGAGGAAGGTGAATTTTCAGTGCTTGTCCAGCCCAAAGGAGGAAGATGCATGCTACCAAACAGACCAATCACAGTTGATGCCGTCTACCTCACTGTGACGTGTAGCTACACCGCTAAGTACATTTACTGAAGTAGTGTACTTACCTTTGATTGAGAGGAAAGTGTTTTTCAAGTACTTTTTACTCCACTTAATTTGTCTGACAGCTGTAGTTAATTAAATGAAATCACCTGCCAAAGAAAATTGCTTCAAGTGCAAAATAACTTTCAATTTGATTAATTTGAAATGACTTCTTTGCCCAAACCTAACCAGCCTTAACCACAGTGTTGTCTCAACATAAAACTGAAATCTGAAATGTAAAAAATGTAAAATTTTATAAATTCAGAATTTGAACAAACATGCAATGCCAATATTTATTGTAGCATATTGGCTGCTAAAACCTCTTTAATCTGGCTTTAAATGATTGGAAATAAAAACTTACACTGAATCACCTGCAGTTGAAAGTTCAGTTATCTCTACATGAAAATGCAAATATTATGGGTGATTGATAAGTTCATGGCCTAATGTAGAGGCAAGTGAGTTATACAGCTCGTATTACATGCACGTGTAGTTCAACTGTTTGATTACACAAAAAGTTGCAAGTCTAAGCTTTTTGTGTTTTTTTTTTGGATTCAGGAAGTTGAATTTTGAGAATGGAAATAGCCGTTCATGCAGCCATCCACCACCTCATGTGCTCACCCAGGAGAAGGTCAGTGTGGATACAGCGTGCAGGCAACACAAGGAGAGGGAGCCCTCTCCCCCTGCTTGTGCGATGCTGCATTCAAACTCAAACTTTCTGCGTAATTACTTAGAGTTGAACCGAGGTCTCCCATGAAGAACATCAGCGGAAAACAAGGCAATGCTGGATAATCTCTTGTAATCTAATGTCCACTGATTATAAACAGTCTCAGAACTTTGCGTCCCTCAAGCAATCCAATTGGTCCAATTTAGCCGCCACATATGGGCCGAGAACAGAGGGAACCATTTATTTATCTTTTAGGACATCCACACAGAGCAGGAAGTGCACTATGATGGTTGTCACACCTTGCAGAAAACATCCCATGATGCCCATCCCTCAGCGGAGTTTAGGACAGTCATATGTAGTTTATGTTGTCGCAGGTTGGTCAAAAAGGAGCTGATGTTGTGGGATATTTTTAAAATGACTGCGGGTGAAAGAAGATGAGTTGAAAGGCAGAATGATCTGACACATTCTGAGGATAAAATTGCCGCCTCTTATACAACGAGGCCTTTTTTTCTCACGTGGCTTGACAGTGTGACATTTGGAAGACTACAATATGTGCCACAATGAACTGGCACAACTGTCAGTTACTTCTGAGTAAAGAGTTTCTTCTTTTATTCCAGCGAAAACCCCAGCAGCCTGAGAACTGTGTTCTGTCCATAAACCACAAGGCCCTAACACATTGCTCATCTGTCTCTTGGGTGAGAGCAAGTTCACTTTTCCGAGAAAGACAACGGCTATCCTCTGAGACCACCCCCCCACACACTCACACACTCACACACACACTGTCACAGATGCAGAGCCCCCCCAAAATCCCACTTCCTCCTGTACGTTGCTTTAATCGGGGGAGTCTTAGTTAATCAGTCGTGTCAAAACATTAACGGCTCATTGAGGATCACGTTTCATGCCAGCAAAACTGAACCCAGAGTGCTGTAATCTCTGTCCGTTGGGCAGATACGACTATTTGCTCGGGCAAAGCATCAGTGCTTTATCAGGAACTAAGACTCAGTGAAAGTATTGCTACACATGAGTGCGAGGGCAAAAGCCAAGTTCCTCTAAAATCCTCTCAAAGAACGTGGACATTTCACACTGAGAAATACGTCCTTTTGTTGTAGTGAACTTCAGCCAGCAAACTTCCTTTAACACACTGACAAACAGTCTTTCTTTATTGAGACAAAGTGTTCAGACTCAGGAGGGGGACAGTCTGTACAAAATGATCTGCCTTAACCAAACACGGAGGAACACTGCGTTTTAAAGTTCCAGTTTTTAATAATTAAAATGGACAAAACAAAACAAAACTTTTTCTTCTCTGTGCAAATTTCTGCTAAAACTGTAAATATTCAGATTAAGACGACTGCCAAGAAATTAATCTGGAACTATTTTGATGAGTAATTAATTCTTTGAGTCATCTTTGAGCAAAATGGTAATTTCTGGTTCCAGCTTAGCAAAAGTGAAGATTAGCTACTTCTCCGTGATAATGTTTGTGCTAATAGACAAAAGAAAAACCTTGAATATACAAATAAACGCAGAACAAATACACTGACACTGATATCAAATATAGGTTCAACACTGACTGAAAAAGCTGGATCGGGTAATGATACCATTACGTTAATGAGTAGCAACTCATTATACTTTTATCTAGGTATTTATTTGGTACGTTTTGTTTCATAATACTAAGGAAGCAATAATAAACATGATAAAAAGGTCACAGTCTGTTCCATACAGTGAGGCATACAGCTGATTGGTATCGAAAAATAATCATATCAATAAGTAAATGTTCACCTTTTCCATGGTTGTCTGCATCAACAAGTAACACAGAATTAGATCTCCAGGATTTTTGCTTTTTCTGACAGCTTATTGGTACTCAGTATGGGCTGAGACCCAGAGCCCACGTCCCTTAAACTTAATATATGTTAATTGTTTTACGGTTTATGGACAATTAATTAAGAGAATAACTGGTTCTTAATTATTTTTTAAAGAATTACTCTAATAATCCCCTTGGGGAGTTGTTGTGAAGAGTGACAGGGCTGCTGTATAATCAGGCGTCCTCTGCATTTTTGGGTTCAATGAATCACATGCTAACATTATGCTAACATGCTAAACTAGATGGTAAATGTGGTTTATCACCAGTTTTACTACAAGTGACAGTGGCAGTGACTGATTCAGTACAGAAAACATGGTTCTTCAATTGTAACGTGCAGACTTCACACCAGCGTGGTTGACAGTAGTAATGACGCTTTTCGTGCTGAGAACTGAAACTTTAGTGACCTCCCTCTGCAGGTCACCGCAGCAGCCATTCACACTTTGCTGAACTGCAAGCAGCAGCTTGTCAGGGGACTTTGCACGACACAGAGACTTCAGACAAAAATGACAACTTTTGCTCCTCTTAAGCTCATCATGCTTCTTGCTTTACAAGTAAACTGTTCATTTTCTGTGCAGATGTTTTTTCAATTAAAACAAATTCATAAATTTATTTAAGTTAATTATTTCTAACATATTAATGATTTAGAGAGTCAAAAATATGAACAACAGTTGTACGGATCCAACATGATCTATTTGTTATTGTTAATCGTTGATTATTACTATGCTGACATGCAATAATTTGACAAAATGTTTCCAAATTTATTACAAAATCTGTAAAGCGTGAATAGTTTATCAGCCATTGACAAATCCATTATTTTTGTTATTACATTAAAGACCCCCGTAATATGTCTTGTAAGAGATTTTTCTAAAATATCATCTTCATCTTATTATTCCCAAATTTAGACAAATCAGTCATTTTCCATTTATGATGTTTATATAAATAGAACATTAGTAATCATTGCTTACATCTTTGCAAATTGTTGCTTATCAAACGTTACGCATAATTTACAATTTTAAACGGTTTTATAAACAATTTATTGGATATGAATTAGAAAATGAAAGAGTGGTCAGCAGATGTTTTCACAAGTCATTGCCATCTTTGAAGAATATAGTTTATTCATTATTAATGAATTCATTAGTTAGTCTTTAGAAGTGCAGCTAATTGGAAAGGAGTCCTTAAATATTATCTGACTTTTTGCTCATTTTATTGGATTTATCCAATGAATGACAAAATATTAAGGTATTCTCACTAATAATAACAAAAAGCAACTGTAAAAATTTATGGCTTATCAAACATGGTGATGAAACATGATTTTGCACTTTGCAAATTTTGACTGATATATTCCACTTCTGACGGGACTGTCACAACAAACTGTTCTGATTCAAAACCAAGAATAACCTCAAAGCTTGGTTCAGATTAATATCTGACTTGGACATCAGGATTTTTTTGTCTGTCTGTACAAAACTGTCATGCTCACATTCACTTCTACTTGCAGTTTTGATAAACCCTGCCTATTGCAATTTCCTCCGCCGGAGGTCCTGAAGGGAGTCGACCGTTTTCTGTCTCTGCTGTAGGACCATAAATCATGGCTTTGAGTCCTGATGACTGTGCAACTGTGGTCACAGTCTCCATGGTCGAGGTTGGTCTCCAGCCATCCTGTCACTGAGTAATATCCGACCGAACGACGCAACGTTCAAAGGGGAGGCCTTGGTGTGTGTGAAATCTGCTGGTGCGGTCTCACCAAGTTTTCTCTGTGGTTGTCCTGTTCAGGTGAAATGGTGAAATAGTTCCAGTTTTTTATACTGGGTTGCAGAAATTTTTGGTACGACAGTGTGGAAATATTGTAGACCCTTGTAACACTTAGCCTATGCAGCTTTAGCAAGCAGCCAATTAGCTTAGCTTAGCATTAAGAGAGGGGGAAACAGCTAGCTTCTGTCCGAAGGTAAAAACAAAACAAAAATGACCCCACCAGCACTATTAAGGCTCAAGCTCACATTTAAATTAATAACCAACATGCAAGAACAACCAGCTGAGGTTTTATTGGGGGTTAAGGGAGGGACTAGGCTATTTCTTGGCTGGGATCAGTAACTTCCTGGAGTTTAAAAGTCCCGTAAATCGTCCTGTTATTTCCACCTGTACAAAATTTTCAAATGACAAATGAACATGTTTTTAAATGAACAGAAATGTTGGTACTTCTCTAAACTTCTCTAAACAAGGACAGGCTGGTCACTCCTCTTGTTTAGCCTTTCTCCAAAGCCAAGCTAAGCTAACCATATCTCGGTCAAGCACTAAGCACAAGGTGCTTTCAAAGGTGAGCACATTCAAAAGCATTAGTTGGGATAATTGCAAGAGAAATGAAATAATGAGGTTTGCTACATGTCTATATTTGCAAAAAAAGTGGATAAGTTCATTAAAAAAAATTCAAACTGTTCTTTTGAGATCCCATGTGATATTGATATTCTGCATTCAAAATAATACATTTATTAGCTGTAATATGTTCAATTGGTTGATACTTGTTTTCTGACATTCGCATGAATTCAAAATAATTTTGTTGCTCAGTTGACAAGCAAACACATATTTCATGATCACAAGACTGCTGTTTTGACAGCTTGTCACATCAAGAACACATAATTGTTATTTATGTTCAGATCATAAAACAAACTGTTGTCTGTGTTGTAATTTTCAATTGAAGAGGGAAAACATATACTAATCTATCTGCAGTTAGATGTTCACAGAGCTTATGATTTTTGTCTTTTAACAAATAGGTATAAACCAAATAAAACATATTTTGTTTGCATTTTTAAAAAAATAGTTTGTGTCTTTAATGTCTTCACAGTGCTCTCATTTTAAAACAATGAATGAATGAATGGATGACCAGGCTTTAATAGGTCAGAATCATGGTAAAAATTATTATGATGTTAGAAAATCACTGATTATTGCCTTAAAATCCCACATCATGACTATCACTTGAGTCTGTTTAGACCTTTTTTTAAAGCAGTAGTGGATTTGTCTCCACAATGTCTTCCTCCAAAAGCTGATGGACTGTTTTTATATTGAATTAAAAACCAGGCAGTCTCTCTCTCTCTCTCTCTCTCTCTCTCTCTCTGTTTGTGTGTGTTTATGTGTGTGTGTGTGCGCGTGCAAGCGAACATATGTGTGTGTGTTAAAAGGAGGGAGGGATGTGTCAGCCGGTGCAGTGCTGCTGCTGACTTTAGCCAGAGCCGAAAAGCACCAGCTGCTACTGAGCGTTCACATTACTGTAATCAAGCCCTGTTGGCACCAGCTACACTGCTGCTCTCCACCTCCCGCCTTCGTGCCATGCTTCAGGATCATCTGACATTACTAGAAAGGGCGTTGTAAAAGATGTCCAAGCTTAAATAAGACCCATAGGTGAGCAGATATCTGCACGTGGGGTAATTAATCATCATTGCACTTGCTTCCCATTGCACTTGTTTCTGATTGTAAGAGTCAGTTTCGCAGAAAAGAAAATGAATGCATCCTGTGGCAGATAACTCCAAAAGCATCAAGCATGATTCAGGTTTAGGAAGAATTATCATAAATGTTTTTATCATATCATTTTAGGACCAATATGACTCACTAACGTGCATATTCTTTGCACATCACTCTGATCACTGACCTACTCTGCAGGGCGTGTCTCAGGAGAAATGAATGGATAACAGCAACTGTGGCTGCTGTCTTTCCTACAATCTTCGTATCTGTATCCAACAAACCACTATTTTATATTGTCAATGACCAAAACAAGCCTTTTTTCTTCTTTTAAATGAGATTAAACAAAATGACACTTAAACCATCTTCATCCTCTGCAGCTGTTCATCAAGGT
>JAQLOL010000013.1:7034717-7056280 GCA_029783665.1 Naso thynnoides
GTTCATCAAGGTTGCACCAAGAAAAAAAAAAAATCAAGGTTGTGCATTTGTTTCTTTCATTTCTTTTTGGCTTCATCTCCTTTTGGCTGATACAATAATGATATTTAGCAGAAAAGTTGCCCATGTCAAGATCATTTTGACTTAATCACACCCACTGCGTACTACACACACACACACGCATGCATGCAAACACACACTTGGTCTGGTTGTGAACCTGCAGGTGGTGCAGTAGCATCAGCTTTGGCTCGCAGCTCTGTCTGTCGGCCTCTCCCTGACTGGAAGAAGAGCTGCTGACGGGAACACATTTCCTCCGCTCTGCCCGGCTCTGCTTTGCTCTGCAGAGGGAAAACACTTATTCAGCTCTTATGGGAGAACCCCGTCTCTGGGGTTATTGGGGCCGAGGACATCACGGCGGCTGCTACAGACACCCACATCCCATTCTCATCACTCTCTGACACATCACAGCACACAGTTTGAACACTTGATATTGATTTGCAATCAAATATGGCTAAATCTATTAATCAGCTGTGCAGAATCAAGGCTGGCCTCCAATGATGTGGATTTTTTTGCTCACGTTTTGTAAATTTAATGTATGTTTGGCATAATGTGAAGCCCAGGTTGATCATGATCTTTTCTAATGTGTCAAATCAATAAATTCCCTTTTCTTCCTGCAGTATTGAGGAGGAAAATTGCTGTCAATTTGTGAGAGTGGCCTCAGGGCGATGATGACTGACTGAGTCCAGTTGCTATTTGAACGACCTTCTCTGGTCTTTACAGCCTGGCAACACTCTTACACCTTCATATGTCCCATGCAGAGCACATAACCCCCTACCTCTCCTCCTTCTTCTCCTCTTTTACAACACCCCCTACCACCAGCACCAACCCCTCACCCTCACGAGCTATTCCACATGAATAATGCAAGGAGCCTTCTCAATCGTCGCAACCAACATGCCACGGCATGTTTTATTCACAATAAAGTCAGACAGATCTCCGCTCACCGCCGCCCAGATCCGTGAGTCGCCCGCTGGCCTCAAAGTCATCAGCATCAGCTCAGTGCGTCTGCCCGCTCAGTCTCCTTGACCTGCACGTCCCTGCAGAGGAAAGCGACCCCACTTTTTAATGGAGGTACAGAGCTGCAGGTAAATATTTGAATTTAATTCTGCACACCCCGCCACATCCTGCTGAAAATAAATGCTGTTCACTCATTCGTCCTTTTTCCATTCCATTTAGCTGATGTGTTCTTGTTGTTGTTTGTACCTTTTCAAGGTGGCATTATCACTATGCTCTTAACAACCCAGTGAAACAACAAAAACAAACCCTCCTCTTTTTCTTACAGGAAATCCTTTTTTAATAAAACATCTGCACTTTGCATCTTAAAGATGAATTGGTATCACTTTCCTGTATAGAAAGCATTTGCAAGTTGCAACTAACTGCCTTTTTAATGGTTAATAAGTCATTTTAGATCCATTATAAATCATTAATTAGAGATGGGTTTTGTTGTCACATTGTAGAAAATCAGTTGGACAATTTGGACAATTTCCCGGAATTTCTAAACTTCCGACTCCTCCTTCTTTAGGTGAGGCATGTGCTTGCAAAGTCACTCCAAATTTGACGTAATCAAAACAAAACCCTGAGCAATATGATCTTATCTTTCCACATACAAAGGCCCACCCTGCTCACATTCACTACAAAAAGTTTAAGATGCTTTAACTGCTACTTCCGTCATTTTTTACATGTCACAACAAACAGTGTTTACCTGAAACAAATGTTTTTTCCTGGACCGTTGTCCTGAAGGTGAGATGCCCCTCAAACCCAACTGTTTTGTGTATCATTTGAACATGCATGCACCCATGAGTGACCACCAGTTTTTCTGTTTTGAAAACAACACGCCTCTCTTACTCCAACAGACGGTGTTGCCACATCAGAGTTTTTCACCTTATCTGACAGCCCGATCACCTCCGCTCATTATCTTATGGCACGGTCCAAGAGGCGACTTTGGTCACGCATTACCAACCCTCCATAGCTGCGTCATGAGGGAATGACAGAACTTTGATAAACCATTTGTTGCCCTACGGGACTCATGTCTCCTCACCTTTCTGAAGTACTTGATTTATTATTCATTTGTGTTTCTCCCAGGGCTGAACAGTCATTAACAGGAAAGTCCCAGCTTCAATTCCTCAGCTCCCTGTGCAGGTTTGATTTGATTTAGTTCAAAGACATTCAGTTCAACGGAGTAGAGACTGTTTTCACCAAATACAACTTTGTTAAACTCCTCCACCTCTGAAACAGGTTAAACAACAAGGACTCAGACGGATGGTACAAAGTCAACGTGTTTGTTTTCACCAACAATAATATCTTGCATCATCCCATCTCTACTTAGTATGCATCTTGCAAAAGTGATCCTTCACCTCCAAATGGTGGAACGTCCAGTGTCCAGATGGTCCACCATGGCAGCCTCATCCTCCATGGAGGCGTTAAGTGCTAAAATTTTGCATTATTTCTCTTAGAAATTAATACAAGCACTTAATATCCCAAATCATGGGAGAAAAAAAAGGCCTGAAAGGTCCTCCATTAGGAGTTATTATGGAAGTACTTTTTAACAACTCAATCATCAAGATGGTCCTGAATTTTTCCTCACTCATTTCTTTATCATCACATTATAAGCTATTCTATACAGTTTGATTAGGAGTTACTCATAGTTTATTAGCAATTAGTTTCTTATTTGTTCTCCATTAAGTTCCTGTTAATCTCTTAATTTTTTTTTTTTTTATCTCTTAGAGTTCTGTGTCCCTTTTTGTGTTTCCATGAGAAACATTTGGCCAGTTGTGACCAAATTGCTAGCATTTCCAGCAAAATAGCTTACAGTAGCCTTGTATCCTCCCAGAAATTATTATTAAGTAGCCTTCATTATTATTTTTGTGTTAATTATGTTAAAAGAAGCCTAATTAAAATAATACACTGGCTATGCTTTTTCTGTTAATTGGGAGCATCATCATAGATGCTAAAGTATAGGCTAATTTAACATAGCATCAGTTCCGATCTGCTTTTTGGATTTGTGGAATTTTATAGCTGCATTTGCCAGACTTGGCTATTGTTTTTTCGTCATTTTTTTTTCTTTTCTAAACTTGAAATAAAAACATAGTGTTTAATGTAAGCTAAGAAAAAAAACAAAAACAAATATGCTTCATTCACCATCAATTGGGCTAACTTACAGATGCTAACTTTTGCCTGGGACAGTGTTAGCTTTAGCCTCATTCTTTTAGCACAACATCGTGACGTAGCTGTCAAGGGCATATTTGACCCTTTTTACAGGTTTTAAAACAAGTCAGCTCAAAACATTTACCACCTGGAGTTAGCATTCAGCCATTATGAAGCCAGTGTTTGCTCAATTAGCTAGCTAGCTGGCAACAACAATACCAAGCTATCAGCTTCTTATGCAGCTGCCAAGTCATCAGTCTTTTTCCTTGATATCGCTTTAAACTACATGACGGAGGAAGAAAACCTTTTTGATGTCGCAACATGACCAAGGAAGACATTTTTTCCTTAAAGAATAACTTTTGCTATCTCAGTTTTAACCAGGAAGTTCATTCTAATAAATATGTTTGCAATTATGTTACATTGGCATAAAACATGTAGATAATATTGCTGCCTTGGTTAAAATTGTAACTCTTCAGTTCAAATAAGAGAAGGGCACAGGGTTATAAAGGGAAAAGCATCCCTAATATTTTGAAGACTTTAATTTCACACAACACACACGACACAACAGCCTTGAAAGCACTCACTTACGTCTAACATGCCTCATTTTATGGATTGTGGATGCTGATATGCCCTTCAGACCCAACAAGGAGCCTCCTGGGAGCCTTAGGATCTGCTCCTGTCGAGGTTTAGTAAATACAGCCCGAAAACAGATGTTGCTGCTCAGACACCTATCAGGAGAAAGGACAGTGGGCCCAGTGGAGCGATCCTGCCCAACAGAGGTCATGTTCTGCAGCAGGAGAGTAACTGAGCACATCACTGAGCGCTCAACTTGACCCTCAGTGAGTTATTGTGTGGAGGTGTCCTGGTCTATAGGGAGGCTCTGCTCAGATCACTTACATCCCACGCTACTCGCAGCGCTCTAGGGACTGGTGTGTAGCTTCTGGTTGTAGGTGTAGCATCTATGGGTGTTAATGTTACTGTCAAGGGAGAGCTTCAAAGAGAAAACATCTTTTCCTCAGCTGAAGTCAATTTTGTGTTTTCCTCATGCTAAATTCATAAAAAATTGAGCCGCAGTACATAAAGCTCTTTTCTTTTTTACCCTGTGTGAAGTGTTCCCATCATTCACTCACAGCTTACTTAACCAGCAGAGTGGAGATGAAAGCTTGAGCATTCGAGTACCCCAAAGATCCTTTGATGCCTGACCATGAAGTATGTCTTAGAGCTTTTAGCATTCCTGACTCTGGAAATCAGTCAGAAAGAATTTTTTTCCTCCTCTGGGAGCAGGAGGTCCTCACGGTGAATGGTTTTACTGAATTGAATGTATGTTGTTAGACTGTTGAACCGAAATGCACTGAATCAGGTACTGCACCGCCACAGTTTGTCTAATCTTACCATGCAACTGCTGGATATCTGTCGCGCAACTGCAAAACCGTTGTGGAGCGTTATGGGTGAAATAGATGCAGAGCCGCTTGTTTGTGATAATGTGCAGCGGTTGTGCATTGTTTGTTTCAGATACAGTGCCGAACCATTTGTCGTTCCTCCTCTATTTTGAGCGCAGCTGTCTATTAGCTGAGTGCCTGTAAGCCAGTTTGTCTGCGCTCGGCTTCTTGTCAACTCTGCAGAGATTTGGGTAATGGCTTCCGTGCAGCTTAAAGAACATCTCTGAGTGTGCAGACAGACTTCATCTCCTTTCCTCAACAGACCTTCCTCATCAAAAAGCCGAGTCCCAACGGCTGCTCTCCGCTGCCTGCGCGGGGCCTCCTGGTCTCAGCTGTTTAGGCTCTGGAGAGCATCAGGCCCACTCAGCTGTCTGTTCCCGTCCTGAGCCCCCCGCCCCTCTGCTAACCACCGGCAGTATAACCCCCACAAGATTTGACAGCATCTGTCAGTGTCACTCATTCAGCAGGTTTCTGATGTTTGACCTTTTGAGACGGGAATGTGCTAGAACTGTAAACACTGTTTGTTTTATCATTATTCTCCCCTGTTCATCGGCTACAAGGGAATATTATTGATTGACACACCTGTAAATATCCTACTTCCCCGTTTGGTGTACAGTATATGGCTGAAAGTGGAACAATATATCATATATAAAGTGCATGAGGAGATAAATTACCTGCAGCATCACTTCTCATTGACCTTTCCCTTTAGATTGAAATCAAGAAACAGACAGAAGGAGCCAGAAGCTTCATGATAGTAGCGCATAAGATCACGCCTTCCCCCTTTTTATTAGCGGCACACAGTGATCCGCGGGCTCCATTCCCCTCATGGGGGAAGTCGTTTGTCAAAGACAGATCCCCTCAGGAGCCCTGCTGGATTTAGAGGTTTCCTCTGCTGTTCATGGGGCACGTTTCCCAGAATTACACTCATTCATGATGAGTGAAAGCATCCAGAGGAAAAAAAAGAGGTGCTTCTCGCCTCCATTCAGCAGCCCAGGCCCCTAATCTCTGCTGGGACGGCCCACAATGAGAAAGGAAGGTCGGCGCTCACATCGAGCACCGGCCTCTGTAATGAAGGCAGAGTGACAATAGACAACATTTCATGGTATAACACGGTCTGCCTTAGCTGTGTGTACTGAGAGAAACTTTCAGAACACTTCAAATATCTCTGATGTTTTTAAACCACATTCCTTTGGCACACAGAAGAGGCGTAACTACTGTGTGTTTATAATTAGTTCATGTGCAATTTTTGGGCTGATTTATGAGTCACATTTTTACCTACGCACATTTGTGTTACTTTTAAACACAAACTATACTAATGACAACATGTAGTAGCATATGTTTTGCCAGCAAGTGATGCTATTTACATAATATTGCACAAATGAGTGTGCGGTCTCAAACAAAGACACACTGATGAAGACATTCCACCAACATACAGCTGTGACCAAATATGAATAGTTGTCCTCTTATTTTCACCTTGTGTACCTTGTATTAAAATGATCTTATATAATATCTTTTTAATGTTCATATTGCAACCCAAGACTGTTGTTTTATGGCTGCATCAGTCTATTACAGTCAAATGATCTAAATGTTTGTGCAACATTTTTTGTCACCAGAGTTCTCTTTATTCTATTCTCTATTCTTCTCTATTCAATGTTTTTTTTCTGATTCTAGAAGAGATACCAAATTTGGTAATGCTTTACTTAAAAAATTCATCTAAAATTCATTATGACCATACTTATAGTGCGCCCATGGTGCTGTATAATCAGAGTTACAAGCAGGGTTAGAGTTAACCCTACCAAAAGCTACCAATAACCATAACCACCTATAACGCATTGTAAGTGTGTTCATAACGTTTTACAATGTGTTATACATTTTCAGAAAGTTATACACTGCAGAGACAGGATTCATAGAAAGTGTTATCCCGAATTTAATTTGCAAAGTTCTGTTGGTTTCAATAACTCTTGGCTGCACAGCATGAGGTAAAAGGTAAAGGTAAAGCAGCTTTATTGTCGTTACACAATGAATTGTACAATGAAGTTGTGAGGTTACAGGGGACGGTTACAACTGTGAGAATGTAAGGACTGACATGTTAGGGGTTTGTTCGTAACTTTAGAAGAAACAGCTTGATTTAAGTCTTCAGAAAAGTGTGCATTTTTAAATGCAAAATTGGTTTAACCTTTTTTTTTTTAACTCATTTTTGGGAAAATTGTTTATTTCTTTCTCCAATAAATATCAACACCACCCACACACATATTCATTCCTCAGCTCTATTCTTCATTTGTGATGCACCGCATGCTCTGACATGTTTTTGTATGTTCGGCTCACATTCTGCACCGTTGAATGAATTTTTACTGTACTTTCAATTACTGCAGTTGGAATTTTTGAATTTCTCCCATTAAAAAATTGCACAGCCTGTTTCAAAGTGAAAATTCACTGTTAATGAAACAGCTGAATGTTGTTCCGCCAATGTAAATCTTTCATACTAGGTAATAGTAAATATTATTACCAGTGTAGCTGCACAGAAATTAATTGTATATTTATATTTAATTGCTTACTTTTGCAGCACTATACATCAAATGGGTCTGGTTAAACCAAGCGGATCTAAATACCCGGATGTTTTCCTTTTAGTATAAATATCGACTTTGCTCAGATTACTGTTTAGATTTCAAGCTGTTTTGACAACTAATGCAAAGTAAACAGTGTGTGTGTTGGTTTCATAATGAGGCGCATTACACAGGCTGGCTGAAGGCAGTCTGCAGGATATCTGGCCTGGAACAACCTCACCCGGTGGCTCTGTGACCTGCTCATCACCTGGAAGAACATCAACAAGCTTGCTCTGCTCATTTATACTTTACAGCTGCTGCCAGCCAAAGACGAGAATGTACAATTTTTCCCCCTGTCTCTTCACCAGTTCATTCTGGTACACCAAAACCGGTGGCCTAGATTTTTACCAAAACAACCAAACAAAGCCAGAGGACATTTTGGTAAATAGCAGTAGCCCTTGGAGCCGGTGGCGCTCTCCTTTTCTGGTGTTGTTGCTAGGAGACTGTGGGTCTAAAATCTGGCTTCAATGAGGTGCACCTGCTTCGCGGGGTCTGGCACATTCGGAGTCTACACATGGGAGGAAGAACCGTTCAGAGTGGCATGAATCTTGGGGGAGTTTCCCTGCTTTCTGTCCTGCTTCTCCTGATTAGATAATTGAGCTGGGTGAATTCTTCAGGGACAGGTGTGCGTGTGTACAGGTGTTTTTCTGCTCTTGTGCTCTTACTGTACAGTTAAACACGCTCTCCCAAAACTCCAGAACGTCCTTTGTTTGTCTTTTGTGAGTGAGTAAACACAGCATGTGCTCAGAAGTCAATAAAGGACAAAAGAATTTGAAGTTGCAGAGCTTGTATGAATCTAAAATAAAGCAGAGCATCGTTTCTGTGAGCAGTCATACCCCATTAAACAGCTCATCCCCATCGGGTCCATAATGATAGAAAAGACATTAGTTTAGACATTAGAGTGAAAAATAGGTCAGTTGCATTATAAGTCTCTGACATGAGAGATCTGAGCTGAGGTGATACAAGTACAGACAGAGTGAGTGATTATATAAGTGGAGGTTCAGCTTTGGGATAATCTCCAGTTGCTTTACTGTTAAACAGTCAGCTGAGGTCCAACAGCTGCCTGCTGTGACCCTGAGCGCTTCAAGTGAAGCTCCACTGTAACTGTAAATTCCCCATTCCCCATTCCCCATTGTGTGGGGAAAACTTTATCTGCATGACTTTAATACCTCTTCATTATGTCACGATTAATGATGAGTAAAAAATAAACCTTGTTTCCAGACCTTAATCGAGGGGAAGAGAGGAGAAAGTGAGACAAAGCTCTTCACTGTGCATCACGTGAGGATGAAAATAGCACTCGAGCATGACTTTTATGGTGTCTCATTGGTTCCTCCGTGCCGCTATGTGTGTCAGCCTCCATCTGCGTGGCTGCTGGGCTCCACTGTACTGTGCATGTGTCAGACTGGAGCGCCTCCAGCCCCGTTCTGGAAGATGATCAGCTGGGCGGGACAGGGTCCGCCAGGGAAAGCAAAGCCAACAGCCAATAAACACATCCGTATCCACACGCTGACCTGCTGAGCTGCAGAGTGTTAATTGTGCTGTGGGTCATTAGGCTGAACGCAGGCATATTTCAGACCTGGCCTCTTTGCAGGCTTTGACCTTCTGCTGGGCACCCTGGATAAGACAAGACATGGGTGCCAGCACCAGCCGCCAAGCCAAAACGATCACTTTCTTTAAAATTAATGAAGAAAGTTTCTATAAGTTGGTTTTCTTGGTGCTTTTATGCTGAATCCTGTCTGGGTTAGGCTCATTTTCTTTGCATTTCAAAAATAGCACGTTGAAAAGCAAGAAAAAGAAAAATTCTTCTTCTGTCACCCATTATGTCATTGTTAAGAACTGCAGGCTGTTTCAGTTACTTTGGGTGTAAGAAACTTAATCTCTTGGCTGTTAAAGGTTAACACACAATTTGTTCTGGTACATGTACGCAGGCAGAACTTTCACTTACCATTACCACTGATTGTGTATAAACAAAAAATATGGTGAAATTTCCCTTTAAAACTATGATTATTGGACAGAATGACTTAATAATCATACACCAGTGTCTTTGAAAGCCTTTGCCAAATGGGAGAACACTCAAAAATGACAGCTAAGAAAAAGATAAAAGCTCTCCAAGACAGCCTGGCTGGTTTTAAGCTCGAGCTGTTGAAGGAAAAGTTCACAAAAGAAAGTATGAAATCAATTCTTCCTCTCACCTCAAATATAATCTATCAGCTGATTCAGTTTAGGGCTACATCTACACTTTACTTTAAATCACATTTGCACATCTGCGGCTGTTTTTTGGTTGTTGTCCACACAGCAAAACTGCAAACTGAGTTTCTGAATATCTTCAGCCTTGCCAGAGTTTTTCAAAACTTTTTTCAGTAAACTAAAATTGCATTTGTGTGCCGATAAAAGGACAAAACACAGAAAAACTTAGGCAGAAGGTATTAGTGTGGACATTGTCTTATTGTGGTTTAGAGTTCCTTCTTCACACTAAATAAGTTCTCTTTCCAAATATAAACGACATGGTTTCTCTCATTAACAGCATGTTCCTTCTGCAGTTGGACGGCAATCTTTTGTAGAAAATACTTGACACCAAAACGTCACCTTTTCTGACCTTGTTCTCACCTCTGCACATGCACAAGTTCAACTCTGGTTCTACATTAGTACACATGATCCCACCCTTCATTCTGAGGTTCAGTACATTCAAAATGTGTGAATGTGTGAGTCAGTTTGGAGAACTACCTCACTGATGTCCAAAAAATCCTCCTGATTTGAGACATTTATTGGATCCGACTGGAAGAGACTTTCACCATTTGTTTGTTTTTGTCACTCTCCGCTGATCAGCTGTTCTGTTCAGCAGAGGAACGGTTGTTCGTGTTCAGGGCATGTTTGTTTTTTCATTCTCAATTAACCATTAAACTTTCTCTCCCCTCTGTTGTGTTGAAGCTTGTTTTGTATTTAGAAGATTTAGCAGCAGGATCACAGACACACATGAACACATTAGAACAAATGCTCTCAAACTGGATCGATCTGTCCAAACACATTTGTTGTGTAGTCAAAAATCTTGATGTGAATATGGAGGGATTTCCTTTTTAAAATCGTGGATTGAGGGCAAAACAAGAGGAAAAGGGTCAGTTCTATGACCCTTTTACCTTTCAGGGAATCCAGCTCTGGAAGCCATCTCTGTGATTTACGAGCCCACTCAGGTCACTGGGCAGCTCCATTTAAGATGCTCAGTGAGGCAGATGGGGAGAGAGTACAGCAAGTCTGCAGGAAGGCAGGAATCATCCACTCCGCTCGTTTGATGTGTCTGTCTGGAAGCGGGTTGACGATACTTAAGGTGTGTTTGATGGGTGGTGGTGCCTGCTGGCAATTGTTTTGCCCAATTTTTTGGGAACCGCAGCCCGCTCTTGGACTCTTTTTTGTTGTTGTTAATGTTTTTTTGCTCAGTGGGGCTAAAGGGGTGACGGGAAAAAGTAATGTAAGAGACAGATCAGAGCCCGGAGCTTCAGACCCATTTCATCTAATACCTCCAACCTCTCCAGGGCTTTCTTCAATAATGGGCCAGTGGTGGTGAGGGCATGTGGATGCGTTTCAAAGACAAATCTTGTTTGATGCACTGATACTGACGCCATTAACTTTCAATTATTATTCAGAAGTTTTTATTTGGCTCACATATAATCTCATAACTTATTTCCTGCAGCCTTCCCATCATAACAGCTACAGGCAGTAAGATTTCTTATAATTTGAACTAGAAGTGGACAACAGGCCATTGTCTTTTAAAGCATGTGGTTGCTTGTTTTCCTGATGCTTCAGTTTACCCTGCCATCAAAAATATGTGTTAGGTTAATTCTCCTGTCAGTGCCCCGGTCCTTAAAGCAACATTATGTAGCTTTGACTGCAACTGGCTTCAAAAAGAGAAACTAAACGATGCACATTACTATGTCACACAAAACAACAATTTTAGTAAAACCAGGTCATATTTTACAGAGAAAATGTCCTCTGGTTTTCTCTCTGATGTCCTTCGACTGCTTTCTTCTTTCTTTCTGTCTGCAGTTTTTTACTTAGTGGAGCTGTCCAACAACTACCCGCTGCTACAGCTGCAGCCTCATCTGCAGGCAGCCTACATGTTGCTTTCAGGAACCTCTGTGAACCACAGAGTCAAGACAGAGCAGTCGTAGGACATCTGAGGGAAAACCAGAGGACATTTTCTCAATACCAACCAGATTTTACTAAAATTGCTGTGTTGTGCGACATATTAACGTGCATCTTTTAGTTTCAATTTTTTAAGGCACAGGCTGTGGTTTAAGATGCTTAGTTTTGCTTCAAGGTGCTGCACAGTGGCTAACCACTGCTTGTGTTACTTAGGATGGGTTAAATGCAGAAAATTAACTTATGCAGATCAATCAATCAATCAATCAATCAATCTATCTTTATTTGTAAAGCACTTAATCACATCTTCAGACATTTCAAAGTGCTTTCACAGGACGAAAACCCAACAGAACCCCAGATCAATCAAGGATAGCTGAGCTCATTACATAAGGCTATAAAGTACAAAACTTTACATTTCAATAAAATTCAGTCCAGTTCAACAGACGACTTTCTCACTATGTGTGGTTATCAGCTTCTCTAACAACAGTGTGAAACTTTGGAGGAAAAAACATCATTAAATTTCCATTGTCCTATAATACTGAAGTTTTGATTTAATTCAAAGCGGTTTGCTGGCAACCGTCAAACCACTGACAGCTAAAAGACTGAGTAACCTCCCAAAACATGGCTGATGGTGAGCTGCTACCCCTCTGATCTCTTTCTAGTTTGGTACTACGCATGACGATGTGTTTTAGAATTTTATTAAATTATCATCATGGAGATACTGTTATTCCAAGCAACTTCTGCTGTTTATTTACTCACATAATCGGACACAAGCTTCATCGTCTTCAGCTCATCTACTCAGCAGAGTGTACAGGAGGACTTCCTCATGTTCAATTAAACAGAATTAGACGAGGCAGTGTCTGCCTGGGCTCATTATGTGCACAAAAAAACTGTCAAACTTGTTTCTAAGTTGATGACTTTGTTAAAGGTGTACGTGGACGTTCAAAACACATTTCCCAAAAACTTTTTTAATAATGGTCTACATTTATGAGTGACAGAAGAGTCCAAAATAGTTTCTATGTGCCCAGATAATTAAGGAGCCTTTAATAATAATAATAACATTTTTTGCAGCATTCAGGTTAAAAGGTAATTAATCAGACTAGGGATAAGGATGTTAGGAAAGCTATCAAAGACTTTTTAGCATCCACTGAAATCCAGTAAATTTGTGTTTTGGAGTTGATATTTGCAGCCCAGTATGGGGAAAAATAATCCATTTCTCCAACATCATTGCAGAGAAATCACTAATGAACTTCAGCGTTTAGCAATTAATACAGTTTATTATTTCAGAATTACATTTTTAAAAACATTATTATGGTCTCTGTGAAATAATATCAGGAGGATCGGGTGGGTTCAAGCTGTTAAAATTCTGTTTACGTTCAAGCTGAAAGTACACTTGACGCTTTCATTCATGGATTGAACCTCTGGGTGATACTCACTAAATGACAGATCAGCAATGTCAGAAGACAGCGTCTGCGTCTCTTTGTTGTCTGAGAGACGCCGAGGAGGCTCGTTGCCGAGCGCCACTCCCACATCCTCTGCTCCCACTGTGGCACGAGCCTTTTAACCTTGGCTTCCTCCACACTAAATGCTGCTTCCATCAGACGGCGCAGAGAACCCTGGTGGCTTGCATTGATGTCACAATCAATCTCCCTCTGCCAGCCAACAGGGGCCTTTCGCAGGGAAGTACGCAGAAATCAAAGGCTGTGAGCAGCTACCTTGAGTCCCATCGTGCTGAGAGGCTCATTGAGTCTGAACATCACATTTGGTTTTTCACAAATTCCAGACGTTTGTTTTATCCTGCAGGAGTACCAAGTGGGACGTGGAGAAAACATGACGAGTGCAAGAAAGTTTAGAGCAACGCAGGTGAACTCTGTGCTGTTTGAGACGATCATGATGCTAATTCATGTTTCTTGGACATTTTCTTGATGATATGTTCCTTTAAAGGTTGTGAAACTGCTCTTCAGTCTCCTGTTGAGCTTAAAAACATTTGATGATTTAGCTAAAATCAAAGTTGTAAAGAGGGTTAACACTTTATTTTTTAATGTAAAAAATGTAAAATATAATTAGAAAGAGTAATTAACGAGAAACTAAAGAGGAAATAAAAGCAATAATAAAACAAAAGTGGCGACGTATGAGCATTTAAATTTAGTCTTGTCCACGTGGGATAAAATACTCTAATCTTAATGATTACTGACAATCTATTTCGGGAGCTTTTGACTAAATCTCCCTGCCTTCTTCAACAAATTATGAAAATGTCCTTTTTTGTTCAGTGCCATCCTTGTTTCGTTCTTTAACTCTTGCTTTCTGCACTATCAGTGCATGACAACCGTTGGCTGATAAGGTAAAGTACTTTATTAGTCGCATAAATAAGAGTAGGAAAAAAAGTAGATAATGATATGGAGAGTTTGGTTAAAGCCAAGTGGCAACCTCTTTGGTAGTGAAATGTCCAAACTGGAAGCCATTTCTGGCTTTTCTGACTTGACAACAAGTACTTCAAAACTTTAGTCTGTGTTCAAAGTGGCTCTTTGTTGTCAGGATTCTGTGGCTCCTCCTTAATCTTTTCAGGTCCGTCCACTGACTCTTGGTTGACAACCTTTGACCTGTCCCCAGTTAAAGAGGTGACCAGTTTTGGTGTGGTGTTCACAGACAGCCAAAACTTTATGTCAAATCTGTACTGAACTGATGTTTGTCCAGGTTCACAGAAGCTGCAGCAGCTTTTGTAGCTTTTGTTAGGTTGAAAATTTACTTTGTATTGTTAAAGGACATATTGGTGACATTTATATATTTATACAATATATGCACAGAGTTTTTAGAGAGGTGCAGAATAAAAGTACTGCTTTTCCCAAAAATAATTAGAATTGTTAACTTATTACTTTATAAAATGTGTTAGTCCAAAATGATTATTTTACTTATCTCTGCCTAAGATAGCCAAAAATTTGTCAGCCAGTTGTCTATAGGACTTTTAATAACTAACTTTTTCTTCTAACCCCCCCCCCAATTTCCCATCCTTTGCCTTTAAGCTCTGTAATGTTTTGTTTAAATAAAGAGTGAAGAAAAAAAAGTCACTCTTGGATGAGAGCCCAAAAACTGTCACATCATCACTTTCCATCAAATATAGAATAAATTCTTGATAACAGCTGTCTATAAGGAGAACATCTCGGGTTACTGCTACCGAGCAGAGTATGTTACAGTTGCAAATTCCTTCTTTGGTTTTGGGCTCGAGGCCAGAGAGAACGAACTCTGCGTTCAGGATTCATGTGTCCCCTCCTGCTCATCTCCTCACCTGCCAGCAGCTCCTCATTCCTCAGGTTCCACTGAGGTCAGTTCCTGGATCCAATGGAGGTCTTACTTCACTAAGTCAATAAAAGAGGAATTCGGAGTGTACCGTGTCATGCAGGTGTGATTCCAGTTCATGACCTTTGTCTGATGCTATCATCCACAGTGAGCAGAGAGACCAACCTTCACACGTCCACTTGCTGAATTGTCATTTGCAAATACAGTGACTTTGCACAAGTGCCACAACTCGGTGGTGGCATTATGGAGCCTCAATGAAAATTTGTGAGAGAGAGTACAGGTGTGAAAACCTGATAAGGTTGATGTTAAAATCAATTTTATTTGACGACTTTGTGACAGAAAATTTTAAATCCTTATTGCCCACAAAGAAAGGAATGATTCCTCTAAAAACCAAGCACACTGCTTTGATACAGTACAAACATTTTCTTTAAGACCAATATTACTCTGGATGTATGATAACAAACAGAACTCACAGTGGTCTTTCTCAGGGTTGAACAGGTTTCCCTTGACATTAAGTGCAAATTTTAGCCAGGTTTACAAACTATTTGATTTGATGTACATTTTTATCTGCTATTGTCATGAGATTATTTGGAGTTGGGTCACGGAGGAACACTCAGCTGTGCTTTAAGGTCCAGTGGTTAAAATTTAGACCTTCTGCTGCTTTAACAGAGTGTTTATGTCTTCTATGAATGTATGCATGTCCATGTAACTGATCGCTTGCTAAACTCCTGTTCTGAACAGCTACCGTCCAGTCATAGCTTAGCATAGCTTAACTTAACTGTCAAGCTTTGCATTTCTGAGCATGTTGGACTGGCGTGCACGGAGCTGTGGTGAGAGTGATACTTGGACGTTATAGCAGCTCTGTCCTGCTCCTTATTAGATTTTGGGAAGTGTAAATTCCAACAACCCAAGACAAACTGATTATGTATTTACATGTCTTCGATGTGGATGATCAAATTGTCAGGATGCAGATTTTATTTTGCCTGGGACATGTTGCTTTAACCTCAGTCTTTTAGCTCATTATCACATATGAGGTCATCAAGTACGAAACCTCTTTATTAAAAGCTCTCATTTTAAAGAAGAGTTGGTCAAAAATGTTAAAATGTTCGTCAGAGACATTGTTTTCTGGAAAAAGTTCAGACAAGAAAAGCAAAGAAGAATGATGCTTTGGAGAGAAAAGCTGCACATCTCTGTAAAGTTAAACGTAAACTTCATATGTCATAAATATTTTGCCCGTTACACCTAAATCCATTTTTTGATCCTTCTTTTTCAAAAAATATTTTGAATGTGAACAACCGTTTTTCCAGTCTAAGTCATAAATTTTCTTCTTGGCTGCTGTCTTGACAGAGTTTTCCTGATTACAGAGATGAGTAGTTTGTCAAAATATCACCAGTAATCAACTATCGGCTGTAAAAATTTGAAATTTTGTAGCATTGGTTGCTCTGTTGTAAAAATGTAAATGGTTAAAATATCTGAAGCAGACACAGCTTTTAATGTCCCCTTTGACTGGATGTTAGAACAAAAAGAAGCTACAATTTGAACTCAGTGTATCACCAGATGTTTGGATGTTTGGACCACCAGGGTTCAGACCAGCAACACCTGGGGGACTTTCAGTATTTAAGCCAATTATCCCGGCAGGAAAGTCTCAGAGTCTAAACTGTCTGAGAATTATTTTCTGCTGTACTCGATCTTCTTTGTTAAACAGATAGCAGAAATGGTCGTCAAATGTGAAACTTAAAGAAACTTTCAAAACTGATGATTTCACACATTTTAGCCCATTAAATACAGATTGCCCATATTTAACATTACGACAAACATTTTGCAAAATGTGCCATAAGATTTGAACAAAATATTAAGACTTGCTTTTCAAACCAAAGTGACAATGAGATCTTTTAATTTTAGATAAAAGAAAAATTGGTTTTATACAAGTGGAAGAATACAAAAATATGATGAAATATACGCATATTTAGAAGTATATCGTATTTGAGTTTGAGCATATTCCTAACCTTGAAATCGTTACTATTGAATATTGACTCTGCAAGGCCATTACTTCAAGGCGTCAGGTCCTTGAATGCACTGCCATGGAGAAATGCCAAACAGTTTCCATCAAAATTAAATTGCTGTGCAACGAAATTGAGAATTTTACAAAAAATATACTGTATCAAATGGAAACCATGTTCCAACTCTTTGCAAATGTGTATTTAAATTATAATTTAATTCATTTAAACTAATTTATCTCTATTTAAACTTTTCTATGTTCTGTTTAGGTGGTCAGAATACAGCCATTGGATTTTTTTGTAGCCCATGGGCTCAAACAAGTAAATATTTTTGCTTTAAGGAGAAAGGAAGGTACATTTATAGTAGTTGCGCATTAGTCTGTTTCTTTCTGCCAGTCTGGAAACGAGATGCCAACATAAATTTACAACCATCTGCAAATCCAGCCTGTACCAGCAGTCACAAGCAGACATCTCAGGGCTCCTCTGATAATATGAGTTAATAAGCACAACAACCTAATTACACTTCATAATGGAGATGACTACCATGTCTCAATAACACAGAGGGCGGCCTTGAATGAACAATGGGGTCGATCGCTGGCAGGATGGAGACCTCCTGACTGTGACCCTGACACATTCACCAACATCAAATAACTGCACATAAACACAAGGCCGTTGCTTTACAGGAGGAAGCTTTTAGTGTTTTTTTAAACCATCGAGAGGCCAGTCCTTCTGATGGCTTGTCTTTATTGACACTAAAGACTGCAGGCCATAGGCTATTTTCTTCCTTTACAACCCAGGGGGATGCAAACGGGTTTGCACACTGTACTGGCTGCTCCCACTAAATATAAATTAACTGAGTGAAGTTTTGATGTGACAGGTCTTTGTCAAGCATTGTCAAGTAAACACCACAGAGAATAGTAAGTATTATTTATGAGGACGTGAAGACACCACTCAAGTGGTTGTTATCTGCATCATTTAAGAGTAAATGTACAAATCAGTGCTGGGTAACACAGATACTTTGTACAAAAAAAAACTACAGTTGAAAAGAGTCACAAATACACTGAATAGTGTTGAATGTACTATTGTTTCATTCCCCTACATATAAAACATGGAAGACAGGGGTTGCTAGGAGGGAAACTACTAGAAAACACTGCCGTTAAAACAAAACAAGATGAAGACAAAAAAAAAGGCCTGGGAAAAGGTAGTATTGGTTATTATTACACCACAAAAGCTCCCACTGATCAAAATCATGATAGACCAACCCAACTCAGCCCAAAGAAAATCAACGTTGGAAGTCACAACATGATACTGAATGGAAAACTGACCTAAAGAGAAATCCGTCTACAGAGATAAAAATGAAGAAAGACTCTTTCAGTGCACAATCAACCAGAAACAAAGACAGACAATTGATGCTGTTGACTCTCTGAAGACACAACAAACTGAGCAGAGAAACACCAACTTCCACATATGAGCTCTCAGCCAGACTGATTGTCATCAGCTGAGGAAGAAAATCACAGGTGCACCTCATAACTCCTGATGAGCAAAGATGAGTGAAGCCTGTGACCTACATATATCCAAGGACTCCTCTTAAGATAACAACGTATCACATAAATTATAAAAGAACTGAACAATTACCAAAGAAGCTGCAACAAAGAAAATGCAGGTAATAATAAAAAAGGAATAGATATAATACACATCTATCCTAAAAGGAATTTGAATGGCAAAAAAGTACAGACAACAATAGGTTAGAATTGCTGAAGTGAAAAATGCTTAAAAAGTAGAAAGTCTAAGCCCCAAAGACTCTCATCTGTTCAAATAAATACATATTTTAAATCCCCTTGTCTGTCCTGTGCAAAATAGCATACAATAAAGTATCAGCTTGTTGAACGAAAAAAACAAATAAGCTTCACTTGGAAAAAATGCAATGCTAACATTAGTCAGCTAATTTGCTGCTCAGCTACAGCACATTAAATAGCATGAAAACATTCTTTTAAAATGTCACTTTGGTCCAGTTAAAGACTGGTAAGGTCCTTTAGCTGTTTGTGTTTGTAGTGCATCCCTATGCAAATGCACATGCAAAGTGTGCAAACAGACCTTAGTGTCTTTTCTCTAGTAGCATTTCCAGAATGAGGACAAATAAATATCATGTTAAGAGGCCAGAGTTAAACAAGAATTACTGAAAGAACATCATAGACAACATGGCAGCAAGCTCTGCAGCACCTCAGTTCTTAGGAGGAAGAATGTTGTTGTGTTTTGTTTGTTTTTGTGTGTGTGTGTGTGTGTGTGTGTGTGTAGGTGTGTGTGTGTCATAAACAGAAAAAAAATGCCATTGGCCATTTTTCTGTCTCTGTTGTCTCTCAGTGAAGGTTCATGCAGATGTTTGTACCTGTTCAGCCAGTCTACCTTCAAATTCATCCACCTTCAATTGAAAAGTCCTACTTTCTTGTGTAATTTGTGTGATACATTTATAGTATTTCCTTCCATTAGGGAGAAACAGACTCTCTCTAGTTGGGGACTAGATTTTCTCTTAACCATGTAGATCACAACCACCTGTGTGACTGGTAGTTTTTTGTCTTCATTATCACTGTGCAGATCTTTTGTCACTTTCTCACTTCTACCTTTTGGTTTTAACCCATCTCCTGTGAGAAGTTTTCAAATGTTCTCACACTACACTTTGTTTTTTTATAAGCCAGACCAGTTGGCCGTGAGCATTGTTGTAAAAAAGCTTTTAGCAGTAACTGTGGAGGAAGTCTAGCACAAGTTTTGTAAAGTTGCTTTTTGTGTCCCAATAACAAACTGCAAACTTTACTTCAGTTACTGAAGGACTTTTTGATTCTTAGAGCTTCATATGTGTAGATTTTTTGCAGCATATGATCCGCACACGAGCTAGTAGTTGTTTTCCAAATTTTAGGTTGAAACACTTTTATTTTAAATGCACAAGTCAGTGATCCTAACCTGCTGCCGTGCACTCTGGCCACTCTGCCTTCAGGCCATGGTTAACAATGTGCCGTTTCATGTCAGGAACAAAAGAGCCAAACTAAATCCCTCCTCATATGTTTAAGTTGTGGGAATAGCAAGCCCCGGTCATTAAAGCTGTCTCGTAATGAAACTCAAGCCTCACCTTAACTGAGGGATTGTCGCAGTAATAAAAGGTCCTGCAGGATGTGCTCGGAAATGTTTGAGCATGTGTGCATGAGCATGAATGTGGCATTTTATCTGAGGAGGAGATATGTCAGGATTGCATCCTTGGAGAACAACATGTTTACAAAGGACAGACTCTGCGTTCATGCACCTCTTAGTCATGTGTACTTCTTTGTGTTTCTTTCCCTGCAGCTACTTCTCATTCAGGGTATCTGGCTTTCTTTCTCAGCTACTGTGTGGGTACAGAAAATTTCCTAACTAGCTGATTTATTGGGTTCACAAGCATCATACAAACCCAAACCCCATGCCCTGCCCCCTTTTTTCCCTTAGGCTACTCTTTTCCGGCCTCTCATGCCCCTTATAGAAAAATGCAGAAGGTTGTGGGGTCAGCAAATTCATTGCAGCGAAGGTGCTACAAGCGAGAGCGACTTGTTTGATCTCAGTATGGAGCTTGTCTCCAATAAATTAACCAGCAATCGAGGCTATTTATTTTGGTTGGGGGCCATTTGTGCAGGCATCATTAACTGGCCAAATTCAGGTATTTATGGGAAAACGTGTGCCTTGTCCTTATTGAAGCTCTTTGTAGAGGGTAAATGTTCAGTGCAGGGGTCCTGCTTAAAATGGCTGTGACTCAGTACCCGGATGATGAACTTTCAGGGGAAAAGTATAATTACTTTTTTAATGAACACATTGCAGAGGTGGTGTTTTTTCCACTTCAAAAGCCCCTTGTTTCTCATATAAAATGAAAGGCACTTATTGCAAACAGAAGCCTCTGTATTACGCTTGTCTCCATACATCAGTCACATTGCAGTCAATAAAGGCCTTTCAGTTATCATAATTTACTCCAGATGCTCAAAGAGATTATAGTTTTTCATTAAAAACCATGGTAATCCTGAAGGAAATCTTCAGAGTGTATTGCACTTTGTATACCTTAAAGCTGGTGATGCAAACTCCCACCACAGACCCACCACTTCCCTGTTATGCTAAACCTTAGACGACACTTCCTCTCCACCTTAACACCCTCTTCTCTTACTTGTTAGTTTCAGGAAGGGTGAGCCAGGCTGGCCTTTTTTCTTCCGTCAATGGATTTCACATGGCTTCCTCCAAGAGCGGCTGTGAAGTCATCCGCCAACACTCCATTACAGGTGGTCAAAGCGTCTGTCTGCTCGCCCACGTCACGCCAGCCTTCTGTGAGCTCAAGCAGAGGAGGATGGCTCCACTTTGAAATATCATCATCTGGCCAGGCTTCCGTCCTTGTTAACCATGTGTCTGAACAAAGAATATGAGAAAACCTTGATGTCATGCGGTTGAATTTATTTATTTGTTTACTCATTTCTATGTTTGGCTATTATGTATTATGCCTATCTCTTCTGCTTTTTTATCCTGTGTCCCAGCTATTTTTGCTTGTCTTTTTAAAATTAATTCATCAAGAATTAAAAGATTGTTTCCATGTGTTTTTTTTAAAAATTTGTGTTGTTTCTTACACCTTTGAAGCTTTTTGTGATTAGCATGCAAGTGTAGGTCCTTGTGCTAATCATGGTTAGTGTGTTAGCATGCTAGCCACATTAGTTTTGTGTGTTTTTCTATTAAAAACTACCACAGTATATGCTCCCTATCCTCCTTAACATGCATCAAAATAGGCAACACAACATAACCCCCCCACACACATTACATCTTCCACACCACAAGAACTATGAACTGGACTTTGCATTGTTGCAGCAGCAGCCACCTATAACACTCCTCTTGGATTCCAGACA
>JAQLOL010000013.1:7056380-7070527 GCA_029783665.1 Naso thynnoides
AGCCACCTATAACACTCCTCTTGGATTCCAGACCCCCCCCCCCCCCCCTACCTCCATTTATACTGTTAATGCAGTTGTATTGCTTTGCCAGTTTGGATGATGCCTATGTATATAATCTCATTGTTTTTTGACAATGACAATAAAGTACTGAATTGAACATACACATGCAAGCTAACCACTAGCACACTTGCTAGGAGGAAGCTAGTTCAGTCACACCAGCTCCCCTGCATTTTGTTTTTGAGTGTAGGCTACTTTTTTTTTCTTTTTTAAACGGGGTTATCGAAAAAGGAAAAAGGTCTCTTATTGTATGAACTTACTAACTGAGTTGGCATACAAGTTAATTGGTTAGAGTAGCTAAAGCGCTAATGGGGCAGAACTATCCAAATAACATAGCTGTGCTATCACAGTTTCCTCCAACAGATAAATACGGCTAATGAAAATTACATTAAAGAAATCTGCTTCTCTTTTATTTTTACAGTAAATTTAAAATGGACACTACAATTTGTTTGAAATTGCTTTGAGGAAAAAGATCAGAATTTCGTTAGCTCCAAGTAAAAATGATTTATCTCTACTGAGACAAAGAAAAAGGCTGTTGTGAGAAGTAAAGTATTTCTCTAGGTCTAAAAACAGCTTGTCATTGGCTGGGGGTATTAATTTGGGTGTAATTATAATTTTTTCCATGAATATACTTTATCACTGCAAGTGAACCCACAAATTTTTCATATGCATCTGTTTTAAATACTGTTGTTACTGGGGCTGTAAAATAACGGTACAGTAAAGCGCTGGATAGTAGGCTACATTGGATAGTCTAGAATTCTTTTAGTGCAACAGATGAAGGAACCTGCCAATAAAATAATGTATCAGCAAAGTACTTGACCAAATAGAAACTAAATACCTTGTAACTGAAATGTCTTTTATCAAGCCAAAAAACTCAACAAACACAGCCTGCCAGTCTGCACAGTGAGTAAAAGCTTCTCCATACTCTGATCTACACAGTCTGGCTGCTTGTTGAGCATACCAGGCTCATTCACAACTCAAGCCCTGTGGCCCCAAGGGATGTTTATCTTTCTGTGCATCAAACTCCATATTTTCACAGCTCAACTGCGGCTGCTTGTCGGTTTCTGCCTGTCTCTGCAGCTCCGTGGGATCCACTGATGTTGTAGCAGCCGTGCAAATGATTTACAGTAGTGAGGAAAGCCTGGGACTTAAACGGGACACCACGGGGACCGACACGTTTCGAGTAGGAATAGTATGTGTGGTTGATGGTGTATGAGCGTAAGGGGAAGGCGCTTCTGATGGACATACATGACTCATGTCCATAAATACCCACAAACACTAGGATGTGTAGAGCTATGCTATATCTGAAACCAGGTGTAAGATGTCTGCTTGTATGCAACACAAGCTTATCCTTGTGCGTTTGTCACTGTGTGTGTGTATGTGTGTGATACGCACTGTAACATAAGCTAACGGACCATCTCCAGATTCACTCTCTAAAAATGGGGAGAACACCAACGTACAGTTTCTTGGAAGTAGGAGTTGCTGCGCAGTGTAGTTTGCTAAGTATGGACACATCTGTCTGTGTTCACACATGCACATGCACACGCACGCACACACACACACACACACACACACACACACACACATGCACACAGCTGAGATTTATGAAGCTGTTTTCTGGAATGTGGAGCTGACTCAACAATTCCTTCCACAACTCACATTACAAGTTAAAAAAGACACAAAAGTGCCAAGGGGCCAAAACTCAATTTGTGTCATATGTTAGGCTTGGGTTAAGTAGAGTCAAAGGTCTTAAAAGGGTAGTGTAGTACATCTGTGTTAGAGTGCAAAAAAACATGGGAAAATTTATTAAAAACTGCTGTTTTCCACCCAGAAATATCCCATTACTACATATCAGGACATCTCTGAAGAAAGACATAAAATATAAGCTAAATATAATTGGATTGTAGAATAATACATTGTAGAATAATACATTGTAGAATAATACTCAAACTGTGGCAACTGAATTAAAAAAAAAAAAAAAAGCTAGAACAAAATATTGGACGTCTCCTGCATCATGTGTCACATGTGAATGGACATGTAGTACCTGATAAAAAAGATAAGCTGCTCTTTAATGGCACGGATGTAAATAAAATACAGCTGAAACATTCACGTGTCATTGGAAACATGACATATGCATCCTTTGTTGGGTTGTTTGTTTCTAGTGAGCACATTAAGACTATGTAAGGTCAGAAATATTTTGAATATGTGTCGGTCCTGCTCAGATTTCGGTCTTGAACATCACACCAGGGGATGGTACATTGGTCAAGAGGCCATCAGGGTGAGGCGTTGGGGCCACAGTTGAGAGTGATAGGGGAATGATGTTCACAGTATGTCCTGTCCTGGCCCCTCTCCTGCAGTGAGCGCCGGCTTGCTGACAGCGGAATGACATCACCAGGGGGGCCCTTTGTCCCCCTTTTTGGGAGCGTTGAAATTTTGCACACAAAGGCCTCACAGCGCTCCTATCTCCAGATCTGAGTGGACGCAGCACTTTTGAAAATCCCTAACAAGATTAAACCATAGCGCAATCAGCTGTCAGTCCGCACACATTAGCTGCTTCTCAGAACTCACATCTAAGCCCTGCTGAAATGAACACGCAAGGGCCACAACCTATATGTTGTAGTGGACTGGATGGATGAAAGCCAAGGGCAGTAACCACAGAAGCAATAGAAAAAATGGATAAAAATTTTGAGGATGGCAGGCAAACTATGAATTAGCCAGTTTAGTCAAATTTACTACTTTGCTATTGGAAAAACAATGCAGACAACATGTGTTCTTACCACTGTCCCATCAACTTGAACTTGCATTAGGTTATGATAATTCCATCTTAAATTAAAAAGAAAAACAAACAAACCCCAAAACATTAAAATATGTAACTACCCCAAGCCACACTAAATTCCACTAGAGGTGTCAAGCTAGCTTCCATTAAAAAAGCTGTTTTCTTTCCATTACCTAAAGTTAATATCAATAGATTAATCCTCATGAATACATTTAAGTTAGAACCTCATTTTATTAAATCACAAATTTCACCATAGAGTCAAAAGCTGAGATAGCAATTAGCCAACTGATACACAGCTAGTTAGCTTAATGTTAACTTGGAGTTAGCTTCCCATAATGATTACACGTAGCTACTGCCGCATTTTGTCACACAAGTATGAAATAAGAAAACAAATTTACATGTTGATTATTTTGTCTATATTTTTGCATTATGAGCTACAGTGAAAATTGTGTAACTTTCTATAGCTTTAGCTAAAATTAGCCAGGCTATGCTGGGCTAGCTTGGGACTCGCAGTAGGACCCTCCCTGCTTTAGCTGTCTAGTTTCTCTCTCTATTTGTAGCAGTTTTATATGTTGCTGCATTTTGGTGTTTGACAGAAACTCATGATTTGTTGGTCGAAGAAGTAAACAATGTTACTGTCCTTATAATAGTTTTTAATTGCCTTGATATTTTGTTTTAAGTTTGTATCTGTTTGTATTTGTGTTGGCTGTAAGTTCCCACTACCTACAGGATCTCTGGGTGCATATCCATCATGTTACATCACTGCATCCTTGAGAGCTGTTGACCACTAGTAAATCAAGGCCATACAAGAAAGTTCCTTCATCCTCTTTAATTTCAAAGAAATGCCTTTCCTGTGCTGGCACACTTAACCCTCATGCTAATCTCCAAAAACAGATGAGTAGCTGTTGTTGCTGCTGTTGTCCAGATGTGTAGCCTACCTATAGCAGGTCTGTTTCTACATTTTCTCAGAACACAACATAACTTATGAAAGACAGGCATGATGTGAATAAATTCCAGCGTTGTGAGAAAAAACATTCTCTGCATGTCAGTCAGGACTTCACTGTCCATGTCAGATTTTCTTCTTTGTCAGTTCTCTGGAAAAACATAATGTTATTTGTTAGAATGCTAATAACTGTTGGTCAGGTCCTCTATGAAACAGCTCATGTTGTCTCATCATGTGAATTTCAATTTTAACATGCTTTGACTTCTTCGTAAGTCACTTGTCAAGACTGTGGTTCAGCTTTCGACAAAAGACTTAAATGTAGATCCAGGGCAGTATAAACCTCTTGGAGTCTCGTCATGGATGTAGAGTACAATGCAAACTGTGAGACATTCACCTGGTTGCCATGACAATCCATCCTTTTAAGTTCCCTCGGGGGCTAAATGTGGAGAAGTGAAATACCCCTCTGCAAGCTGTTTAATGTGGACTTAATTGAGTTTTTTTTTTTTTGAACCAGATTAAACTCTTAGATTCATTTAGATTCATCTTGCACTCCCGGGCTGTTTTTAAAGTGTCTTCCTCAGAAGAGTTTTAATTCTACTGAGAGTCTGAGTCAAATGTAACTCATTTTGACATTTGACAGAAAACAACAACAACAATACCGACAACCAACCGACCGACCAAGCAAACAGAAAAAACGCAGTGCTGTTATTTTAGGTTGAAAGTGATGACTTCCTGGAGTGACTCAAAAATGCAGAAAATTTAGAATAACCAAAACATTTTTTGTACAGATTTGTAGTCCTTTCTTAATGAATAAGTGGTGTAAAACCAAAAAAAGCTCCACATTTTCTCTGCTGTCTTAATATTTAAAGAATAATCTGTGTATTAGTGTCAAAAATGTGGTAGGGATACTTAATATGAGGGAATTCTTGGGTCATACAGTGAAGACAATAATCTGCTTCAAGGGGAAGCCTTTTACCTTAACTGCTGTTCAATGCTCATTTGTTTCCAGGCGATTTGCTTTGTGTTAGTGTGCTCTGACCGTAAACACTGAGCATCTGATGACATGTGCATGCTTATATCAACGTATATGTTTAAGAGACTGGAAACCATCTCAATAAATATCAATGCATGAAGGCAATAAGATGAGTTTTGAGACAATTGAGATAATTTCTTTAAGGATGCATAAGATAATGTTCAAGGTGGAAACAAGATCTAATGAGCATGTCCTTACACCTCACTTGAGACAGTGAATACTAAATAAAATGTATGCTGTTGGTGTAAAAGAAAAAAAGCTACAGGAATTTTTCTAGAAAGACAGATGGAAGAAATGCTGAATGGGAGATTGTTTTGATTTACAGAAGCTGGTGTAACAGAAGCATGACGTCATGACGGCGCTCTATATTTACTCCATCCTAATTAAATGATCACTTAACAGCAAATGACTTAAAAACTGAACAAAGAGACAAAGGTTATGGAGTCTCTCCTTTAATTGTGGACCTGAGACATTTAGGAGGAGATGAGCTGACATGAAGCCCTTAATGAGGCTGCCAAAACAAAGGGAACACATATAGGTCAGCTTCCCTTAATGAAGATGCTGCCTTTATTAATGAGAGCGTATTCTTTACAAACAAAAGCCTGTCAATTGTTCTTAATCTGTACATATATATGTCATGTGGCACGTGAGGCATTTTGAACCTTACACCAGTCTTTTCCATAATTGTTAAACATTGGAGATCGAAAAATATAGACCAATTTGACACTGTTGGCAGTGCACTCACTTGTCCATTTATGTAAGTATCATATTCTGAAGGAAAAAGTCACTTGCTGCAGTGGCAAAGGTTTCTGGCTCCAGCATCTCCAGTCAAGGGTTTAACCTCTGAAGTCTGGAGGTTAACAGCACAGAGTGAGAATCTAATCTGGGTCTTTGCATAATGAAAAGAAAATGAATATGGAACAATTTGCATTGAAGCACTCCTTTCATTTAGACTTTTCATACAGGCAATTGATAAAAACTGCACGTTTTTAGTCACTTAAAAGACCATACCACTCTATTCTTGACTTCTTGCCATCGGTAGAAATCACCCCCATTTTCTACAAATGTTTTTGTTAAAATTCAACCATGTGTTTACTTTGGTAGATCTTAGACTGCATTTTTAACCCTAAACAGGGTTTAGAAACACTGAAGGACATCTGAAAGTTGTTAGATATAAGTCATCCTTCTAAAGAGGCATTTCTGCATTTCTTTGGTCAAAAATCACTAAGTGAGAGAGAAAGAAGGTAGCCGTGAGTCACGGAGAGGAATGTTTTTACGCCTGGAAAAATAGTTCCTTACAAGAACTGCCTTCCCAGCTTTAATGTAAGCATGAAGAAAGATTTGACACAGACATTCTTCTTAACTAATGTCACACATTTTCTGGTACTTGCTTTAACGTTTATTGAATATGGACAAAGTGTAAACAAACAAGATATCTCATAGAAAAAGCATTTTGGAAAAATGTGTGGGGCTTATGTAACTGCTGTGGCCGATGTTGACGAAGGACAATGACATGTAGTAACACTGGTATGGTCCTTTAAGTCAGCGACAGTCTTGATAAATACACATCTGTCAAATCACTGCCAACACATATTTGTCAAATCAAAGGCCCAGTATGCATGACCTCTCCACCCTGCTGACCCCAACTCAGCCGTCTGTAGATTCGGCTGCGCGGGTCAGACTGGTGTCAGGCCCTGCAGTTCAAAGGTGAGAATAGGACCAGTGCCATCCTGGAAATTAGACCAAACTAATTGTCCATCAGTCCACTTTAATTATAGCTGAATCAAAAGCAAGGCCAGTTCAACCAGTCCAGGGCCATGACACCAGTGATGGGCGGGGGTTCAGGGCTATTAAGGATGGAAAATTAAATTATGTATGCTGCAGTGCACTGGACACAAAAGCAAATTCCCAATTTAATTAGCAAACAAAGACCCTTAAACAAGAAGCATACACTGCTGTTGGGTTAAAACAGATAAAGTGCAATGTTACGAAAACATACTTGTCCTAGAGGCCTGTTAATATTTGTGTAGCATTTTGCATTTCTAGAGGAAAAGATGAAAACTCTGTCAATAATTGATCCTGAAAATGGATCAATCTGCTGCTTAATTAATTTATTTTTTTTAAACATTAGTTAGTCTCCTATATTAGAAATGCAATCTACCGGTACATAGATTTTCCGACTTAAAATCTTAACCAATTTTCTTTCCAGTTTATATCAATCAATAAGGCTTTAATATAAGCCATGTTTATCATTCAGGCCTATCCCAGAGGTGAGACCTGACTCCTGTTTAATTGCTCATTGCCCGGGCTAAATCCCAGTGCCTATATGGGAATTGTGATTAGCATATTAACATTAGCGTATTAGCATGCTTACTACTAGCTGATGGTCCAGACTATCCCCCTGTTACTCCCACTGCAGCCTGTTTAACCGTGTCAGCAGCAGGGATCTCCATCTGCAGACAGCGAGAGCTCCCTTGGTGAAAGGTTTAGGGCGCTCGCTTTGATCAGATAAATCCTCACGCTGATGGATGCACCACGCCTTTCTCTATCTGCAGCATTTTGAGCCACCTCTGGAAAATAAAGCCATTGGTCCACACTGTTGCTAACCCAAACTGTAAATTTAGAAATGCTCTGGCATCTCAGCATGTCCTTATTTTGTGCAGAAGAGGCAACAACACGTACCACACTTAACCTCAAAGATGGCCTGAGTGCACTTCAGTCTGTAGTGCTCTTTTGAAAGTGACACCACACGGAGGACTTGACAAGTGTGCAGCAGTGACTTGGACATGTATGGAGCTTGAACTTGGCTGTTTTGTTGACCCTGATTTATGCTTATGCACAAGGACTGTACACTCCAAATGTGTTGTGCTGCTGGCCACATTCCTTGTCCCTGCTCAAAGTTTGCTGCCCAAGATTTGAGCCACGTGCAGCTTTGGAGAACGGCTATAGAATATCATCCTGCAAGCAGTTCCTCTCAGTGTGGAATGCCTATTTTTGGCCAGACTGCAGCATTTTTCTGCATGGAAAAAAGTCAAAGCTTCCTGACAGCACTGTTGAGCAGTCACAGCCAGCTGTGAAGTGTTGCTTTAAAGGACTCTTACTGTAAAACATGCTGCTGCTGTCCTTAAATCAGGCTATTTGTGGCTACAAAATTATAGTCTAGACGTGCTTCTGCGTTTTAGCGTGAATCTGGAGTTACATCTGAGTCTACAGATAACAAAAACAGACCTTGTGCAGTAAAAATATGGAGTCTGGAGTTCTTCACCAATTCAGCTGAGGGAAAATTCTTTTAGCTGTAAATAGAATTGCTCATTATGACATTAGTCTTTTTGTTTGTGCTGTAATCGATTTGATTGATTGAATAGACTGAAGAATTTAAAGGATACATCCTTATTTAGCCACTTTGGATTTCAAGAGTTTAATGAGAACATCGACACTCTAGTATCTATAAATTACAGCCAACAGCTGATAAGCTAAGCTTAGTTTAGTTTAGCTTAAGCACTAGAGGCAAACTGGATGCACAGGTTTGAACATTCTTCTCTTTAGAAGCATCTATTAAGAAGATGCTCAAAGCATCTCTTTATACATTAGTGCAATTCAAAGAAGGTACAATGGTTAGGTTATAAGTCAAAGACTTTAGTTATATGTAACGTTGGATCACGCAGAGACCCTTGTTGCTAAAATTTCAGCGGAGCTCTGATTTCCTGCAGATTGCATGCTAATACTTTTTACTTAGCATTTACATCAATGATTTTGGCTTTGTTGTTGGGTGATAAATTCCTTTAAACTAACTGTAATTAGTGTGTTCAAAGGTGGTTGTAAGCAGCTTTATTTTTCCTTTGAACAGAAATAAGCAAACAATCTGTGTCTAGTCTTTATGCTGAGTTAAACTAAACCTCTCCCAGATTTTCTCACTTAAATATTTTAAGATAATTACTACCCTCATGAATGTATATCAATATGCTGAGAGGCCAACCATCCCACTTGGGGGAAATGACTCAAAATGGTTAACCAATAAAGTAGTATGCTGTAATACTCATCTTAATTGACATTATTCTAACATAACAGTGTTTTCATTGTATGGTACATGAATTGTTTCTCACTTTGATATGTTCATTGCTGTTTTCCAGCAGCCTTGCACCTGCTGTGCGTATAATATGTGCCATCCACTGAAGTGATTTGTATTGTGTCAAATAGCTGACACTCTTATGCATTACACTCATCACAATAAAACAAGCAGAACGTTGTTTATCTGCTGAAAACCTCATAGTGTAAAATGCAAACTGCCCGGAAGGTAAAAAGGGAGAGTTTTCAGCCTGCAAACCAAAAAACCATAAGAGGGTCTTTCACAAGCATCAAAAGTGCAGTTTAAAACCAGGAAATCATTAAAACTGGCATTTTCAAAATCTAGGATTTCCCAGGGCGTTTGTGTTAAACAGTCAAGTGTGTGGGAGTTAGGAGGAAAAATGCAGGAAAAAGTCTTATTTTTTACATCACAGCTGCCGGATCAGGTCCAAGTAAAGGATAAAGGAGGTGCAAGGAGGGATGTGAAGATATTTGGAAGGAAAATTAGATTTTGATTCACAGTGGAGGAGTGGGAGGATTGTCCATTGCTTAATGGAAATGTATACAAAAAACAGTTTCAAGACAATAGTGTGGTTTAGACCTTAATTTTAGGCTTTCACTGCAGATACTGCATCAATGAAAAACACGTTAAAAGGTAAGCAATAATGTTCTATTTAAAAAAAAGGTTCCTATAAAAAGGACTAAACAGAGAGCTGGTGGGCACTTAATGTCAAGGATAACTGAGCAACACACGACACCTAAATAAATCAGCCTCAACAGGGATTAAGTTTATTTATGGCGGAATGGCTGTATGATATATATATTGTGATCAACATATTCACCTGACTCAACTGTACATGCAGTTCTACAGTCAGTCCTTCATGCTTACTGCTGACAGTGATAAATTAATCATCATTAACATCTATGATCCCGTTCAGCCTTTAGAAAAGTTAGACAAAGTTAAATTGCTAGCACCAATCAGAAGCAGATCCATTATCCTGAACACTGAGCCATGAACTCTCATGACCACATCCTCTTGTACACTCAATGCGAAAGGGAAAGTCCATCAATCAAAGTGTCCTTTAGGGGGTTATGAAAGGCTTGATGTTACGCAAACAGTAATTTGACTCATCCTATACCTCAGAAAGGGCCTCTGCGTTGTCACGTTGTCCCTGAGATTCACAGAGGGGGTCTTTGCAGGACTTACGGGGCTCTTGCATCAATCTGGAAGTGTCTCTTGGTTCGGAGAAGAGAGGCCTAATGGGAGAAAATGTACCACCTCATCACCACCTCCCAGGGCTGCCATAATGGAGCATCCATGGTCATTAATGGAGCGTACCTCCCACCTCAAGAGTCTCTATTCAGTCTCTGTCATCATTCACGGCCATCACTTCCTCAGAATTTAATGGTTTTGGAGGTCCCTTTTATCCCATTGTCTCTGTGCCTCTGTGTCCCTTCCCCATTTAGGAGCCCAAACTAGAGGACGGGCCTGTTAGTTGGGCGTTGGGGCTGACCTCTGCACCCCTTCACTGGAGACTCCTTCGGCTTTGTTTTGGGCCTCTGTCCCCCTTGCCAAGGCAAATCAGACCCCAGGCGAGTCATGGAGAGAGGGAGCCACTGGGGGTCTCATTGTCTTCCCATTCACATCATAGACAAGTGGCCCAGAGTGGACATCAGACGCTCCCTATAGCCACACACACTGAGGGGACAATGTCCACACAAAGTGACAGCTCCTATTGGGAGAGGAATGCATGTGAATCAAGAAGGTTCAAAGAAGCACGCCAGCAAACCAACGACATGGGAATATTTGATTGCCAAGCGCTATTTCTCCCTCTTCCATCATCTTCATACAACAAAGAGGAAGATTACAGTCAAAACAATGTATTGTAATGTAAAGTTCATCATATAGCATACTTAATGCATTAGAAAAGTAGAGGTGAAGCTGAACATTGCACTCTCCACCTGCTTTATTCAGAAATGCCTCAGGAAATCAGAGATCCACCAGCTCTGACCATTACAGGGCTGATTCTATGTTTTGTGCTTTAGGGGGCAGAAGAGAACCAGAGGAAAAGATTGGCTAGACCGCACAGGCAGGGCCGAGGGTCAAAGCAAGCCTGCGGCTGGGGGGTAAGATTAGGAGGCAGCTGAGAGAGGGCACGCGGCCGTCCTCCACTACACATTCCCGCCATGGCCTAAGGCCAGGAGCTGGGGATTAATACAGACTAAAGAGAAGGGCTGGCGTTGGCAAGTCACTGGCAATCGTTTCCATGCATGTTCTACTCTGATGACAATGTGCATTTGAATGCATGCAAATCAGGGTGCAAGGATTAATTTAGAGGACTGTGACAAAACTCATGCTTCGCTCATTTAATCACAGATTCATTCAATTACTCTCTTGGACACTTGGCAGGTTTTGCATCATTGCAGGGCCGTATAAATTTAGGGGTATGTTATGCTATGATGTGCAGTATAATTATACAGAATTTTCTCCGCTGGCTCATCTCAGAGGGCATCATAGCAGTGCATTCTCCCACCTGACACATCTTCACATCTCTCATTTTCTCATCTATTCTCAAGGGGTCATGTAGTGAGATTAGTGCACCAGAGCCTCCTGTAGATCCATTGACCACCGATTCAGCAGCTCATCACAGGACATATTGCTGTTTTGTTAGCCCTGTGAAAGGCAGCTTAAGAGTTTCATCTTCAGTGATACCTGCTGAGAGCTAGCTGAAGCTGAATTGCAGCCTGTACTGTAATAGTCTTTCCAGTGTCTGGAAGCGGTGCCTTCAATTTAAGTGTAATCACATCTGCAGGCCAGGGAACCGGAAATCCATGTTTGAGTGCCAGGTAAGTGGGAATTGGGTCTTTTTCAGATGGCTTCCTATTATCTGGTGTTTGCAGCCAAACAAAATGGCTGGTGATAAAGGAAAGAACAAGATATTCAAAGGCTTAAAGAAGTCTTGAATTAAGTGTGTGTTACAGACTCAGAAAGCATCCATTTCTCTTAAAATTCAGAAAAGAAGAAGACACTGGGGAGCTTACAGTAGTTTAATAGCTAACGACAGTAGTGTTGTTTGCTGATTAAATCCAACTTGGTCACCTGATAATTTCAAGTTATTTCGTACATAGAGGCAAAATGAATGTGCTATTAAGCCGTCAGCTGTAGTTGTTGCACTTTTTGGCCCAGACAAAGGTTACACGAGGTAATGCAGCAGTCGACTTTTGACGCTGCTACTTCCTTGATGTCACTTTGGTCTGTCAGGTTATTTGATGCCTGTTGCTACCTGCCATAAAACAGAGAGAAATGTGAGCGATTTTGCTTTTTGCACACTTTTACTCAGTTATGGTTACAGACTTTCTCTCCACCTCCTTAAACTTATGTTATGTGTCTGTTTCGTTTACCAATAAGAAGCAAAACACACAGAAAATACAATTAAAAATGATTCTGAACGATGACATTTTTCTCTCAGATTTTCTAGGGATATTCTGATGATATTGTTATTGAAAATTCAGTAACATTTGCTATGAAGCCTGTCTGTATGACACATTATGAGCATACTTATAATGCATTTTCTGTAGTTATGGTTATGGTAAGGGTTGTGGTTAGGTTTAGGGTTATCCCCAACAATGCTTAAACTATGATTATACAGCACCATAGGCACATTATAATGCATCATAAGTATGTTTATAATGCATTAAAGATGGATTTAGTGTTACCAAAAATTCTTTAGGCATCAATAACTGTGCAGAGAAAACTGGACACTGTGATAGCAGAGGTGCACAGCCAAGTAAATCTTAAAGTTGTATTAATGTAAATGTGAATCATTGGAACAAGTAGATACAGAACAATCATGTTTGTGTTATGGTGAAAAAATGGACATTTTTGTGAACATCAGGGTTTTCCCTTCACAATTTTCCCTCACAGGTTTTTCTGGCTGAAGGTGGATCAATCGAACACAAAACATAATCGAGTTCGCCCCCTCATCTCTCTTTCTTTTCACTGTTGCCACGTCGACGTCATGGAATGTGTGATGTCATTGCCAGAGCACACACACAGCACATGCTCTCACCTGGTTTCTGCAGCAACCAAACCACAGCTGTTTCCTTCCCTGCACATGTCGCAAGATGTTCAGTGAAAGGCCCCACGCTTACCTAGAAAAACACGGTAAAATCAAAAGGAGCGGTGCATGGGTAACGTGTGCCTGTGCTGTGATGGACAACAATAGCTTTTTCTCTGGTTTTGTCTTTTTTTTGTCTCAAACCAGTGTGTCCTGTGTGACTCACAGCAGCTAAAAGTTTCACTTACAGCTTTTTGACTCATCAAAGGCTGAATTTGTGCCACATTTATTGTCTGAACTTGCACACTGAAGATTCATCACAAAAACCCCCAAAATGTATTGAATTTAAAATTCTCATGAGCCCCATCTTTAAGTTATAGCTCAAACTCATTCAGCGCAGAGAAGATACATAAATAAAAATACTTCTCAAACAATTAGTCTTTCAAATTTACTTACATTCACAAGTATCTACACTTAAGGCTCAGAATTTCTCCACCAGATCCGTAAGGAGAATTGAGAGATTTTGTGACAGAAATGTTGCTTTTTGTCAATAAAAAGTTGTTTTACGTCCAATTTGGGTAGAGAAATGACAGAAACAGATTGGCTTACAGCCACGCTGTTTTGCTCTTTGATCATTTCCAGACACATTTCTTAATAACTGACTATAATTAACAGTAATTGACTCATCTTTTTTGGAGATTTGTCAAAAATGCTGTCAAAAATCTTGGTGAAGAAGAGGGGAAAGAGGCTTGTTAAAACTGTTTATGTTCACTTTTATTCATTTTAATAATCTAACATGGTGTCTGTGACTGTGTTCCTTTATTGAGACATGAAAATAAATACATGAACAAATACACAGTTAAATGAAGTCATACACACCACACTTTAAACTGGAGCCAATGCCTAAATTTCAAAATAAAAGCAGTCACTGATCGTTATCTTGGCAGACTATTTCCAAACTTGATGTCCAGCAAAACAAAGAGTTCCTGACAGCTGCAGATGCTGCAAAAATCTTCAAATCCTTTGGTAAAGAAATGGACTTCTCTTAATGGTAGACAAAGCAGCAGATTAAGCTAAGCAAAATCTGTCTGACATAAAGTCACCAGAGATGAAAAATGTATTTTTAGTCCTTTTAGATTACATTCCTGCTCATATTGTTCGCCTATTTATCTATAACATGTAACCCCCACCCCCCCCCAAAAAAAACTATGTTTC
>JAQLOL010000013.1:7070963-7081060 GCA_029783665.1 Naso thynnoides
TATTGTTCGCCTATTTATCTATAACCTGTACCCCCCCCCCCCCCCCCAAAAAAAAAAACTATGTTTCTTTGTATTATTGTATAAAATTTAATCTCCTTTTGTCTCTGTTGAAAAAAAAAAAGTCACATGGCTTTCATCATCTTGCCCGAGGAATTTCAACCAATCCTATCATTATAGACATACGTTAGCCTCTACCTCCGTATCGCTCGTTGCTTCACCTTAATCCATTTTCAGTATTTCAATCAAAATCCTTCTGACAAATTGTCCAGCTTGTATGTCATGTTAATACCACAGAGACGTCACAATTTGAAAGTTAGATACTCTCATAATGCTATTTAATTTGGATTTTAAACTCAGCCAGATTTACCGGATCGTGCTGTTTAAATGTACACTGCTTTATTGACAAGAGTTACTTGAGAAAAGAGAGAGAGAGAAAAAAAAGATAGACTACCACTCTCGTGTCCGCATGGTAAGTATAAAGCTACTGCTTGCAGTTGGTTAGCTTAGTTTAGCCAAAACATCATGAACCATAAAAACCTTTTTTTTTTTTTTTGGTCTTTTTTTCCACATTTGTCCACACACCGTATAATTTAAACTATCAAGACATACCATGTATTAGTTAGTGAGCTTTACAGGTGCTGGAGGGAACATTTTATCACCTTTTGACAGGCTAAGCTAGCCGGAGGTAGCTTCGCGCTCAGTCTAAAAGAACTCACATGAACTCAAAATCTAACTCTTTTATTTTCAAAAATTTAAGTCCTTTAACCTTTCCGTAAGCAGCACACACATACACACACACACACACACACACACACACACACACACACAAAAACACTTGAATCAACTGTGTAAATATGAACAGCAGCAGCAGACACTGACTCAGTTATGTGAATGTATTTTTTGTTTCCACTTGCAGGCATTGGGGGCTTTATTTTCAATGTGTGCGTGTGTGGGACATTCGCCCCCCATTAGTCCTGTGCCTGCAAGTGGGATAAAGGGCTGCATGGACTTTGTGTTTAACAATTAGACAACCAGACAAAAGCCTATGTTCAGTTGACTTTGGCCAACTCTCATGTGCACATTGTGCGCAGACACAAACACAGAAAGAAATACTGTACAGCGCGTAACCACTTAAAAGGCTCAGACTGACAAACAGCTGGTAATGGCAGTTAATCAACAACCTCTTCTTTCTTTGGCGGTTGACCGACCACACGGTTTGACTTCTAATAATACAGGCGCACATTATCCAGGCACGCTCACACGCACTCGCCTTACTCGGCCTGCTCGGTGCAGCGCCAGGCCTTATGTGTATCTGGCATGACTAGTTATCTCCATGGCAACGGGAATGTTGGCCATGGCAAGTGCCAAGAGAGCAGCTGGTAGGTAGTGGCGGATTAGTCTCCAAACAGATTTACAGCCAGTCAAGTACTGCATGCCCTTTGAACAGAGGAAGAAATTATAAAGAAGCCATTAGAGTGAAAGAAAACAAAGAAGGGATTGTAGTACAACCGAGTGAGTCCGCCGACTGAGAGGATCAGAAACCTTTTCCTCGCCGATCTGCCAGCTCGCTGGAGGTGTCGAAGATGAGTGATGAACTTGCAACTCGAAAGCAAATGATCAAAAAGAGAAAAATACAGGCAGCGATTCAGCACTGAGAGGTTTGGTAGAGGGAGGAATGAATTTCAAACCATTAAGTAGAGTTAAGTTGTTAATCAATTAACCAGTCCTTTAAGTTGCCAGTTTGCCTCTCTGTTTTTCTCTCTGATGTATCGAGTCTGACGTCACGAACATGCTTGAAAACAGAAAGCAGTCTCCATGCCAGTGACGGTGGTTACTTTAAAAACAAAAATCTTTTGCATCAGACTGTCTGTTAATCTCATGTTCAACGGCTGCTTTAAGGGAGATGGATGGAAGTGGTAGACAAGATTACGAAAAGCCGAGAAAAGTTACAGACAAAGAAGAAAAGTCATTATTGAAACTTTTTAACCTATCTTTGGCCTGCAGGAACAATCGATGCAATCCTTAATTTCTGGCAGTTGTGTTACATCCAAGTTGGGTTAGATTCAAGATGGATGAAGACCTGTAAAGGAACACTTTGCCAATCAGCAACCAGCTTTTTATTGTTCTAAAATCGCTAGTATATCACAATGTATGTTGTTAATTTCCCTCAAATTTTCATGGGTCTAGCTCTCTTTCATCTGTGCCAAAAAGTCTGTAAATGACAAGATGGCAAGAGGCAGTTTTCTAGCTAATACGCAAGAACAGGATTTTGAAAGTGCTGCTTGAATTGGACATACATGGCTACCTGTATGAATCCTTTACAAAACTGTTATCTAATCGTCATATCATAAACTAATCATAAACTTGTAAATCAACACCAGCATGTTTAGAGTGACACCCAAAGTGCTCTGCTGAGTCTGATTGGAAGTTATGATTAAAAATATGACTGATGATTTTTGAGAGGGACTGTGTATGATTACATGTCAAAGATTTATGTGAAATGAATTTGTCTGCAGAATAGCTTAAAATTTACATCTACCAAATATTTTTGGTAGACTGTTGTCACTGAATAATGTGAGTCTGGTTAGTTTTATTTTTGCAACTCTAGGAAGAAATATTAAACTAATTTTTGTTGATGTCTCTGGTCGGGTTGCATTTAGATCATAGTTTGAGAGTGATTTTTTATCATCTGATCATATCAGGGTGTATAAATAAATAATCATAAAAACTATGTTTTCTCCCCCCTTTTTTCTTAAATCACTCTCAAATCAGCAATATTGAGGCCAAATATGGAAATATTTCATGACATCAGAGGTATGAGGTTGGATCAAAATGAGTCCTGCGACTCACTTTGTACCGATGTCAAGCCAAAGTCTCTATAGCTGCTGTTTGCATTCTCAAATTTACTTTCCAAGTATGAAATTTGTGTTTTGTTTGTTGCGTTTATTAATACACAATTTAAAGTGAGAGCCAACGCAGCGTGTAATAATGTTACAGTGTGCTATGCATGCCCTCCTGGTTCAATATACTGTTGCGTATGCAATTGCTTTTATGACTTTAAATGCCAAAACACATATTTCATTCTGGCATCAAGTCATTTAAATTCAAAATGAGTCTGTTTCGAGAGAGTCGGTGTCCATTAGAGTGTTTTATGTCTGACTTTTATTGCAGCATCAGAAAGAAAGTAAAGAGAACGAGCAGCAGAGACATTATTTAGAGTGTTGCTGCTCTGAGTGCTAATGAAATCCCTCAAAGGTGTTAATGAGAAGGACTGACAGCAGCAGACTTTTAAGTTTGGAGCTAAGCTACACGTATGATCTGAGTCTGTATTAGGACAAGACTAACACCTGGTTAAACATCAGCCAGTGGAGCAACACGAGTCATGCAGATCACTCCAGTTTTCACCCCAGTTTGGCACCTTTGAGCACTGAAAATCTAATTCTATTAAAATCATTTATTGAGAATTATCATTTTAATTTTTTTCCTATGATTAATCTCACACCCTGCAACAAAAGTTTCTATGCTTCTGCTGTTGCTAAGCGACATTATCAGTCAGGATGAGACTGATAATTGCATTGATTCAGTTTGACATGCTGCAGTATTCCCAATCCACTCTGACTCAGGAATATGTGTCTTTGCTAACAAGGCTCGTCTTTCTGCAGAGCTCATCATGTTAACACTTTGCTGCATGCTCCAGCAGCTCAACAGCAGCAGAACAGATAAAAGGGACCATAAGCAACATTGAGGGCTGTGATTATCACACCATGCAAGTCCGTATTTAGCAGCCAGAGCCAATTCGTGCACCGTTTTTTAAAAAATACTTGTCAGGGAATGAGGGCTGTTAATGTGTGTCAGTGGGTGTTTGGCTGGCAAGGGGTCAAAAACACCTCGCTGCAGGCTATGCACTTGACATTACAGCCATTATCTTTGACATCTCTGACATCACTGGTGACCTTGTGTCAGCTTATCAAAGATAATCACCTTTATTCAGAGAAGCTACATGCGCACTGGAAGAAAACATAGGGAATGAGCATGATTTGAGCCCCCCAAGATGAACAATTAGGAACAAGTCTAGGCATGTCTGGCGGTCGCTCCACTGCCATCCCATCAGCGGGTGAGCATGAAGTGCAGCATGAATCCACAGACTGTTGGGACTTTGCACCCTTTCTACAGACCAGCAGCTGCCTTGCGCAGCTGTTCGGGGATGCAGCTCGTGAAAGATTCAACAGAACCGGTTAAAACAACACACCACGAAATCAGAACAGGTGAAAAAAAAAAAGGCCACCACGAAGAAGCTTGATGTACAAATTCATTCAAGGCTCCATTAACTGGAAACATGTGAACAAGCGGGTTGCAAAAGCTCATGACAGTCTTTAAAGCTTGAATTGGCAGTTGTATTAGCAGTTGTGTTTCAGTGTAAGCTAGCATTAGCTAACACTTAAATCACTTAAGGAGCAATCATTCCCGGTTGTAAGAATTTCCAACAAGGTTATTTTATTAAGATATTCTTTTGTTAGCAACTGCTTTGTCTGTTTTCACCTGCATGAAGTGTTTCATGGTCTCACTCTCAAACCAGAGGCGGGAGAGTCCAAAGGCTTTTATAGAGGGGAGGACAAGAATGTACCATATATGAGCCAGTACAGGGATATTTCTATTAAGACTGCATAATTGTTCATACATACTCCACAGTAAATGAGCAATTATGGTATTTCAGTGTCAGGATAGACTTAAAGATGTATTAGTGTGCACAAAAATGTTTTTATTTTAGTTAATTGGTTTTAATTAAATGTGGGTTGTCTGTTCAGAGAGGCTTCCAGTATAAAACCAGGAAGTAGGCAGCAAGTTTGAGAGCTCTATAGTTGTGGGCCTAGCTGTGGTCATTTTTGTGTTTACCCTTTATAATTTTAGGAACTTTGCAGTGAGTTTTTCTTTTTGCAGTTGCCCAATTTAATTTTCGAAAAATCGATTCGCACATCTTTGGTTTTCACTCAACTGGTGTCAGCAATTAAACAAACTGCCCTTCAAAGAGTCTCAAGTCCATGTCTCCTTATTCCACCATTGGGCCACTGAATAGGCCTACTAAGCTCAAGCCCAGGGGCTCAAAGGGTCAGGAGGACCCTGGGACTCAGTTTGAAGTGAGTAACATCTCTTGCTGGGAAAAAAAACAATTAAAAAACAAAAAGAAACACACAACATGACACCAAAGACAAACAAGCCACAAAATATTGTAAAATGACCATAAAAAGAGGCAAAATTACTCAGTTACTCATATACACAATATCACAGTGAGAGACCACAAACCACACACACACAAATGCCACAGTAAGACAAAAAGGCTTTATCTGAATGTCCACGGGCATTTTCTAAAACAGGCTTTTTCTCTCCTTCCCTATCAGAAAACGCTCCAGTCTGTGCAAGCACTTTTTACTGGCCAATCAGTAGCCTAAAAAAACTTCTACCTGTAGGCTTACTGCAATTAGAAATCTGGTTGTCATCCTAAAGATATAACTTGAATGACAGGGGACTGTTTTGGAAGTGTTGGGTTATATAGAGACCTCTGGAGGACATTCGGACGCTTCTGTTCCTCAATATAGTAAAAGAGTGACTGCACATTGATGTGCAAACATATAAAAAGTCCTGTTAGCAAGCTTAGTACCACAACTATATCGCCTCATGCAAACAAAAGAGAAAATGGCACACAAACTATAATCAGAGGAGAAAAACTCCATCCTATAGTTGCTATTGTGCCTCTTTCAGTTTGGGTGTCTTGCTCCCATGTATATGATGGATGCATGTCTTTTCAAACATGTTTGCCCAGAGGACTGCTGTCTCTTAATCCTCTTCATGGACAATGAAACCATTTATTTCAGAAGTGTTATCCTCAAAGCTCCACTGTGCACTGCTGATTGTTAATCAATCAGAAGTGCAAAATAAGACTTTTACTGCACGCAAACACTCGGGCAAAAGGAGCCTGTGTCTCTTAAAACTGTCTCTTATGTAATTTTGTAGCTTGTAAGTTGGCTCAGCGACAAAAAAACTGAATGAAAGAGCTGACAGAAAAGTTAAGTCATCACATAAAATCAGAGCCCTTAACTTGCCCTGGACCTCAGAGGGGCAGGAACAATGGCTTTTGATTTTAAATGTATAGAGAGGATATAAGGAGAGAAATGAAGTGAGTCTCTTTTCAAACTGGACTGTTAACAAGGAGGGCTCAGTCAGATATCTGATTCAAAAGGAAAGGATATTTTACCCATCACGTAGAGACAAAAATTAGATGCTGTTAAGTTAATTAGGTTAAAGAAATTATTTTGGGGGGATTTTGTCAACTAGCTTTTGGCTACAGCCTTATATATACACCACAGACCTAATTGCTGGTTTCTCTCATTGCATCATACATTTTATATTATCATTTGTCTGTCTTTGTCAACTGGAATTCAGTATATAATGAAATCCTTATTCGTTGTCTGTTATTATGGTTGTCGTGTTTACGTAGGCCTACTTTTGTAATTTGTCTGCTTTCTAAGTTTCCTGCCAAGGGACAACAGTTGTTAACTTGCCTTTGGCTACAATCTTGCATATTTACATGCAAACGTTCATCAATGTGCACTGTTCTTGATGTAAATAAATAAATAAATAAACAAGCAAAAGTGGTGTCATTATTCTCATGGTCCTTCCACAAGAAAGCAACCAATTGTACTTTACAAAATGGTGAACTACTCCTTTAAAAGCTTACTGTGTCACTTTCTGTTTTCCAGTAAAGTGACTCATTGTTGAATTACATAAATAACCACAATATGCTGTTGTTTTATTTGATCGTTTGCATTGATTTTATTATTTGACGCCACATGTTGAATTTCATGAAATGTTTTACTTGGGTGACAAAAAAAGAGGATTATCAGGGGGTTTTTTTTGCGAGCAGGAAAGCAGAAGCGGAAATGAAAACCACATTTTCTTTCAACTTTTGCTCTTTAAAGAAGTTTCTGAAAATCTGAAAAAGTGAATTGAATGGTTAGCATTTGTAACATTTTCCATGAAGGCCACTTTACCTGTAATATAAGAGGCAGAGTTTCCACAGAGAGTAACTATATATTCATTTGAACCAGTATGTGGTTTGTTCTAAAGTGGGAGAAAGTGAAAAAGCACAGGCACCATGGTTTCTGCAGCAGTGGTTAATGGTTAAACAATGGACTGCATTCTGTGCTCTCCTCTTTTCCTGCTTCCTGGTCTTTTTATAGATGCCTTTCTTTCTTTTTAACGTCTCCCTGCCTTCCCCTTTGACATACGTTTAAACTGAGCCATATCATTAGGGAGTCAAGAGCATCTCTGTTGTGCCTGTGAGGTTTCCCCTCTCGGTTATATAATGGTCTTCCCGTAGGCCTCTTCTGGTTTTGGCGGCTCTCCCTGCTAACCCGGCGCAGCGTTGGCCCGGCTCCAGTCCAAACAGAACCCACTTTGTCCTCTACTCTGTTTTTGGCACCAGCTGTTCATGCACGACTCCAGCAGCTGACTCCTTTGTTTAACTTACAGCCGGCTTTTTCTTCTTACATCACCTTCTCTTCTTTTTTTTTCATCCCGGTTTGATCTGTTTTTCAGGCCTCGCTGTTCCCTGTCTCTGTTTTTCTCTGTCTGTCTTTTTGTCTCATTTCTATTGACATTTTTTCCAGCTTTCGCCTCGAGCACTTTTTTCCCCCCACTGTCTGCAAAAGAGGCTGTTAGTGCTGTGATGTATGAGGGCAGCTGACGCCCACCTGCTTCCCAGCAGTCAGTCTGGAGGGTGTTTCTAAGCTTGACCATCAGCTATTGGCTATTCACTCCTCTCTGTGGATGAATCAATACCAACTGTCACACCTGTTGCAGCTCCTGGTAAACACTGGCCTCGGTCACTGCAGTAAAACCATTAGTAAAAATGACCAACGACGATATAATTATATTTTTCCACCGCTGCCAAAAATGTGTCATGATTGGTTATTATGATAGCCCGCTAAAGCTGGATTAAGTCGTATTTTATGGAAGAAGGACGGAAGTGTCATCAGCGATGATTTACAGCACCAGTAAGTGCTTGAGCAGCGGTAAAATTCCTAAGAGGAGGAAACTGACTTAATAATTGAGAACCCTGAGAGGAGATTCTCCAATAATCTTTCTCCTTCCATTAGCAGAATCTTCCTCTTCGCAATCTCAGCTTTGCACAGGTAAAAGGATGACTGGTGACCTTCTCCAGGCTGGGAATAAATGAGCTGATGGGTGCTCCTAATAAAGCCCCTGACGAAATGATTTTATTGTTCACACTGTTTCTGTCTGACAAATGCAGCTAATAAAGAAAAGCCTTTAGTCTCAGTGGGTGGAGCAGACAATAAAGTCATCTGCTATTTGCAAAAGAAAAGACTCAATTAAACTGTTAAAAAGCACTTTTGCGGAGAACAATGAGAAATTAGCGTCGGCTCTTCAGACGCTGTCAGCGCTCATTTTCATTTCTTCCCATACAGAAGAAAAGCAGCTCAAAGGGAAGAGAACAATATTAACACTGGGGTCAGATGTCACCGCCATCATGACTTTATTATTGCCTCCATACATGTGTCAACATCTTGTGTGGTAATTGAGAGGAAGGTATTGATCTGATGTCCAGGCTAATTGTGTGTTAGAGCTGAATAGCCGTTTAACGGGTGGGCTTGACAGGTTTATGGTCCGCTGATGTATAAACTTTGAATTTTGTGCAGTACATCTGTCAGATCGGGGTGTAAGTGTGGCTGCTGCCCTCCTTCTGAAACAGCTCAATGTGCTCAATTGATTTTTGCTGCAGGCGTCTCTCTGCAGTGTAAATCTTGATTGACATGTGCTTCATGCAGTTTTTATGCAGACAACACTGCTGTTTGTTGTTTGCTGTTCGGCATTTAGAAAATTTACAGCTTTGGTTTTAAATATTGCACAGTTGGGTGCCTCTTAAATAAACAATGCAATCTGTTGCAAACAGAGTAAAGAAAACTTGTTTCTGACTGGCTGGCAGTTCACCATAAAAGTTAACATTCTAACAACACTGCATGCTAAAATATTTAAAAAAACCTTTTGAAAATGTGAGGTTTAGAGGTCAGCTGCTCCTGTTATGATGAAACTTGTAGGAATGAATAATGTTTTTATTGACTGGGTTAAGATTGCATCTTTCATGGTAAACAGCAAACAGTAACCAATGTATTCATGTTTTTCCTTAAGAAGATCTATAATGAATGCATTAGTGGACTTGTGGATACATTTAGCATTTGGCATTTTGACATGTTTTCAGACATGTCCTCTATTCTGCAGAATAAGTACTCATTGCGTAAGTTTGTGGTTTTATTGCAACGAACTTGAGACTCTCGTTCAGTCTTTGGTAGTTGAGAGTGAACGGTCTTGCCAATTACTGGATGAAATTGATTAATGAAATATTGTATATACATTCATAGTCCCCAGAGCTTGAATCCTTGCGACCTTGTTGATCCTATGACTTTTGTCAAACACAACCTACAGGTTTTAATTTATACAATGAAATATCTCAACATCTTATATCTGTGCAGTGTTTTGAACTGACGTTCATGGTCCGCAGAGGATGAATCGTAATGATTGTGGTGGCCTTTTAATGCACCAACGTGGGTTTTTTTTAATTTAATTCAAATTTCTAGTCAACTATTGGATTAATTACAATTAGAAAAGTACAGAATACAGAAAAGACATTCATATTCTCCACAAGATGAACACGAGTCCTGTACTTTTCATCTAGAAACATCAGCAGCTCAGAATTTGATTTGATTTCAGATTTCAACTTTATCTGAAGTGAGCAGAATCTGTTCCACATCAGCCACATTTTCTACATGCTCGAGGCAATGTTGTTATATCTGCTACTTTGCTTCAAACTGAAATATCTCAGATATTTTGTACAGATATTGACGTAGTCTGGCAAACCAGATCTATAGTTCATGTCGTGAATAAATTCACTTTGTCAAAAGGAGTCACCAGAAGATTAATTCTACTTATCAACTCTACCTATTAATTATACTTGCTGATCCCTTGATTTTCCCTCCTGTGCCACCAGCAGGTTATAGTTTAAATTATCCAGCAAATGTTGAAAT
>JAQLOL010000013.1:7108696-7121096 GCA_029783665.1 Naso thynnoides
GACTTTTTTATATCAGATGATGAATAACGAAAACAGAAACAAAGTTTTTCTGTATGAGAATTTTTTTCTCATACTGATATGTGCAGATGTGAGGGAAAAAAAAGGATATGAGTCAAAATTCCAAGAAGAATTGCATTGGTTGTGCATACATTGCACCTTATGCCAGTGAGTGTTTTTATGAGTAAAACCATCCTGAGGTGGCACATTGATGGGAAACTCAGTCATCCTTTACCACTCTGGGAGTGAGAGCTGCAGTTTGTCTTTGTTTCCTGGTAGCTGGGCGGGCATCCCCGGTTCATTCATTACCTGAAGTCCCGTAGCAACTCTGTGTGGGATCTGAAGCACGACAGTGCATTCCTGTACCTCAGAAAGAGGGAGTGGGAGTTGACAGAGGTTTATTTGAATGAGGTTTGTGTTTGTTTAACCTCTCTTTTTTCCTCCAGATCCAAGCCCGGCTTCACATGAAGGCAAGCAGAGAGAGGTAAAAAAAAAGAAAAAAAAAAAGAAAAAGAAAATCAGGCACACTGACCTGGTACAGTTGTTAAAGTTGCCTTATGAGAACAACTAAAATTTTTCAGAATGAGTGTTTCTATAAAGCTGAAACTGCTTTGAAGCCTAAATAAGTAACAGGAGATGTTTGTAAAGGAGATAAAAGAGTGATGGTGGCAGATGGATATCCAGTCCAGTGAGCATGACTGACTGCTCAGCTGACCACATCCTAAGGGTTCTGCTGGACTGACAGAAGTGAGAGGGATGTAGCGAAGAGTCCATGACGTGAACCAACACCTGCACCTGCAAACCTGGAGACTGAGCTGAAAGTGCCAGACAGTCAAATGGTTCCTCAGCTGCCTTTCAATAAGATGTTTCTCCACCTGCCTCAGCTGCTGCTGCATCAGTACTGTAGTTAAAGGAACAGTTTGTCATCTTGGGAAATACCTACTCTTGTTTTCTCTTGAAGAGAGTTAGAAGGGAAGATCAATTCCACTCATATCTGTATGGTCAAAATAAAGTGACAGCCAGGAGGTGGCTAGTTTACCTTAGCTTAATTTAGCAAAGAGACTGAAAACAGCTAACCTAACTTTATCCAAAATAACAGAATCAACTTACCTCTAAAATTCAATGTTATTGTAGACTGTTTATTCTATCTATCCATTGGAAAAAAGTGTAAAATCATAGTTTGTGGTTTCACAGAGTTATGTGGGCTAGTAGGCTATTTCTTGGTGTACAAACAGCTCAAAATATAGGCTAGCCTTCCATAAAACTGCAAATTTTTGATTTTCAGTTTTTATCAGATTTTAGGCCTATATCTCATAATTATTAAGTATAAGAGGTGATTTTATACATATTTTTACACCTCTGGACAAAACCAGGATGGCTGTTTCCAGCCTTTATGCTAAGCTAAGCTAACAATGTCTCATACAGATTTTAGTTAACCAGCTGATCTTTCTTTGACATCCCAAAAAGTCAAATTAAGGCATAAATGTATATATTTAAAGGACAACTGCACTTTTTTTAAAAGAATGTGGCCTATTCATACAAAATTCAGATGTAAGAAAAGAAAATAGTTGCCGTTCCCCTCTCTGTGTGTTCAGTAGGTCACTAAATACCCACCATGGGCAAGCAGTTCTGCACATTCAATGGAAGTGACAGGGAGACATGTCTAACACACTCTAAAGCCCTATAACGCGCATCAAAAAATCTCCAACATGCTCCATCCACCTGTTACGACCATGTATTTTCATTTCGCTAGAGACATTGTTGTTCTGGGCAAAAACACCAAGGGTTATGTGCAACTTTACCACAGTATAAAATCAATTTAGCCATTTTCTGAGCATGACCGCTCTGTGTCCAAGCGCCGTGTGACTTTGCACGGTCAACTAATTTCTGCTGTATTTTTGCCCACAGTAAGAGTGTCTTTATAGTGTGGTGAATATGCACAGTCACAACACATAGATGGAGTGTTGAAGATTTGTGCGTGTTTTAGAGGGTTTTAGACGGCAGTAAACGTGTGTCCTTATCACTTTCACTGAACGTGCAAAACTGCTCGTACAAGGTGATTATCTAGCGACCCACTGAATGTAAGGGGAAGGGAAAGGAATCAATCCTCTTGTCTCAGGATTTTCGATGAATATACATTTCTCAAAAAAGTGAATGTTCCTTTAATAAGAGTTATTCAGTTTTGTACAATTTGGGTCTCATTTATGTAGTATTGGTCATAGTTCACGTTGGTCACAAAACAATGTAATTCTTAGATAAAGGAACATGGCAACGCTGCTTAAAGAATAGACAGGATGAAAAACAAACAGTCAGTATTGCGTCCAAATAAGTTTCTCCAAGGACGTTTGAGCAAAACTCTACGATTACATAACCGTGCTGTCTTAAAGATTCCGTGTTTGTCTCTCAAAATGTGAAACGTCTGCACCAACTGCACGCAGCTCCTTGGTGAGGATAGCTTGTTGGTCTGTGATGCATCCAAAACAAACACTTCCTCTTCCGCTCTCTTAACAAAAAAAATTTAAAAAAATCACACGAGCAACACGATTGCCAACATATTCTTGAAGAAGAGGAGAACGAGCACGGCAGAAAATGAGAGCGCTTATGCTACACAACGGCGACATGTAGCCATTGTGAAAGTTTTTACAAAGAGACGTCACATGCTGCTTTTCTCCTTTGTTCGTCAACTTTAAGAGCCGTGCTGAAGATTTATCCATGTTGCCGAGTACATTGACCAGGAATATGGACACATTAAATCAGCTGCTGAGATTTGGTGTAAATTTGTGGTTTCACTCTAATGGTCCAAGAAGACGAGTATCTATGTTATTTGTTCCACTGTTATCTGGATGATGCTGAGCCCTTAACTTGGTGGTTTGTTTAAAAACTGTCCTATTTGGTATCTGAAGAAGTCTTTCTAATGCCATGACTGACCTCCCAGATCTCAGCAATATTTGAGGTGAGTAAAATGATACTATTACCAACAAAAAGGACTGCCAGGGACACAAACAGAAAGACAGCAGAAAACTTAATATTTTTAAACCCATAATGACTGCAGGACGTCTCTTTAAACATGAAGCGCTACCTCTGCGTTGTGGTTAGGATTTTGTAATAAGTACTGCTACTGAGTCTCATGTACCGAAATGACCTTTGTGAGAAGTAGGAGCTCATGTACAGATTAAACGCTTTCACTCTCTGCAGCTGTAAACAGGAGGCAGCGATGCAGAACAACCCAGCTTCACTCCCTTGTTGGACTTGAAGAATACACACTTAGTAAACATCTGCTGGAGTGAAAAATTTATTCAGACAAGCTTTTATTCAAAGCACCAACAGCGTAAAGAGTCAGGAAATACATTTCACATGCAAACGAAAGATGCAAGTAAAAATTTAAGTGGTTTTAGAAACTATTGCCAAACTAATTCCATTCCTCTTTCGTCTCATTGTGGTTGGACTTCGTTTACACAATAGCACAAATTCTCTGTATTCTGACCCAATAGTCTCATGATCGCAGCAATTATAGATTTGTCACGCTGAGAAAATGAGAGAGGACTTCTGTTTCTTTTTTCACGAGTGGGAAGATGGGATTTACAGAAGTGATGACAACTTTAAACCTGTTAAATATATGCTTTTATTTAAACGGATATTAAACAGCTAGGCTGAAAGGTCCCCTGCAGTTCTTTCCGCAGTTTAATTAAGACAATTGTGAAGTGTAACTTTGAAAAAAAAAAAAAACCTCTTTTTGACTTTTAAAATCTGCACAGAATGACTGCTCACTAACTTTAGTTTAAGCATCCGCTCATATGAATGTTTCAAAGCCCTAAAAGGGGAACATACAGCATGTGAAAGTGATCAGCACTGTCCCTTTAAGCAGACCAGCATTACAGTTGTAACACTAGGTACTTCCCAACCACAATCTATATCACCACAGGGGCCCATTCAGGGTGTATCTGTGTCCTCTCAAAGAAAAGGGGGAAGTGGACAGTATTAAAAAACTTGCTGTATCTGTGTGAGAGTGTGTGAAACTGGATCCAAAGCCGACTGCTTCCACATTTGCATCCTTGCATCCATTCAGATCAGAACCGTCGGTGGTCTGTGAACGTGGCCACTGCAGCAAAACTCAGGGCTGCATTAGGGTCTGCAACACCACCACCCACCCTGCAAAACAGAGAAAGGCGAAATGCATGTGTTTAAGTACTGATATGACTGTTTGTGAACAAACCCTTGTTTCATAATGCAGGCTATCAAGAAAAAAACTCATCTCTGCAAATGAGATGCTTCTTTCATTATGAGCTGGAGGTGTGTCAGCTGTGTAAGAGAGTGGATAGGAGATGATTCGAATCTAAAAAAAATGGACTTGAAGGTTTATATAGTTATGATGTGTGTAAAATGAAGCAGACAGGGAAGCTTAGTGGTGATGATGCTGAAGTGTCTGTGGTGTTGTTTGTTTGTAGCTTCACATTAGCTTTTTTTCTCCTGGTGAGATTTATGCTTCAAAAATCGGGACATTGATGTTTATTTGTCAAGATTATCTTGTTGAAAAAAACGTATGTACACCGTTGTTTATCTCAGACTTCATAATGTGCAATAAACCAAAAGGTAATGGAGAAAATCCATTCGCTCTTTAACTTCTGGGTTGGCCTAGAAAAACACATCATCCCTGCAGCTCGTCATAGTGAAAGTTTCTAGTGTACTTATTTTAACCTTCATGAAGATAAAATTGATCACAGGACTGTTATATTAGACTGAATTAGTTTTAGCTGGGTGTACCTAATAAACTGGCAACTAAGTGTCTATTTCCCTGCAGCTTGTATCAATTAATCATTTTAACTTTATAATGTTTAAAATAAATTCTATCAAACCCAGGACAGTGTTTTTATGTCTCTATTGTCCAGTCAAATGTGTCAATGTCTTGTGTGACATTCTAAATGCATTTTGCAATTTAAGAGTAGATGAGAACGAAAGTTTTGTGGGTTTCAAGGCAAAGTTTTGTTGCACAGCGATAGTTTCTGATGGCTGGTTTTCCAGTGAGGTTTAAGGCGTTAAACCATCAAGTGGCCGAGAAACGTTGATGAACTCGAAGAATTGACACTAATTTTAGCGCACTGGTCACAACTGCGTGACTGTTCATTTGTTGAATGTCTCGAGAGAAGCAAAACCATATTTCTCCTTGTCTGCATGAAGAGGTCGACAGATACAGAACTGTTTCTCACAAACAATCAGGACTAACAGGACTAACCTTAAATTCGGAAACTTTTCTTGCCAACGATAATGCGTCATCAAGGTTTGGCTGTCAGTTGTGAACTTGGCAGGAGAAGGACATAAAGTGGATGCGATTTTTAGTTTTAGGCTTTATCTCAATACACGATATATCTCTCAATATTTTTTTAGATCTCCTCAAAAGCATTTCATTACGCTAGAACTGGGAAACAAATTTAAACTTTGCAGAATTTTTGACCAAATTCCCTCTCTGATGTAACAACATTGTAGACATGACTATTGGCACTTTCAAAAAATGAGAGCACAATTCCATATTAATGTAGATATAATCACTAAGTAAGGTAAGTATTAAAACAAGTAGAACTGTCTGATAAGTTGAGAATGTCACTTTGTTGTAATGCAACCTTTCAAAAAAAACACCATGATATAAGTATATCTAATATTTGAGACCATTCATTACAGCCACAAATCTTTATATTGCCCAGCTCTACTTAATAAAACATTACATTTATTGACATCAAGTCAAACATTTCCATTGAGGCTCTGGTGGTCTATCTTTGGATCTTTACTTTCCACTACTGGGAGCATTTTCTGCATGGAACATGTTAACAAAGAGGCAAGTTTACCGTTAACTTCAGTGATGAGTAATCTTTTTGGTGCAGGAAAAAACAATGACCAGAACTGAGACAATAGAGGACAAGGTATTATGATTTCTAGTCTCTTATATGAGTCAAGCCAAAAAATGACTGGATCCTACATTTCCCACAATAAAAAGTCATAAATGAATGAATGAATGAATGAATGAATGGTGGAATGAATGTATGAATGAATGAATGAATGAATGAATGAATGGTGGAATGAGTAAAGCTGTGAAGAGGCCTTTAAAAACAGAAAAAAATCGAGGTATGATCCAGTTAAAGACAAAAGCCATCAGCCTCATACCGTGTTAAGCAGAGTAAATTAGCAATAGAGGAACTTCTGCTTCATGTCTCTATTCTGATGTCGTCGGTGCTTCCATCATAATCCCATGTGCATTATAAGGACATTACGTGGTTCACACAGAGGTTGACTTCTCGAGCAGCTGTAAAGGCAGGGACGCCACGTGTCTGGGAAAATGTATTTCCAGGGGGCTGACAGAAAATTGAAAGAATGTGGGCGAGGTTGTAACCAACACGACCCAACTGGCACCGTGCCTCCTCACGTGATCCCACACTATTTGTGGAGGCTTGGTATCCGAGCGCCGCCCGGCTAAAACCGGCGCTGGGATCGAATCAGCTCACTGGCAGTCCGTCACATGTAACCCTAACAGCATGCAGCAGCTCCTCTGGAAAGGCAGGCGCTGCACACTCATATCTGAGCTTGATGCTATCCTGCACTTTCATTTATGCACCAGTATTTATACATGATAAGCTGCAACCAAACTAACTGCTGCTAAAACAATGGGGCACGCAGGAGAGCTTGTAGGACATTTCCTAACATGACTTTGACTCACTGTGGGAAATCCGGTTCATCTGATGTTGATTAAACCAGGTCAGTCACTTGATAACAGCGGAGCTTGCTGGGAAACACTCATCTACAATAGGTCACACAGGGGACGGGCCGACTGCTGTCCAAAAAGTCTTTAATGCTGTGACACCAGCTACACATTAGCCTGGAATCACCACCCAATGTCAAATCACATCAAATGGAACTTCATTATCCAGAGGAGGAATTTGACCAGAGGTGCAAAAAAGAAGAGGTGCATTCTTTTTCTTACAAAAAGTAAAAAAGGAAAAATACAAAACAAAAGATTTAAGCATGATGCCACGTCCCCTAACTTAGTAATTATCTGATGACCGCTTAGATTCATCAGTTCTTTCAGTTTTATATTCAAACCATGAGGCCACCAAACCTTATTTTTAACCTACCTATGTACTCCTGCTGTTTCTCCGGTCATGAATGAGCCTATATAGTCCCTACAGGTAACGAAGCAGCCTAAATTTAATATGGATGACTCAAATCTTACCTGCATCTGCAAATGAGAGCGTCTGTGAGGAGATTGGAGATTACTATCCTGTCTTTTACGATGCCTTTGCCTGGTCCACTAATTCAGCAGAAACGCTATGAAAAATTTTACGGCACACACACTGGAGGAGATGATTTGGTGCTTACGAACATGATTGATCAGCTGTTCACTTATTACTGTCTATGGTTGGAAGCAGGAGGATGTTTTTCTTTAGATAATTTCAATAATTTGTGTTTGTGGCCGAACTGGTATTGTGAAAGTAAGTTGCGAGTTTCTTTCACTTTCGTCCAAAACAAATGCTTACACAAGACAAGATCTTTGCAACAGTAAGCAGTATCGCTTTTGTCCACACACAGCGCTACAATCAACACAAAATGAACGCTCCTCGGAGGGGCTTTAAAGCTGGGGTGGGCAATATCTGGAAATCAAGCTAGCTGCAGCATGAGACTCCTAAGGTAGCTACTTCATTTATTTAATATTTCCTTTGTTGTTGCTCTCTCTTATAAGACCACTTTGCAGGTGAAACTGGCTGACGGTGACACCAGAGACTAGCTTTAAACAGTAAGGCACATCACTTGTTTAACAGTGACAGGTGATGTTGCCACAGGCTGATTGGCTAAGAGGCGCAGTGTAGACCAGCCAATAGGAATATGCACTCTCTGAACTGACCTGCTATTGGCCAAAAAGTCCCCATCACAGTCTGAATACAGAGTTGACGAGAGATGCAGAAGTGCAGTTTTCTTTCAGACCAGCTGAATTACAAAATGCTTAAAGTTTATTACGGAATCTTTGTGTGATCACACCAAATACAAACTGCCTAACCAAGATTTAAGACTACATGGGAGAATGATTTGGTCACATAAGCTTCTCCATGGTAAAACACCTAAACCGCATAAAAGCAGTTTTTTATCGTATTATTATTCATCTGTTTGATTTGTCCTCTTATCAGTCAGAGAAACAATAAAACTGCGTCAGCCAATATCTGGTAAAGAGTGAGACAGATGCAGCCCTCCCTGACCAAACCATTACTAAATAGTTGTGATGCTGGCTGGCAAAATTAAAAGCCACAGTTTTGTGTAAAATTAATGCTGGAAGAAAAACACTTTTAGTTTGGATAGAGAGCTAAAATGGAGATAAAAAGACGTATTTACAAATCAACTGGTTTTTCGTAAACCTCTCAAAAGCCATTCAGTAGAGGCTCTCCTTCACCGCGACAATCCACTTTACTGGGCACTGAGTCATGCAGGATCTTGCAGGATATAAAATCTATGAGCTGCTTCTGACTAGCTGGATGAAAGCAACGTCAGCCCCTTTGAGTCACCGGTTACTAAACTCGTCGAGCTCCAGCTGCTTCCCATCTCCGCTGTAACGTGAACCAGCAGGAATGTGCAGCAGCGACGACGCTCCCCGCAGCTGATCTGCGACCTGTCTTTCATCGACAACAAGCTCATTACCTGGAAAAGTTTTGACTGGAGTGACAAACACAGGAGCACTGGTCGACAGGAACAATCCTGAATGGAGGTTAAAGGTCTGACCTGGGTTTAAAGGACCACCCTGGGCTCAGTGACCACCATGATGAGACCTCGAGACTGTTAGAAAACAAGCTGCAGATGAGTGCACTTTCTTATTTTTTTTGTTCAGATGTGTGAAACCTTCCCAGATGCACTTATTTAGAAATGTGTGATGCCGGGTTCAGGGCCAGGCCTTCCTCAAGAGCTCCAGCCTCGTTAGCAGTCTGTATTTTAGAGATTTACCCACTGACACGCTGACCGACAGCTGCTCCAGAGGACAGCCAGCAGGCAAGAGGAGCTGCCCGGTAATGGGGCACTTCCTCAAATCATCCATTTACAAAGCAGAGAATTCTCCTTAAACTGAGATGCTGTCATCCAGTGGAAGCGAGTCTTTCTCTGCCAAAACCAGAAATAAATTGGCACAGACTGTTCGGCCTCTCTTTGTAATGAGTCAGCATTGCTTATGTTTCTTTTTGCACAGCTGCTCGCCTTCCTATAAAAGTCCATTTTCTGTTGCCAAGGACCACACATATGAAGAACTGAGGGCATTTCAGTGGTTTCTTCCTGCCTCCCTCTGATTCACATGAATAAGATACAAATGAGACCACAAGGAGGAATGAATACACCTTTTTATTTCTTTGAAAATCGGTTCAATCCGATTGAAGCTAACAGCTGATGAAGGCAGCATTTCAAATCAGGCTGCTATCAGGTTCAAGGTGCAGAGAGAGAACCTCCCCTCCTCGACATCTTTTTACACGAGGAGCCAGTGAAGTCATCACAGCTGCTGCGGCTCTCCCATCGAGGCCGAGTGAAAGGTTGCCCCTCCAGCTGAGGGCTGTAAATTCAAGACGTGAAACGGGAAAGACGTACGCTCCAATCAACAGGTGCAGATCCGGCATGAATGCTAACCCGTTTTTTCAGCCCCTCTCTGAAGGAGCGAGGACAAAGAGGAGCGAGACAGGAGCATTCAGCCTGGAGAACTTACGACACTGAACGGGCCCTGATTAAAACAATGACAGTCCTTCATGGAACCTCTGCAAATTAACGACGACGGACAGAAACTTGGCCCGTTTGACTCATTTTGAGGCCGTAACTTTTGCGTGAAGGCAACACATGAGGAATGTAAACACACAGACATCTAAGTCTGATGTTTGCCTGCACACACAAGGATGACCGCCTGATCTCAAGTGAAACTAGCAGAGAGATGTAAACCCACTAGAAACCCACTTCACATGTTTGCAGAGCTGATGCGCTTCTCAACTTCCTCTTAATTGAAGATCTGTCACATGAGCTACATACAGTATAATGACAGTGAAATGACCTGTGTATCCCAGCACAGACTACAAGAGATGAATTATGTATTAAATGCTGATTTTCTAATACTAACACTGCTCATCCATGTTTAATTCACAAGTAATACTTTCCAAGATACAGTGAGAAAGTATTGCACATTATTCTGAAGGTGGTACTCCAGATTAAATCTAGTATCAAACACTGACGCCCAGAGAGCTGAGAGCTGAGACTAAATTTTAGACAGTCCTATCCATCTCGTCTTTGTGTGTTTGTGTGTCAGGTTGTGCATGTTACATCACCGATCTCCTGATCCTTCATGGGTTTTATGAGTTTGGTGGACATGCTTGACAAATCACATCACCAATAACCTTCTGTTTACGTCACATGGGAAGAGAAATGTTGAGGTTGGAGAGATTTATGTGTTTATCACTTCCGAGGGAGGTTGTGTTGTTGCATTGTTGATTGTGTGAGAGTTGCAAACACTGTACACTGACACTACAGTAGGATAAACTCGTCGATTAGTCACCAAGTCGAAAATTAACTGAAACTATTCTGATAATTGATTGATCTGGTAATTTTTTCAAGCCAAAGAGTCAAAAATCTGATGGTTGCAGCCTCTACAACGTGAAAGCAAAGAGTCATTTCAGTCTCTGAGAAATTTCGCACTGTTTTCCAACCCTATATTGAACACTTAATTGGGAAAAATTGACAGAATAATCAGTAATAATCAATGTAATTGTTTCAGAATTGGTTTTATTGACCAAATATGTGCACACATACAATCAATCTGACTTTGGTTTTAAGGAAATTGTCAGGTATATAAAAATGATAAAAGCACTATTAATGTCTCCATCTTGTAGTGTATCAATAAAGCAATTTTTCATTACATTCGAGAGTATAATACTAAACGATGTGCTTTTGGTGACTTAGGGAGTCCTTATTTTATTGTTTCTTTTGCAACTTAGGTATTATTTTTAAAAATCAGGAGCCTAAGAGTCACAAATATTACTTGGACACTGAGGTGAACTCAGGTGGAAAATGGTGATTACAGAAACTCCTTTCATGATCTGAACACAGCATGGACCTGAGTCAAAATAGTCTGACCAACAGAGGAGCAGCGGATGGGTTTTTCAGCGCGAAACTGCAATTTTCTGCTACTTGCAGAACGTTCAGTGTCTCTCATTAGCATCAAATAGGTCTTCATCCTGTGGCTCTCGAGCCTCAAGTGGCTCTTTTGCCCCTCTGCAGTGGCTCTCTGTGTCTTTGACAAAAATTTCCTCGAAATGAATTACGGTTAAATTTTTGTAAAATTACCTTTGCTGTAAGTCCAGAGCGGCGTTTTTCAACTTGCATGTTTTAGATGCCTCTGCTCCAACACACCTGATTCAAATGAGTGGCTCGTTATCAGACTTCAGCAGAGCTTGATAACGAGCTGATCATTTGAATCAGGGACGCATCTAAAGCAAGACAAGGAGCCTCGAAAGACAGGTAGGAAACATACTGACTGAGAGTCATTTTTCCATTCTCTGATGGTAAAAATGCACTCTCACATGCAATTGTATCTGTGCTCGTAAATTGTGATTTTTTTCAATAGACTGAAAGAGTGTGAGCTGATACAGTGTTTCCTGATCAAGCCCGATGGACTGCTACATGGCTGAGGATTCACTTAAACTTAAATCGCCTCTAGTCAAAACTGAACTGGATCAGTACTTTCTCTGTTTTAATGCTACACTGCTGCAAAATGTTTGATTTATTATCAAAGTAGGCTACTTTGTAGTTGACTAATTTTTACAAACACAAAGAGGACTCAAATAGGTTTGTTCACAGTTCAAGTATCAACTAATAAATAGTGCACTATTAAAAAATAAGTAATAATAAATGGCTATTTAAGCCTACTAAACATTAAGAACAGCTAATTTAGACTTTTAAAGTTGTGTGCCTTGATTATGTGGCTCCACAAATCATGTGGTCCAATTCAAACATTTCTAAATTATGAATGACAATTCACACACACACAAGTATTCCAACTAATCTGTGAAATCTGGGATGTTTATAGGAAGCAAATATGAGTTTAAAGCAACTTCACAACTTCAGTATTACATAAATAAAACAAGCAATAAATGCAAAAACAAACCTCTCAAACCTTTTGACCTAAAGACAATATCAGGGACTTTTAGGTGAAATCCAGCCGACCTTTGATGAGCCTGACATGTCATAACAACACATAAAGATGAGTTACAGGCGGACATGACAGCTCCAATTGCCTGAGCTACTGATGTGCTGACTGTAACACAACTGATATGATAAGAAGATTGTAAGTGACGTTGTGCAATCTGAAATATTTCACAGAAAATATGAGTGCTAGCTTACTGGACCACACAGA